>WBNH01001222.1:308167-493093 GCA_013401255.1 Urocolius indicus | reverse complement strand
CAGCGCCACGGCCGCCCGCGGCTCGGCTGAGCGGAGGCCCCGCGCGCCGCCGGGCCTCGCCGCCATCTTGGCCGCTGCAGCCGAGCCGGGCCGCGGGAGGTACGTGGGGCGCGGGGAGGGAGGGAGAGAGAGGCTTCACGCAGGGCTCCGCGCTCGGGGGGGAAGCGGCGGTGGGGCGGCCGGGGCCGGGCTGGCAGCGCCGTGAGCCGCACACACACACACGCGCCGCTGCCTGCGTGCGCCCGCCGCCGTTCCTCCACCCGAATGCTGAACCGTCCCTGCGCCGGCATCCCCAAACCGCCGCTGTCCCGGGCGCCGCGGATGCGCGGGGATGCGCGGAGCGAGCCCGCGGGCAGCGCGAAACCAGGCGCAGGGTGATGCGCGGGGCGCTCCTGCAGCCCGGCTGCGGGGCGGGATGGCAGCGGGCCCGCTCCTGCACGGATGATGCTGCTGCACGGATGATGCTGCAGGAAGGGTGCTGCTCCTGCAGGGATGATGCTTCTGCAGGGATGCTGCTGCACGGATGCTGCTGCTCTTGCACTGATGCTGCTCCTGCAAGGGATGCTGCTCCTGCAGGGATGCTGCTCCTGCACAGATGCTGCTCCTGCACGGATGCTGCTCCTGCACGGATGCTGCTGCTGCAGGAGCCAAACGCCAAACCTGCGGGCAAAGCCCCCTCTGCGAAGGGAGCACCCAGCTCTGCAGAATCATTCCTCAGCGGCGTTGCTGCCAGCATGGTGGCTCAGGTGATGCTTCGCTTGCTTCGTTAGCAAGAGGCTCTGTGCGCGTAGATCCGCGTGGTGGTGCCTGCTGGAAAAGAAGCCGCTCTCATCCCCAGCTGTGCATCGCACCTCGCCTCTGGCCTGATGTTCAGTACCTTCGCGGGGTAACTGAGTGTCTGTTGTTGCTCCTTTTGTTTCAGTGCTAATCTGCTTTGAAGTAGCAATGCACTTGTCACCTTTTCAGTGTGGTGGACGATTTCGCTGATGAAGCTGGAGGAATAGCTTCACCATTAAATCACTGAATCATTAATGGTTGGGACCAGGCCTTTCAGACCATGGAGCCCAACCCCTGCCCTCACACTGCCGGGCCCATCACTAACCCATGGCCCTCAGCACCTCACCTAGGTGTCTTTTCAGTATCTCCAGGGATGGAGAGTCCACCACCTCCCTGGGCAGCCTGTTCCAGTGGTTAACAAAAATGCCTTCCCAATGCCTAACCTAAACTTCCCTTGGCACAGCTTGAGCCATGTGCAAATATATCTCTTGTATAAACAACCAGGCAAAAGCCAACCCTGAATCTTGAAAACTCCTGCAGGCTGCAGTATAGGAGGGGAAAAGCTATTTTCCAAGGTGGAATGCTTGATGGAAGCAAGAACTGACTCTGCCAGCTGTGAGAGCGATTCAGGTGGCAGCCCCCAGCGTGTTTCAATTGCATGGAGCTTCTCGTTTATCAAAAGAAACCCCACCATCTGAGTGGCATTTCACTGTACATGTCTAGGGTTTAGTCTGTGGGATGTTGGGTGCTAACTCAAAAAAAACCACAAGCAAACCTGGCCTTGGGGGAAAACAAACAAACAAACCCAAGCAGATCCTTTCCTGTCTGTGTGCACACACCTAGAAATCCCTTGCAGATGGCAGATGAAACATTAAGACCACTCCACGCCCTCTAGTGCTTGATTCTGCTGTCCTTGTCCAGAAATTGCATCTCCTGGTGTGCACCAGCTAGGTCCCAGTTACTCTTTGAAAGGAAGCATTAAGGATCTTAAACAGAAACCGTGTCATGAGGATGCAGGAAAGAGCCATTCAAGCCTTTGAGGCAGAGGTGACAAGTGTCAGCGGTGCATGAGGGCTGTAACCATGGGAAGAAACCAAGTTAAACCTGTGTATAATGTGAAGTTCCTTCCCCTTATCTCCCTCGTACTTTCCCCCTGATTTACAGCTTCTTCTGTCGCTTTCAAAACTTGGTTGATGATACACAGAACAGGAGTGAAGTGGTTTCTGTGCTTATGCGACACAGGGCATGAGAGGCTGCTTTTCAGACAGGAACTTCTTAGAAGAGTCTTTAAGACTTGGTTTTGGGGAGCCTGATTTTGTTCATAGAGGGTGGAAGAGAAGGGAGGTAAAAATGGTTCAATGCCTTCTTCCTACTCTCTGCATTTGTACCAGCTGTGAGGGAGTGCAGACACAGTAGTAAGAGCTGTCATTTACAGCAGAGTTCCAGTGATACTTGTTGGCTCTGATCTGCTATTTAAGTAGTGCAGGGCCCTTTGGCACCGTGCTTGTCCTCTCTGGAACCTTGAGTGCCTCTTAAAATAGAGCCCGTGATAGAGCAGTCGGCCCGTCAGACCTCACTGGAGCGGTGCATTGGGAGAGCACGATGGAAAACATCCTCCCAGAGAACCACTGTCACAAGGCTTTTATGTCCTGTGATCAAACCCCATTGCCTTGGCTGCCCAGAGGTCTCCCTGGTCTGGCTGGACTATCAGCCCAATTGTCAGCATGTTCCAGACGAAGCCGCTGGCGGTAAGTGCGTGACAGGACAGTGACGGGATACTCGCCTCGCCTGTGTCCGTTTGGGCCTCTCCCCATTTATTCAGTACTGCTTGCAGAGAGGGGATTTCCTCAAAGGTCTGATCCCAAAGCTGATCAGATGTGAACTGTGTTACAAAAGTTCTCTCTTCATGTCAGAATGTACTTTTAACAATTCACTTTGAATTAGGAGGAGCCCTTTTTCCTTCCCCAAGAAACTTGCTTTGCTTTCAGCTTTTGCAGTGAAGCTTTTCTGTCCTTGCAGCTCCCAGAGGGAACTGCAATCGTTGAGCATCTTAAAGTGTTCTGTTGGCAAGAGATGGAACTATCTTGCCAGCAATTAGAAGGTTTATACTGAGAGCAAATGGAACAGAGGAGCCATGCAAATGTGTTACTGGAAAGCTCACCAGCCGGTAAAGGAAACGCTGCACGAATTCTTGCAGGCTGGGATTGTTATTGGTGAAAGCAAGGAGGAAGCTGCAAATCTTGTTATGGATACCAAACACTAGTTCAAGACAACTTCAGAGTATTCCCAAAGGACCAATTCTTTTCGAAAAGAATTCCAGAAAGCCACTAGCGCTGTTTTAAATGAGAGTAAAGATAAATAAATGTATACTGAGCCTGTGGGAAGCAAAGTGTTTAGTCTTTAAGAGGGATGATCTTGCTGATAAAATATGCATCTGTGTCGTTGTAGAGACACGAGTGGTTTGTGCTGTTAAGAGTTGATTTGATTATGGGAGTTTTGCTTTGACTGAGAGAGAGGAAAGCCAGGCAGATCTAAAGAAGGGTTCACAGAATCTCAAGGGCTTGGAAGGGACCTCGAAAGCTCATCCAGTCCAACCCTCCTGCCAGAGGACCTCTTAGAGTAGGTCACACAGGAACTCATCCAGGTGGGTTTGGAATGTCCACAGAGAAGGAGACAGAAGGGTTGCAAAGGTGTTTTTACTTGAATGTGCAGATAGTGAAGGTGTGGGCATCTTCTCAGTGAAAAGCCTAACAGCACTCGAGCAGTAGCAGTGAGAGATGCTGACAATAAGAGCCTTACACAAACTGTTCACATGTTAGTAAGATCTGAGCCTTCCAGGTAGGTCAGTTTGCATCACAGCTTCTAATGTTGTGTCAGGTTGGTCCAGCCAGTTGTACACGTTGGATGTCTTGAAAAGGTGATTCAATTGGACCTCATTAGGGTTTCTGCTGTAAGAGTCAGTGACTGGGGTTGGGGGAGCTGGGGAGCAAAGCTTGTCCAGGTTTACCACACCTGTGGCAGATTTGTGGCACATCTGGAATTTACAGGAAAGGGCCACACCACTGACCAGCTGGTTGTGACAAAAACACTGGCTTTACAACAGAAATGGAACTGCCTGTCTTCACTTACTTGTTTCTCCAGGTTCCTTTGGAGCGCTTCTCAGTCGTCATTCCTAGCTCTTAACGGGCATTGCAGAGGTGAGGGATGTATTCCTCACCTCCTGGTTTCCAGAGCTTTGTCTGTTACTCAGCTCAGCGTTATGGAAAAGCAGCTGGTAACAGTATTTCTGCATTAATTACATTTCAGAGTACTTAATTGTAGCTAGGGACAAGCATGTGCAATCAGTCTTTCTCCCGTGCTCGCTGCCTCTTCCTCTTGCCAACGAGCTCCACTTTTGTCTTGTGAGCCTGCTGTGACTTCAGTCCAGATGTTTCTGTGCCAAGAGAGTGAAACAGACATTGCAGAGTCCAGATTTAGTGAAAAGCAAAGATACAGCCTTGGGGACGGCACGTTGAAGGCGCCTCGGTTTGAATGCTGCGTTCTTCTGGGAGGCCTTCGAATTGCGGTTGGATGGAAGTGACTGCACAGAACTGTGTGGGGTTCTGTGTGTCAGAGCCATGCTGGGAGGTCTGTGAGGAGCTGGAAAGCTGCTTTTGCTGCTGCTTGTTTAAATTCATGCACTTCCACTCAAGACCTTCACCCTCTAAGTGCTGCAGCTCGTAACGTGCTTTGCTGCTCGGCCGTGAGTGTGAGGAGCTGGCCTGTTGGTGTGAGGAATCTCACTGCTTCTCGACTGATCTCATGTGTTCAGCATTTTACAAAAGAAAGTGAGGTGCTGAGAAAGTAATTCAGGGATGTCTGTGTGCCTCAAATGAAGCCTGTCACTCAAAAACAGAGTAGCAGGGAAATCTTCAGTACTGGGAGCACTGTGAAGTTGTTTCTGTCAAACAATAGCTTACATAAGGTACTTCTGTAGTGCTACCAGTGCTAAGATATCCAGCATGAAATGGGCTGGTGCCAGTTGCTTGACAGCCTGTGGGAGGAATCAAATTCCTTAGTCTTGCATATAATACACTGATGTCCCCACTGCTGTGAGAGCTTCTTGAGTACAGCTGGCACTGGGAAGAGCACAAACCCATCAACTGACGGGCAGGGCTTGTGCCCGTGGGTCTGCCTGCTCTCTGCTTGAGATGCAAGGAGAGAGCTTTGGTTTTCCAGAGCACTTCAAATTAGCAGCCAGTTAGTGTACTGCTCGGAATTGGGAAGGAGAAGAGGAATGTGTGAAGGGGTTTTGAAGGGAACTGTCCCAGGACTATGTGTCCTGGGAACTCCTGTGATCCCTGTCCTCCTACCCACAGGTCAGGGTGGATCGAGTCCCCTGGAAACGGAGTCTCACCGGTGCTGCTTGTACTGAAACTCTCCTGCGCAGCTTTGTGTGCATCTCCTAGGAACTGAGTCTTGCATTTCTCCACAGATATGCTATTGTATCCCTATTAACATGTACAGAGAACCGTTCTGAGCTTTGTAGCTGATCACCTTCATACGTTTGGGCTGCCTTGCCGTGGAACGATACTGACATTCAGTGGTTGATTGTACTTGCCACTGTTGCGGGGCTATCTGGGAGATTTTGGAGGGGTTTAATGTTCAGCACTGGCTAAATGCAGAACATGTTCAGTTCAACTGGATTACAGGAACTGTATCAAGGCTCCTTTATAAGAATGCTGTAAGAAAGGGAATCTGGGAGGTGAAGTCATGTCAGTCTTTGTAGCTTTCTTGTTTATTCTAACTTCTTTGAACGTGTTTCCAACAGAAAATGATCCACAGCCTGTTCCTTATAAACTGTTCTGGGGATATATTCTTGGAGAAGCACTGGAAGAGCGTCGTGAGCCAGTCTGTGTGTGATTATTTCTTTGAAGCTCAGGAGAAAGCAATCGATGTTGAGAATGTGCCTCCTGTCATCTCCACGCCACATCACTACCTCATCAGCATCTACCGGGACAAGATCTTCTTTGTGTCTGTCATACAGACAGAGGTGCCACCGCTCTTTGTCATCGAGTTTCTGCACCGAGTAGCAGACACCTTCCAGGTCTGTCACCATTCCATATCATTTTAAGCCTGATGTAATGCCAAGGGAACTTCTGCATAAACTTCTTTGTAGGTGACTTTCCCCTTGGCAAGTTTTAAATCAAGCACTGGCTTACGGAGTACAAAGGAAAAGAAGGAATAGGTTGTGTGTTCCTTTCATTTACAGTTACCAGTGCACGTGCACTAAAAGCCAAACCCCACTTTGTCTGTGCTTTTTCCCGTAAGCTTTTGTACTGCTCATGTTGTATAGATGAACAGGGGGAGCACGCAGTCACAAAACACTCTGTAGAGAGGAAAGAGCTGTGAAGCAGGAGTCAGTTTTCAAGCTGTTTCACAGATGCTGTAAAATCAAGGAGCCTCTGTGAAGATGGTACATTGCCAACAGATACGAGAGTATTTTAACTGAAGATGTGTTCACATTCACAAGTGGAAGAACCTTTGGGACACAGGTAGTAGTAAACCACACTACAGCAGTGTCACTGTTCACCCTGTCTGTATTTCCAGACAGATGAAAATGTAACCTTAACAGGTGATGCCGTCGGAGTACAGAAGTAGGTTATCAGTTTAGGCACTGAAATTCCTGGATAGACTGAAGGGTTTTTCTGTAAGAAACAAACAAACAAACTTTGCAAAGCATTGTACCAGGCGTTGGAAATCCTCTCCTTTGTAATCTCTGATTTGTGTAGGATTACTTCGGCGAGTGTTCCGAGACCGCAATTAAGGACAATGTCGTTATTGTGTATGAACTGCTGGAAGAAATGTTAGACAATGGCTTTCCACTGGCAACAGAATCCAACATACTGAAGGAGCTGATTAAGCCTCCCACGATTTTGCGCTCTGTCGTCAACTCCATCACAGGTATGGAAAGAAACACTTGTCAGCGGTGAGTGGCTGCATCACAACCGAGCTGCAGAGCTCAACAGGAACATCATCTTGGTGGGGATCTGTAAGGCCACTGTCCTGAGCCTTCTCACAGTTAAGAGTTGAATTAAAGCAGCTTCCTCATTTGCAGTTCGGGCCTGGCCCCTTTGGTACCCCAGTGGCACTGTCTGGTCCAGCCACAGCTGCCCAGGTCACCCAGGAATAGCAGTTCCCAGCACAGCCAGCACATGCTGGAGACAGGTGCTCTGGGACTGGTACACAGCTGGCCCTAAGCCTTGAATAACTGAGCAGTACTGGAGAAGGTTATGCATTTTATGATAAATCATCATGGAAAGGTTTATAACAGGTATCTAATAAACTCTGCTGGCTGGGAAGGGAGAACACGAAGGGAAGCAAAATAGCCTTCCTGGCCTCAGCCTCCTGCCTGCCCCTGTCACCAGCAGCATCTGTCAGGTTTGGAGCTGGTTTCAGGCTGTTGTAAATGGGCATGTCCTGCACTGACAGAGCCAGCTGCCTGTCAGCTGAGCTGCTGGAATCTGCTTGTCTGGCAGTCGGGTGCAGAGGAGGGACAACGTGAGGTGTCACATGGGGGCAGAGATACGTGAGATGTTCTGGGCCTTGCGCTGGGAGAAGGGCAGTAGGTGGGCTGCAGGGCCACACTCGGGCACTGCTCCAAGGAGCCAGCCTTGGAGGTGGCACGTGTGGGTTAACCCTTGAGTAGAAATCCCATCTGGTTTAATTTGTGGGGTTTGGGGATGTGTGAAATGTGGTTTTGGATGGCAGTAGTTACGAAAAATAGCTATGACATTATTGGACTAGATGCACTACTGTAAGGGGAATTAAGACTCCTGAAGCCAAGGGTTGCAACACCAAATCCTCTTGTTTCATCCAAAGCCTTCTTAGAATTCCCCAGGAACCTAAAGCCCCTGCCCAGGGCAGCCTGTGTCTTGTCCCTGCCAACAGCTCAGCGCCGAGCGGGAGGGCGATGGCAGCCTGTGGGCTCTGCCCTGACCTGAGGAAAGGGTTGCAGCTCTGAGGAAAGGTGTTAAAGCACTGGGGTGACTTTTGAGGGAGGGAGTTTTCTGTGTGAGTTGTTTTACTGTCTCAAAAGAATGAAACCTTCAGTTTTCTGCCTGCTAGGAGAGGGCCTACCCGCCACTAGGTTGTGTAGAGCACAGGGAGTTGTTTCCACTACACTGAGGTTTCAAGATCAATCAGCTAAGCCCCTGGACTGATTTATTTTTCCCTTCCTTTTTAAAGCAGCAACATCTGCTTTATAACTAGGTAAGCTCAGGAAGCCCTTTTCTCACATTAGTATTAAGAACCAAGAGCTGAGGGTGACTAGACAGGCAGAGGCAGTGGCATCACCGTGAATGAGCCCAGAAGTCGAGTCAACAGGTCAGGGGCAGGATAGGGATCAGATGATAACAGGGTCATTGCAGCTCTGGGATTGCCAGGACTGGCCATCGTGATGAGATTTGTGGGCCAGGGCCTGGACGGGCTTGGCCCGTGCTCAGGTGTCGACGTGGCTGCTGTGGCGCTGCGAGATAGCTCAGATGAGTAGCAGGGGTGAGAGCCTCAGCCTAACAGCGCCCAAGCACAGGGGATGGGAGCCCTCTCTAAGGCTTCTTCCAGGTCTTCCTAACAGCTCATAGCAGTGCATGACCCTTGAAGGCAGGCAGCTACAGCTTGTCTTGGGGGGAAGCGGGTTTAAGGCCCTCACACGGAGCTGTAGCGCCTCGAACTGTAGCAGTGAAACACTTTTGCAGGATCTGCCCCCCCAGCAGCTCCCCCTCAGACCTTCTGCTGGCTTGAGCCTTGTGTTTTGGTGTGCAAAATGTAGTCTGAGAAGCTTAAGCATGACCCCGTGCTGAAAGTGCAATTGCTGTCCCCTGACGAAGGAAAGTGCAGCAGCCCAGGTGCCAGGCTGCAGTTCTCAGGGGCAAACCTTGCTTTCATCCTTCATTTTGGCAGTTGAAACACTCTTCTTGTCAGTAATTCCTAACTTTGAGTTCCTTTCCATCTTTAAGGCAGCAGTAATGTGGGTGACACACTTCCTACTGGCCAGTTGTCCAACATCCCTTGGCGCAGAGCAGGGGTAAAATACACCAACAACGAAGCCTATTTTGATGTGGTTGAAGAGATCGACGCAATTATAGACAAATCAGGTGAGATGCCACACCAACTTGGGTCCTGTTTGTTGAGTATCTTTACATGCAGCTGCCAGTGTTTAGACAGAAGACAGCCCAACTGCTTTTCTGCGTGTTTTATGTGTGTTGAGTCCACATCTCCCAGAGAAAGAACCACCATTCAAAATGATGTGCCCAAATGGATTTGCTCAGATTAGCTGAAAGCAGGCCCATGCTGGAGGCTGCTTCAGCAACAGCCACAACAAGTGCTCTGTACTTAGATGCTTTCTGTTTGTGTGTTAGTTATTTCTTCAGAGACAGAAATGGAAAAATAACAGTTGAGGTTTTAAACGTGATGAGAATTCTTTTCCCCTTGCTCCTGCCAGCAGTTCACTGTGGGCCCTCAAATGAGCCAGACAGAAGTTTTCATTAGCTTCCTTCTGACAGCAGCGAGGATCCACTGCAGAAGTCATGGCTCCTCTTCTCTGCCCTGATCCCTCAGGGACCAGCAATGCAAGAACCTGTCTCACCTTCACTAGGACTAAGTGGTAGATAGGGTTGCTCCCTTAGAACAGAGATGTTCTCTTGTTTCACAGGAATATGCTGAAGAGCTTTCACCTGAAAGAAAATCCCTTCTTTTCAGGCAAAGTATTAACCCACAGTTTCTCCTTGAGTAGCTCAGCAATAGTTTCCACATACCTTCTGCAAGAACCTTTGCTTGTAGGGCTACTTAGTGCAGAGTCCTGCTCGTGCCTTTCTGTCTGTATAGAGCATTGAAAAAAAGGAGCCTTTCTAGAGCAAGGTGCTTGGTTATCTTTGCTTTGGGATTGGGGTTTTTGGCTATGGATCTATTTGTCATCGAGGTCAGTAATGCCACTGTTAGACAAACCATGCTTACGAAAGCCAAGATTAGCTCGAGCTTTGTAGCACAAGCTTAGTTTAGATGTGCTTCAGCTTGCCTGCAGCTGAAGCTGGTTTTCCCTGCTGGTTTTACTGGGGCCAGGGATGAAAGGGAGGAAGGTTCAGAGCGGACCTACTCTGAAGTTGCGATTTGCTCAGTGCTGGCAGCTGATGCAAGTACATCCAGTACGAGTCCTGTGCAACAGCTGGCACAAGCAGAAGTAGCTGATTTAGGACAAGCTGTTTGCTCTGGCTAACGTGTTTTAGCAAGCTGCCCTAGCCACAGGTAACTGGAATGACCTTCCCTATCTGTGCCTGGCATGTTGTCGAGCGTTGTGTAATGTCATCTGTGCCCTCTAGCTGCACTTCACCGTGTTTGTTAGGCCCTTAACAACAATGTTAAATCAAGTGCCTTTCTTTCTTCCCCCCTGCAGGTTCCACAGTCTTTGCAGAGATCCAGGGCGTTATCGACTCCTGTATTAAGCTCTCAGGAATGCCAGACCTTTCCCTGTCTTTTATGGTAAGTTGGGCACATCTTTGGCAATTGTAACTGCTCGGGATTTCTCGCTGAGCAGAGTGAACCGATCTGAAGAGCAGAACCGCTCCTTCACATCAGCGGGTTTGTGTTGCACTGGGGAAGCACTTACAGCGGCTTTAAAAAGACACTCCCGGGAGCTGCTGTGCCAGGTGCCAGCAGCAGCATCGGTGTGTGTGGCAGGCTGAGCCTGAGCTGCAGGAGTGGTGTGGGGTTGGGCAGGGAGCTGCCCCCTGACGTGCCTTACCGCTGCTTGCAGAACCCGCGGCTGCTGGACGACGTCAGCTTCCACCCCTGCATTCGCTTCAAGCGCTGGGAGGCCGAGCGAGTCCTTTCCTTCATTCCCCCCGATGGCAACTTCAGGCTCATCTCCTACCGCGTCAGCTCACAGAAGTAAGTGGCCCTCAGCCCCCTCGCTCAGCAGCTGCTGCTGCTCTCCCTCAGGCACCGCGGGTTCCTTCTCCTCACAGGGGGGGATTTGCCATGTTGCTGTAACGTCTCTTCTCAGGTGTTGGTCTCCTCTGTTGCTCCAACCTCCCTACAACAAGCAAACAGGGTTTTGTCAGCATCTGCTGATACTCAGCAACCATTTCCCAGTGGGATAAACCACACAGGACAGTGACACAGGGCTGTTCGCTCCTGGTCATCGTTGCTGCTGCTGCTGGCTGCTTTGTGGCCGAGTCTCTGCGTACACAGAGGGCTCTGATCTTCATGAAAAGAATCAAGCTACAGAGCCTAAACTGCAGAGGTTTGCAAACTAAGTCAGATTTGACTGGTGGCAGTTAGACAATTGGCTCAGGGAGATTACTTGTAAAACAAACAGGCAGATGGAGGGACAGAGATTAGGACAAGTGACTGGGAAGGGAAAGAACAGCTTTTTTTTCTTGTCCCCTGTGATTCTCTGCTAATAAAATCACCTCAGCAGTCATGTTGAAGAGCTGAGTATCACTTTTCACTTCAGAAACAAGCTGGTTCTGACTCGATTACCTACCAGAAACACAAAACCTATTGATGAGGAAGAGCTTTATTTCCTTGAGGAGAGACACAGCCCAGCTGCATTCAGCTGCTGTCTTCTCTTTTCAGCTTGGTGGCAATTCCTGTGTACGTGAAACACATGATCAGTTTTAAGGAAAACAGCTCTTCAGGAAGATTTGATGTTACTATTGGGCCAAAACAGAACATGGGGAAAACAGTAGAAGGAGTTGTCATGACAGTTCACATGCCAAAGGCTGTGCTGAACATGAACCTCGCCGCTACACAGGGCAGCTACACGTTTGACCCGGTTACTAAGGTAAGTTTTTGTCTTTTACTCACATAAATACCTGAGCTGACAGTAGAACAAGTCCTACCCGTGGCAGAGCACTGGGGCAGCGTTCCACACTTAGCAGAGAACTTCCCCTCTTCAGCATGTGTTCATGAATTAAAAATGTCCTTCTGCAAAGCCAGATACACGCCAGTTGTGATTTCTGGTTTAACCCATCTCCTTTCCCTTTCCTTCCTCTCTCATCCTCTGCTCATTAACCGCCCCCCCCCAACAGTTTTCTTTGGTGGATGCAGCAGCATTTTGCTGGGGGTTTCAGCTGTGGTATGTTCTGTTCTTTAAAACGTACCTGGAGAAAGTGCAGCACACTTGACAACAGCAGCCAGAGAAACAGGGAGCAGGTGAGCAAAATAAAGCTTCTGAAAGGTGTACCTGAAGACACAGAGGAAGGAAAGCAAGGAGCCTGAACAACTCTGTCTTGGGAGTCTCGCTTTCTTGCCTCTGAGCTGGGGTTTGATACCTGAAGTTTCCAAATCTCCTGAAGCTTTTCAGTGCCCAGGAACCATTTTGCTCTGAAATGCAGTCTGAGCCGAAGCATTCTGCCGGCCCTCACTCCCTGCTCTGAGCTTTCTGCTGCCCGTGGAACACCACGCTCACCAATTGATTTGTGAAAGATCAGCTAAGTGAAAACTCCCCAAGTAACATTTTGTTTCCAAAAGAACAGACATTGATCTTCCAAAAACAAAACCACCATCAACACCACTGGAGGTCTCCTTTCCTCTGGGCAGAAATAGCCTCTGTCTACTCTGTTTTCAACCCAGAGTTGGTGGACTCTAATGGCCAAAGACTGTATAAGTGAAGAGGAACTGAGGCTTGTCTGCATTTGTCAACAATGTTCAGTTTCTGGTCATTTTCAGCTTATTCAGTGGGAAACAAGTGACCCTCAGGAAAGTTGCTGCAGGTTCAGTGTCTCCCTTTGCTTTGTGCTGTGCTCCTGTCCTCCTCGTGCCCCTGTTGAAGTTCCCACTGTCTTTGTGCTGGTTACTCTCTTTGCTCTGTGGATGTAGCTGGCCCAGGCTAAGGGCAACAACCATCACCATCACTAAGAGAACAAGGTGTATTACAGGTACAGACCAAGTAAGGAATGCTGATGGGGGAAAAGAACTGCTGGGAAAGAAAAAGACACCACAGCTGCGTGAGCCCAGCCACAGGGTAATTCCCAGGGCTACCAGGCTGCTTGCTGTATCCAGCCTGCAAACTGAAAGCTTGACATGAACTTGACCTCACAGGTCACTTCCCAGACAGCTACTGTACTTTTGTCTCTTTTCTGACAAGGTGTTGACGTGGGACGTTGGCAAAATTACCCCTCAAAAGCTACCAAACCTGAAGGGCATAGTGAACCTGCAGTCTGGGGCCCCCAAGCCAGAGGAGAACCCGAGTTTGAACATCCAGTTTAAGATACAGCAGCTTGCAATTTCAGGTGAGTGAGGTTTCTCTAGTTTCATGAAGTGGGTACTGATGGAATGAGCAACAACACCAAGGGAAGTGGGAAACTCTTCAGATGCTGGTCTGAAGTCAGCTGGGTCCAAAAGGGTGAAGTGTGATTTACTCAAATGTGACGGTTCTGGCAGACTTCCTTGCTGGGAACTGTGAACTCCCCCTTGTTCTGCTCCAGAAAGACTGTGAGGATGGTACAGAAGAGTGGATTTTTCATTGTTGACTTGTGCATTGAACGTGTGATTCGATCCTTTTAGTGAAGAGTGGTGGGTGATGATTTAGCACACTGCTCTTCACTTGCTTTAGCCTTGTGCCACTAAAGCCCTTTCTAGTGGTGAAAACAACCCCCATTCATTTTAAAGAATGCCCTACTTATTCTCTCCCTCTGGAGCTGGTTAGTTTTTCATCTCCCAAACAACCTGCAAGTCAAGTCAGAATAAAGTCTATAAAGGTAAGTGCAAAAGTAGGTTCAAAGCAAGACTCAGCCTGCCAACGCTTCCATGCTGTGAGTTGTCTGGGTGTAAAATGCTCTGCAAAGCAGCAGATTAAGACCCTAAGAGAGCGAAGACTCTGCTGGAAAGCAGGAGGATAACTGCAGGTAGTAGATGAGCAGCAGTAGCAGCACATGCCACACCTGTCTAGGTGGGCACGAGGTTCTGGGCCTTTTGCTCCCTGGGCTGCTTTGCTGAGTCAACAGCGGTCAGCCCTTGGGGAAGGACAGCAGGACTTCTAAACTGGCACGATTCCCAGCATTCTGCTTCTAACTCTCTCCTTGCTTTTGTCTTTTTCAGGGCTGAAAGTGAATCGCCTAGACATGTATGGAGAGAAGTACAAGCCTTTTAAAGGCGTCAAGTACGTTACAAAAGCAGGGAAGTTCCAAGTCAGGACGTGAGAAGATGCTCCACTTCTATACCAGGAAACTCCCCTTAAACAAAACAAAAACTCCACTGCTTAGTGACTTATGTTGCTATTAATTAGGTGCCAATTAATTAATAGACACTGATTAGTTTGGGATCATTTGTGCACAGCAGCTCTTGAAATGAAGGCGTAGCTTAGTTTTTCTTAATATGGCTTTAAAAACAAGGTACTTCTTTTCTACTACACCCTCACTGGTTTTGTACTGACTCGTTGTGCCGCTGTGTTCTTTGTCATGGGGGAGCCACCAAACGTTGCCAACACTACACTGCCAGTCACATACCAAAGCCCAGAGGCCGAGCACACGGCGGAGCCCGGACAGCCCACCGGAACCGTCCTGTGGGGGCAACATTTTGCTGCTGCAGCCACCTGCAGACAAAGCTCAGCTGCCCTCAGAGCCAGCCACGGCTCGCATGGCACAGCGTGTCCCGTCAGCCCGCAGGGAGCAGCAGGGAGAGGGGCAGGGGGCCCCAGGGGCCTGGGACATAGCAAATGTCACTCCCAAGAAAGAGCTTCTGATGAAGAAGAAAAAAACCCAACCCTTTCCTCGTTGTTTACAAGAAATGGCCTTTCTTAAGAAGCATTTGCCTTAATCAGCTTTCATTTGTGCCATCTGCAGATGAGCTGATGAACACAACATTCTGCATTGAGTCTGGCAGGTGATTGTTGCTTCAGTAAATCCACTTGCTTTCCGTTCAGTCTCCTCATCGCCGTCACTCTTTGTAAGAACACGGTTGCAGAGAGGGAGATCTGGTTTTTATGTGAAGCCTTTGCTTTGGTTTAGATGTTCCACTTGTCCCAAGTGGATGCCGGCAGATTTGTGCCACGTGTACGTTGGAGCGTAGCTTTTTAGGTAGCACAATACAAGTGTCACGTGTATTGTATGGTTGTGTGCTTTAATGTGATGAAATAAAGGGAACTCTGCTGCAAACATGCCCTCTCTTGCTGCATCTTTACTGGGCTTCAACACTGTGCAGCTCTTTAAGTTCAGGAGCATGGCAGATGAGCTGCCTTTCACGTTGCTGATTTCTAAATGCAAGACAATGTTTGGATTATGACGTGATGATGCAAAGCTGACCTCACACACCAGCATAAGCTTGTTATCTCTATGAACCAATTCATGCCCCACAGTACCCCATCAGGTTTCAAACCACACATTGGCTCAGCACACAGCAGGCTGAGAAACCCAAGCTGAGAATTAAGGATGGGAGAAGAGACTGAAGAACCTTGGTTTCCCTAGTCTGTTTGGCTTACAAATCAAGGAAGAGGTGGTGGCTTCAGTTCTCGTTCTTCATCTGAAGTAAAAGGCATCCGGTAGCCAAAATCTCAAATACTGGGACAAAACAAAACATGATCCAGTCTGAAAAAAGGAAAGGGAAGCATCTGAATGCTGGCAGCAAGCCAGGAAGGAAAGACATGAGCCTGGATTTGTCATTGGAAGCATCAGTGGGGTAAACTTGGCCACAAGCATTTTGCCTTCCTGAAGTTACAGTAGATCAGCCTAGCTGAAACAACACTTTTAAGATGCAGCAGCTCCAAGCCAGCCTGGCATCTGTGTAGACACAACCCTGGCTATGAAAAGCTACTAACCTTCTCTGGTGCACCCTTTGCAAGTGGAGAATCAGCTGTGAATTCGTTACTCATCCTGCAGCTCTGCTCCACGTTTTGGCAAACGATGTCCTTTGGTGACCAGTGTTACTGGGAGGCCTCCTCTTCAGATACAACTGATAACGTCCCAGCCTTAGGTCTGAGTAGGTGGAGCTGCTCTGCATGATCAGCCTGGAAACGCAGCAACATCTCCTTTCAGAACTGGGACCATCGCTGGTATGGAACATGGTGTCACAGCAGAGCCGCCTGGCCTCAGCACCAGGAAGCACACAGAGAGCTGCTCTGGCAAAGCTCTGCTCCGTGCTTCACAGCACAGCCCCAGAAGGCACTGCCAGCAAGGATCACACTCACCTGGTAGGAAACCACTCTGAGCAGGAGGATGGTTCTCCTCAGGACATGGTGCTGGCTGTGTGTGAGGCTCATGCCCTTCACTGTCAGTACACTGGCTCCTGCCATTCCTCCAAACACAGGGAACGCAGCTGCAGCCTCTGCCAAAGAGGGAACTGTGCTCATACTCTCCCTGTTAAAAAGAGCAGTTGCACCAGCAGGTACCTGTATGAATAGGTACTGGAGGGTGTCAGCACTGAGGGATTGAGGACTGACAGCATTTGATGTCCCCTTCTCCAGGTATGCAGCCCTGGGAGTCCTGACAAAGGTGACTGCCTCTCGGGTTCCCACCCTCTCTCAGATCTGGAGAGAACAGTATGAACTCTGCATTTCAGCTGTTGTCACTAAATCCCTTCCAGAACTGTGGGGCTCTGCTTAGTCCCACAGCACCAATAAGCGTTGGTTCCAAAAAGAACATTATGTGTGCTGGCAGAAGCCTGTAGTGAGAAGGAGTGTTTACATGAGGGAAACAGGAGAGTGATTCCATGCCCATCACCCTGGCAATCCAGCTTGGGAAGTAAAATTCAGAGGGAGGAGGTGTTGGCCAGAGTGGCACTTCTACAACTGACAGGGTCAGGCAAATCCCATGTCACGTTCCCAGCACCTCCTTTGGTGCTCCTAGAAAGATGACCGTCAGGCCTCTGGAGACACTCCTGTTTCCTCCCACAGCTTCCAGTAAGCTCTTTAATTACTGGGTTTCACGGGCACAACAGGCAGAAACAACTTGTTTTCACCTTACCTTCCTTGAATAGATAGAAAGACCTGGTCTCTTGCTTCAGCATTTGTGCTATTTCACACCTCCCTGCTCTTGTCCCGGCGTTGTATCCACTGCTCTGTTACCACAAACACCCACAGTCTGACATTTGTACAAATGCATTTTATTGGTTTAACAGAACCAAAGGAAGGTTGAAAACATTAGACTATACAGTACATTTTGGTTTATAAACAACGTTTTTATAGTGGTAAAACATTCCTAAGTGACATTAATGGTCTTTTTTTTCTTTTTTTTCTCCAAAGTTTTGCTGCATTTCAGGTCTGAAGACCAATAGTGTTCAAAAAAAAAAACCACAACAACAGCAGTAATTGCATAAGGTGGACAAGTATCTCAGCTCCTACAAACCGGCTCAAGAACTCAGAGCAAACATTCTGGAAGAATATCAAAGGCCACCGTGATTCGTAACTCTCCTGCAAACGTTCCTTAACAAACACAAAGTGATCTTTGGCATAAACAATATGTATTAAAGGCATTAGTAATATTGCATTTATATCAGTCAAGCAACTAAACAGTGATGCTAAAGGAAAGGAAATCTCACAGAGAAGCCTGAACTGGAGAGGGGGGGGAGGGAAATGTGAAGAACATGGAGGAGCAATACAGGAAGACTATTTAGAAAATCCCTTAAAAATAACCCCTACTTCTTCAGTGCTATTTTACTATTAAATAGAAATTACTACATTACAATTATGTTAAAGATCTGGTATAAACCAGTCAAATGCAAGACATTCAGGTTAAGGCTCTGGCATGCCTTCCTTCCCCCTCCTCTTGCAGGGAACTGCAGAAGAGAACAGTAAGGAACGATCCCGAGTACCAGGTATGTCGTAATACCCAGACAGGAGTGAGTTAAGGACAAACACGTGCTTTCTCTTGCTAAGGTCAGTTTGAGGCAGATGCATTACTATCAGTTTAAGTTCCCTTTTTAGACAACAGTGCAATGAAGTGGTGGGTGGAGGGGACAAAGTCCAAGTGCAGAAGTGCTGCAGGCAGGTGAAGGGCTTCTGGCTTTGTTGTGCGTCTCCTCCTTGGAGCTGTTCAGACTGAGCAGTTTCTCCTCAAGGGCACTTCAGGGAAAGGTGGTTTGATCACACAACAATTTTGGGCAAGTTAGGAGGGCGGCACGAGGCCAGTGCTGAGCTGGGCAGAAGCCTCCAGGTGTTCCTTGCAAGTGTGCAGAGGCTCATTCTAAAACAGTCTTTCTCTGGGAAATGCCAAAAGAGAGCATGGAGCAACTGGAAGAGAGAGTTTGTGTGTGTGTACATTCCTATATACACACACAAAGGCATGCTCACTTCTGGAGGGATGACAGCATCTCAGGGTTGTTTGGAGGGAGGAGGGGGCAGATTTTGTGTTGTGGCTTTTGTTTATTGTGGCATTGTTTGGGTTTTATTGAAGATACAGAAACACTTTGTTCAACTCACTTCAACTTGGAAAAAAAAAAAAAAAGAGAGATTTTGAGCCTCCAAATGTCCAAACAAGTAAAAACCTCCCAGTATGTTTAGCACTAGGAACCACTGCTTGCTGGGAGCCATCAGACTACCTAAAGAGGGGTTTGTGTCCCTGCTGTGGCTGGATTTCAAACATCGTTGTAAAGAAAGGCAAAAGCGAGGCAAAAGCTCTTTCTTAACTGCATACCTTTGTCTTTTAGTTCCCACCTTGAGTGGCTGGAATAGCATTAGATGGAAGGAAGAGGAGAAGAACAGAGTAATTGCATGTGCTCATTTGGTTTTCACAAGGAAAGAGCCAGCGTGTGGCATTTTCTGGTCCTGGACGCGCAGCTTGCTTAAGAGAACTGGGATTTTTCAGCACAATCCATTACTGAACTGAGCAATAAGGAAAGAGTTCTGTGATTTAAGGTCTCCAGATGTAAGGCTCAAGCTGCCAACAGCGTGTCAACTAACATCCACTGCAAAGCATCTCAGTACAGTACAAGAGCTCTAGAATGCCTACTGACAGCTCCAGTTTTTGTTAAAGGACCGTTGCCAGGCAAAAACCCAACGTAAAAATAAAGTATCACTTCAGACATGGAAACAATTCCCAGTTTACAACTGTCCTGCTGCCTTCTCCTCCCTTTTTAACTAAAAAACCCTTACATCCCATCATTTCTGCATGGTTTAAGAACAGCCAGCTCAAATCCTGCTGAAAAGCTGAATGTTTCTACATCAATGATTGTCCCTACAAACTGCCAAGCGACCAATAGTATCCTCAGCTCTCCACACAAGCTTACAGTGAGGTCCACGTTTTGGAAACTACTGGGATACACAGTGCATAACTGAAATGTGCTTCTGGGGTTACAGAGCTCACGGAGAGAGTTTTGATTCAAAAGACAAAGAAGAAAACCGAAAAGGACAAGGACTGTCTACTGTTGGAAGCAACGTTGAGGTGTTTGAAACCAAATGCATTCCGAAGACACTCGAAATGCATTCTCTTGTCATTCATACCCTTAGAATGGGGCATCAGCACAAGCTAATCTTAAGCTCATGTATACAGCACCTTTTGCTGTTGATATATCTCTTCTGTTTCAAAGGAAAAAAAAAAAAGCCCAAAACAAGGCATTTTATGTTACAGAAAACAACACTCATGTGGCAGCTGTTTACTGATACCACGGGGTCTTCCTGACCCAGCGAAGAGTGAATCCGGCGTCTGTTCTTATCTTAATGGACGCTGCTTCAGCTTCTCTCACAGTTTCCTTCACAGACTGCATGAGATTCTGGGCATTATGAACCAACATCTCAGTTGCCTGTCAAGAAAACAGAAAAAATTCCCAGTAAGTACCAGCTGGAGGGCAGCAGCATGGAAACCCCACGTTGCACGAGGACTCCCAGCACGAGCTCCCGAAGGCAGCTTATCACTGACTTCAGCGATGAAATGAGAGACGAAACACGTGCCTCTGGAAAGCAGGAAGCACCTCTCGCACTCACAAAGACTTTCTCGTCTCTCCCTGCAAAACCTCGATCCGAGCATAGTGTTTCTGACACCCAAACCGCGGCATTTCACCGCACGCCTGTGTTTGGATGCGCAGAGGGCAGCCGGGTGAGTGCTGGCACAGTTCCCCCCGCTGCTGCAGGGCTGCCCGGGAGGCTGCCCTCGGCAACGGGCTGCTGACACACTGAGGCGGTGAGCAAGCAGTTCAGAGCAGCTTTTTAGGAAGGATTAATGCTCCTCTATTAAACTGTAGCTTCTCAGCCAGACACCGGGGTGCTATGCTCCAGTTCTCATCACTAAACAGCCGAGGTGAGCTCCCAAACACAGACATTGCCCAGAGCACATTCCGTAGTTATTCCCCACCGAGCTGATGGGGATTCCACCCAAACACCCATTTTCACCCCTCTTACCTGTTCTGACTCTTCATCGCTGATGTTGGTTCTGCCCAGCATGGTGGCTTTGACAGTGGAGAGAATCTTCAGCTGTGTACTGATGGTTGGGATCCGCTCACAGACCTAAGGAAGAGGGATAAAACACACTCCACACTGTGAAACAGAGCCCATGCCTGATCTATTGCTTTTTCAGATAAGCTTCTTTGCTTTGTTTTAGTATTAGGTAAGGAATAGGCAGAGATCTTCCAACCTTCAAGACTTTCAGGCAAATGTTGGTAGGATACTTGGATCTCATGTTACTTGCTTTGGGAATTTTGGGGGTTGAGCCAACATTTTTCCTTTCTTCCAGCTATTCCTCAAAGGCCTCCTCAGTTAGGAATGGGATGATGGATCTTTGGCTGAGACTGAAACACTAAGGACTGTTATATTTCTGCAACTGCTCTTTGATACAAAGGGAAATGGGAAGCAACGCAGCCTTCAGCCAGACCAGTGTTCCTAAGCATGGTATTTTTCAAAACCTCTTTGGGCACTTGCGCTTTCCACTCACCTGGAAACAAATCCTGACTGTATACCCAACCCCGGGATCTAAAAACAGGCCTAGAACCTGGGAAAGACACACGCGACCCAGTGCCACAGCCCCTGTGCTCACCCACACCGAGAGAGTTAAAAAACAAGCCCTGGAGGCGTTGGCAAGTGAACTCGTTACCTGCAAGAGGTTAGTCCTGATGCGCTTGTCAGTGCACTGCTTTGCCACCTCTTTGGCCAGCCGAGTGACTTCGTCCGATGCCTTCGCGATGTCCTTGGCGCACTGGATGAGGGCTCGCTTGTTGCCGCTGCCTCCCCTCACCAGGCGCGACATCTCGGCCATGAGCAGGGCCATGCGCTTGGCAGCCGCGATGATGTCGTTACCCTGCGGGGCACAGCACCAGTCAGGCTGCGCGCCAGGGCAGAGGCCGTGCGCCAGGGCAGGGCTGCGCCGCACTCCGCGCGCGGGGAGCAGCCCTGGCGGGAAGCTGAGCATGGAAGGACCACGCGTGAGCACAGAGGAGGTTTCTTCAAGGAACAGGGCAGGTTGCTACACGGATTAGACTGGTCTGACACTTGGCTTCCTAACGCTCGGGGGGGAGGGGAAGAAAAAAGCTGGCTTCCAAACTGGAAAGGAAGTGGTCAAGTGTTAGTGGTCTGTCCATGGAGTGGCAGGGATTGCACTGCTGGCTAGGGTCTAAGGTAAAGCACGTTATTAGTAACTGAAATTCCAGATTCTCCCAGAAAGAAAAAGGCTTTTTAATGAAAACAAGTGTGCTACGTAGCTCCTTAAACCAAACAGCACCAACTCACTGCAACTGTGTAGCCCTAAGAGCTGAGCATCACGTTGTCAGTGGCGTGTGAAATGGAAGCTGTCAAAGCACCAGCTCCGCTGCTGTAACGCTGAAGGATAAAGGGAAGGGAACCTGTCACAGGGAATGTGGAAGTGAGATGCAACCATTACTTTTTTTCCCCTCTCCAAGTTTTTCCCTGAAAAGAAATCTTCCTTTTGGACAAAATCTCCCCTTTTCAAATCAAGCTTCCAGGAGAGAACACGATCGTTCAAAGCAACCAGCCAGTGGTTATTAGTGACACTGAGATCCAGATCTCTTGTAACATCAAAGTTACAGCCACAGAAATACTTCTGAGAAGGATCTGAAGCTTGTGAGAGGAGTGTGAGCGAGCAAAACCATTGCCGTAGGCTGCTCCAGAGAGAAACCCAGTGCAGGCACCAGCTGACCTACACAGTCAGTTGTTAGCAGTCTGTTAGCATGTTTAGAGTCACCTTTGTAGACAAAAGCTGTTAGAGAAAAGTGAACTCTTTGGTGCCATGAAGCACTCCTGGTGTGTGGATGAAGCGTTAGCAGGGTGAGTTTCAGTGTTAGCACACACTTTCCTCTGTGTAATTCCACAACTCGTGGCCAATGAAGTTGGGAGCAGAGAGTACAGAGTGAGAGCCCAGCTCAGCAAACGGCTCGTCTGCCCCTGTGCACACGCTTCCATCACTCACTATGAGCAAATTCAAGGAGATACCCCACATGTCTTACAGATAGATATAGGTGACACAACAAGCTGAAACACATGTTACCATGACCTAAGAGCTGAACAGGTTGCTTGCACAACCAGCTAGGATGCAAGTGACATAACACAAAGCTTTTCCATGTTTTCACATAGAAGGATGGAGTAATGAGGGACCAGTGTGATTTACGAAGCCCTCTAACAAGTTATCCAAGCACCAGAATCTGCAAAGGACAAGAACATTTTAAAACCCCTCTTTATTACAACAGTTTAGTGCATCTGTCTATGTGTATACACACACATACGTACACATACACACACACACCCCCCAGCCTTTGCTTGTTATGGGACACCAACCTTAATCATCTTGCAGCATGCTACGAAAAGTGCCCAGTCTCGCAAACATTTGTGCTCAGACAGAAGAGACAGGCTACCTGGGAATGTCTGAACCACTGTGGGTGAAGATTCCCACTGGTTTCATTTAAACACAATCCCAATTCAGCAGCTAACAGCATTCAGTGCGGCTCCTTCAAAACCAGAACTCTCTCCAGACCAGCAGGAAGCAAAGCAGCCAAGTGCAAGCCAGCAGCCAGCCAGTCCTCTTCCACAAACACTGCCACACAAAGCCATTCCTTGTTGGAAGGTATTTTAACCGATGGCATCAATGGGGGCAAAGCACAATAGACATCTGAAATGACTTCTTGAATGCTGTATACTCTGCTAGATCCAGAAGTCATTAAGAAGCCATTAACTGTGGCTTCCCAGGTAGCCCAAAGGAATGAGAAACAGAAGAGGAGGGAGGGAAGACAATCCCTATTACAGTCTGAAAATGGCCATAAGAAAGAAGAACGAGGCAGATGCAAAGGGAAAGGAAGGTTTTGAGGATTAATAAGTGACCCAAATCAAGCTTCAATCCAGCACTGACAAACAGATCTAGCAAACATGTGAAGACACTCCCAGTCCTTAAAATGAAGTGCAGACACACTTATTCATTCAGAATGGCCAGGCCCAGCAGGGATCAAGAGTGATGCAAATGTGTCAGCGTTCCAAATGGCTGGGATGCACACGGATCAGTCCCCGGGGAGACTCGGGAGTACCTTACTAGACCACTTGGTTGCTTCCCGATGTAGAGACTGAGCAGCAGCCAGAATGGGCTGGTTAACGGGCTGATTGGTTGGCATTAACAGCAGCTCAGGCTCGTAATCATCTTCAATGTCAGAGGGGAGGGTGAATTCAACATCTGCATCATCCTCCTCATCTATATCTACACCAGCCTCAGCCGCTTCGTTAATCACAGTCACATCAGGCTTTGCAGGTGGCAGCAAGGGTGGAGAAACAGGGGACAGTTAGTACAAGAAGCAGAATTTGGTAGAAGAGCATGAACTGAGCTGTTTCAGCGACCAAAACATCCTCTTGATCTCTCGGGATCTGACAAGGCAGCTCTAGGATCCGGTCAGAGGGAGGAGGGGAAGGAACACAAGATTAGCAGAAGGAAACGAACTTTTCACCTGTGAAGCAGTTACCAAAACATTAAGAAGTTACAAATCAAAGATGCAGCAAGGTTTTTCATTGAAGCACACAGTTCATACTGACAGAAGCTGACTCGTAGAACAACATCTTTCTGGCAAGACAATGGTGAAATGAACGTGTTGTCTGTTTCACGCGGGCCATTTGGGCTGCACGGAAGCAGGCAGAGCCGCTGACGACAGCAGCATTAGTGCAGAGAAAAGGCTTTGCTATGAAGTCCCTTCATGTATGTGATAAGAGGAGAGAGCAGCAGGATGACAGAAAAAAAACCCACTGACACTGCTTGCTGTAGAGTAAAAACAAAAGAACAAGGTGGGATGGGAGATGTTGTAGAAGCGAGCACTGAAGTACTGCAGGTAACGTGAAAAACAACACAACCGGGTTAGGAAATGAGAAGGTGATACTGGTGTTATGAATGCTGGGAATGTTACAGTTCTCCACAAAGACTGGAACAGAATTAGTGGAGTAAGAGGGTTATGAAGCATACGACACTGTTTTGCCACAATATGTTGTGTATCCGTTACCTTCAAAAAGAGAAAAGAAAGAGGATTCAAGCAAATGCCTTGTGTAAGAGGCGAGTGGTATAACAGTACAGTTATAATACAGCACTATTCCAGTACAAAGATATTCTACAAGTTTACTCACTGTGTTTGCTTGACTAAAGCCAAGTGTGATAAAAGCCAAACCAGCCTTTACCAAAAGCTATGTGTTTTCTACTGTGTTTTCCTTAAGATATGACCTTTTATGGAAAACACACACACCGAGGTTTCAGAAGGAAGTTTTAACTCTTCCAGTACTGCCAAACAACCCAACTGCAAAGACAACTTCTCTTTGAATCTTAATCTAATGAGAAGCTTCCAAATATCCCTCCATTCTCTGATTTACCCAAATGAGAGGGGACGGCAGGGAAAGCTAAAGCAACAGACAGGGTTTGGTCTGCGCTCCTTGAGAAAAATGGAGGTTATCGGAGCCCAGAACCCACTCAGTGAAGAGGTTTTTGTAAAGAAGGAGAAAAAAACAAATGGATATTAAATCTTGCAGGAATGAAGAACGTTACCAACATTTTTTAGAGACTAAGTACTTGTTGATAAACACACACCCTGTAAGGTTAACACATGGTAAGTAGATTACTGTAACTGGGCAAAAAACCAGTCAAGGGCAGTTGACACAGTCTATTGTGATTTAGCACGAGCAAGACCTCATATTTGTCTTTCTAGGTCTAACTGATAGTCCCCAGTAGCACTGTCCATCCATCCCTCTTCCATCCCTCTTCGTCACTTCAGAGACTACAAACACATCTTTAAAACTTCTTCCTCTAAAATACACTGTCAGAGTGACTGTGCTGCTTTGGCCTCAAATTAAGAAAACAACAATGAAAACTATTACCCACTGTGTGTTCAGTTACTCATTTTGGGATTCAAACATCAAAACAACACTTCCAGGAAACTGAAATTAAGGCTTTTGGCCTCAAAATTACCTTTCCAAGATGACTAATACATTCCAGTACTATCCCTTTAGAAAGACAAATATGTATTGGGTGTATCCAGAAGCATGGAGAGAATAGAACTTTTCATGTTATGGAAGAGATTTGCAGGACTTGTGTTTTATCTGGCCTTCCAAAACAGATGTTCCTTGTCATAGCATTCAAATGGTAAGGAATGGCCTTGACAGTGAGTGTGACTCACTGCAAAAAAAGAATGAGACCAAGCCATCTATATATGGTCACTGTTTCAATCAGAAATGCTCCTTCCAGAATTAAGACAAACCAGCTCGTGCTTCCTGCAGTTGACCATCTGCAACATTCACACACACTTTTCAAAGTCACTTCAATACAGCAATCAGCTTGTCGGCCTAGAAAGGCCACCAGTGGCTCTCTGGGCAATACTAGCATCAAGGTTCACAAGCTGCTTAGCATACAAGGCACGTTTGTGTTCACAGAGTTATGTTAATAAAGCATTCTTGCAATGCTGAGTATTAGAACAGCTGGCTCTAGTTCCCTCTAAAGTTGAAAGGGTTTCTAATTCCTCCCACAGCAGTGTTTTTACTACTTGGTCTATAAAAGACTTCCTCTGTCCTTGAGACAACCGACTTTGGCCCAAACACACCAATCCTAAAAGAAATATATGAACATTCCCTTCAACACAGGACACATGTAGCAACCTCTTACCTTGCTAGACCACTTCCTGGCTTCATCGTGCAACTGCCTGGCTGCCATCATCATGGGCTGATTAATAGCTTCTCCTGCTTTCTGCTCTGGGAACTCTTCATCTTTTTCTTCAGGGGGTGGTGGTCTGGGTGGGGGAACCTCACCTTCTGGAAGAGGTGGTTTTGGAGGAGCAAGCTCATCAGTCAGCTAAGAAAAGGAAAAGTCTTACTCGGTACAATGAAATAGGACAGAAGTCGAGCAAAGAATGGTGTCACAGCATGACAGGAGGGCATGACCCCCACGTGTCTTTTTCCAGCTATTGAAGTGCACCCAGCTGAACAAAAATGCCATGTTTTAATCCCTTCTTTTAAAAGCTGGATTGGTATTTGTTACACTGAAAACTACTTGCATGCATGGCTGGCCAGACAATGCATTTAATTTCTAAGGAATAAAAATACACTCAAGTAATTTTAGTGTGCAATCCACATGTCAGTGACAACTGTGTACTGTATTACAAACGATGCTGCACTTACGTGAAGCTGCTCAAGGTCAGGAGGAGGAGGGGGAAAATCTGGTTCCTGAGGCTGGAAGGCTTCTCTGACTTTGGCCACAGCTCCCAGAATTCTGTATCCAGAATCCAAGAAACTCTTCTGTAAACCTGAACAAAAATCCCATCGCCAGTTTATTAGCATTCTGTAACGTTTAGAACGGCAGCACTACCCCAAAAAATTACTTCTGTAACAGACTGTGACAAGCAGGCTTACATCTGTGGGGAAAAAAAGGTCTACCAAGTTGTTTACAGTGGATTTCTACGCTTGAAATGTCCGTGTCACAGGCAACCTACATAAAATAAAGCCTGGGCTGTGTAATGGTCACTACCAACAGTCAGAGGAATTCCCCAAATGACCTTCAGAATAAAAGCAATTGTGTGGTATTTTCTTATGTGAAGTGGTACAACTGATGCTGCTAGTGAGGACTGTGAAACCACACCATCAGCTGGAATCATGAATCCCTTTCCCTTGAACATGTCTTTGACTGTATTTTAAAAGAGCAGGATCCAGCAGTTAGTAGCGTGACTCTGGTTTCACCCTTCTGGGATTTAAGTGCCCATGAGGTTTGCATGAAAGGGGATACACAGCTGTACAGGACAAAACGAGAACCGCTTCACACCATCTTCAGCCAGTAACGAAACCCCAACATTTGAAGTCAGATGACTGAATCCTTACCAGGATCTGAAATGTTTCCTGCCACAGCTTTAGCATCCATTACCATGGGTGATATGGTTTTGCTCAGCTCATCAGAGGCTGCTTTAACAGCTTCCCGGAATTTAGGGTCTTCGGAGTTTTCGACCTCGCGTTTTGCCACCAGCAGGATGCGGTTTGCTCGCCTGGCGATGCTGGTGGCTCCAGCTACCAGCATCTGAGGCTGCATGTTGGCCATGGCAACTTTACATTTATCCAGATCTTTCTTGATAGCCTCTTCTGATGCATCCAACAGAGACTTAGTATCGATGGCTTCATCCACTAAGCCTAGAACGAAAGGTAAAACACATTCATGTTCTAGTTTCACCCGGGGATATTTGGTATTCATGTCCAAACTGGGTGGTGGGGAGGAGCAGAAAGGGGCATGGAAACCAGACCAAAGGTATTCTTACTGCAGTTTCACTCCTGATTATGTAGTGCCTCTATCACAGTAACTGTGGTCAAGCTTGCTCCTACTAATGCCATGCTAAGCTCTTACTCATCTGGTGCGGAACACTGCTCAAGAATTGGCTCGCACAGGATCCACAGCAGAGACTCCTTCTTCCCACCACATTTCTTCAAACATAATCAGTACTTTTTGTACCTCTCCCATACATGAAAAAAATATATCCCTCTGGCTGTGCTTTCACTTAAAGGTGACACATACAAGGCAAGTAAAACTTAAAATGCCCCCACTGTAATGGCGGGGATGGAGGAGGAAGAGGCAGTTTACAGGCAGCAGATGAGCAGGCCAGTGCAAAGGACCTGCACTTCAGAAGGACTGAAACACTTGTCTCAGTGGGAGTCGGTAGATCAGTAGCTTTGTTTTAGTCACTGCTTTCATCAAAGCTGTTACATCCATTTGAATGTGGTTTCTTAGCCCTACTCAATGATTTGTTCTCATTCAACATGTCAAGATTATGCAGAGAAAACCTCAAGCTGCTACAGTGTTATACTGCTAGAAGAGCAATCACAATTACAACTAATGGTATTCTGGTTTTCCAACAAGAGAACTAAAGCCCAGTTTGCTCCCCTGCATCTCAAAATTACCACATATGAAGCCACCTTTTTTTTTTTATGCTGTACCCTATACATACTACTGGGCTAAGAAAGGAGATTCTCACTTCTTCCCTTATGTTTAACCAGACACTACTCTTATCCACATTTCATCAGTGCAAACAGAATGGGAAAAAGCTCTATACCAGCTAGACGGCCACAAGTATAACCTTCAACAGAAAATCCCACTTTACCTGTCATTTTTTCTACATTATCAATCCATTGGTTTTTCATGGTCTCAAAGTGTTCATAAGCAGCTTGATTTCCAGGATTCCTCAGGAGGATACGAGCAGCTGACACTACCTGCCAGTGGGAAACACGCCTAGTTATGGAAGTATCAATACACAATGACATCATCCCACATACTCTTGAGAATGCACTGGATGTGTAGTTCCTCATTTGGAACACTTAGTTCATGAAGTCCAGTTTGACATCTAGCTGCTTGAAGATTTAAAATGGTTCTGGACTTTGCTGACACAAGTTTTTCCATGAACTTGAGTTACATGGTAACAGATCTTAAAAACACAGAAGTCCAATACTCATTACACAAAGAAAATGATAAATGGAAGTTTAATCTGGAGAGAAAAAAAAAAATCATTCAAGAGCATTTTGTTCTACTTACGTATTTTACTAAACCTCAAAGTAATTGTGTTTCAAGCATAAGTCACTAATGCTTCTGTCCAAAAGTTGAAGAGTAAGACACGTCGTTTAATCAGTTTGTTCTACTCAGTATCATACACACAAGTATTTGCCATTCCCTTTCTGAGAGTGGCAGCACTATGTCCCTTGTTGGTATTAACATCTTCCTCTGAGAACAGAAGCGTAAAGAAAATGCCACACAATTTGTTCCCAGCTCTTCCAGGAGTGCTTTGAGGCCAAGGAAACAAACCTGGGGGGTAAGTTCTCTTGCTGATTTCACCGTTGCCTGAATGCCTTCCACGGTGCTTTTATTTGCAGTTCCGACTGCAGCAGCTTTTTCTGCTGTAGCTCCCAGTCTGGCAGCGTGGTTTTCGAAGTTGGCAGCTCTTTCATCAAACACCTGGTTGTCAGAAGAGGAAAACCATTAAAAGAGACTAAACTCCCCAACAGAAGAAACTATTTCTTCCAAGTGTCAAATACCAGAGACACCTTCGTCACACAATTAATCTCCTGAGAGGATGCAAAAGGACACAAAAGCTTTGAAGGTGGTTTATTTTTTTAATCTTTACATCACCGGACTCTCTTCTTTACTCATTTATTTAGGTGACAAAGGACACTGCCACACTTCATAGCTTTGACGTATTAAGTGCAGTAATTCTGGGTGACTACTGCTCTAACAAACACTGTGTTAAAGCCACTTGAGCTCAGAGATTAACCCTCAAACCCATAATCCAAAAGTAACTATATTTGGAAGATAAATATGGGGCTTCATCCTAAAAAATTGGAAGTTTCACCTTGGGGAAGAAAAAAATCCCTCCTTCCACAGCCCTTAGTTATTCAAGGCACAGAATGCTTTGACAAAAAGCTATCCTTTCATACAGCTAAGCTCCCCAAGGCCTTAGGAATCACTTTATGTTCAAATCAGCTGGCTAAACAAAGCTGCCAGAGACTTTTAGACACTTCATAGGCAGCCAGTGGCTTTGCAGTACAGCAAACACCCCTGGAGAGAAGAGGTTGAATCCGTTCATCAATCTTGGCGTGAACTTGGCTATTTTGACCCGCTTACATAATGTTGAGACAGACAATCCACTAAGAAGTGTGTCAGTGATCTCTGTACAAGAATTATTAGCATGCTGAAGACAATGTGGTACAAGCACCACGGGGAGAAATCTTTGCCATTTATTAAAGTCATGGATAATACAGCTTCCAGGGATATGCAGCACACTTCACCATCTCCAAGAGTCCAGAGACGTGCATGGTAATCATTATGCTGTCAGAATTAATAAGCATGCATCACAAGCTTGAGGAAAAAAAGACACCCATTCCCTCTGTAAAATACTGATTCAATTTTCAAGATACCAATTCAGGTAAAATTAACCAATAACTGAAGCTTCACACGGGAAAAAGGCCACGTCACAGAATCATACTTGCCTCATCTCTATTGGGAGCATCAGAGGGAGCAGTGGCTGCTACTGCTAGCAATTTAATAGGAGTTGTGGTGTCACTAAAAACATCAGAAACCTCCTGGGTCATTGCCTCTTGCATCCGTGCTTTAAGATCCTTAAAAGCAAAAGGGAGAACTGTTAGCATATGGTACAGGAACATGAAGTTTGTAGGGATTCAAATCCCATAAATATTCTTCTTGAAACTGAAAAAAAAGCCCATTACAATGGCAACCATATAGATCAAATGATGATAAAAGCATGGTCAGTGCATAGCTTTTCACACAGTTTGAAACACGTGGCATTCCATGAAGCAGCGTCAGCAGCTGTGAACAGCACGGTTTGAGACCTTGCCCCTCCAATCTGCAATGCCAGCATGCTATTTTCTTTTAAAACGAGACTTGGATTTTACTTCTCCATTGTTCACTTGGAATTAATCCCTACAACGTGATGTCAAAGGCCTTTGTTTAAAGCTTGCTTTAAGTCCCTCAGTTAAAGCAACAGATTTGTTTTGACTGCACTTTTGGTTTTATTGATGCCTCTCACACAGGAGTGCTTTATCAGAGGAGCATGCCATGGGCTTCACTGCATAATAGCAGAGTTTTTACCTTGAGGGAGTCCTGAAGCTGAGCAGCAATTGCCCTAGCCTGAGGGGATTCTCCCTCCCCTCGTGCTGCCAGGTCTGCAAGCTGAGCAGCCAGCTGGTCCACACGGTCACACTTGGCAAGTAGGTCTTGACGATAAGGCCCCATCATGACATTGGCCAAACGACGTCCCTCTGCAACCAGACCCCGAATTGCTGCCTGGCCTACAGTGGAAGAAGTCATGTTGCATTAACACAGAGTGGAACAAAAAGTTGAAAGCATAAATCAGATGCGTCATGAAGTGACTTGTCCAAATTCTTGCATTTTAAGAACATCTTTTCTAGGCTGTAGAAAGGATCTTTGGCAGTTTATCACTAAGTAACTGCAGTTCAAACCCACAGTGGAATTCAACTCTCACCAGGTTCTTTTTGCTTTTACTACAGGAACTCTGGCTGGAGATGCACCCCTTTTAACTAGGGATGCATTAACCATTCCAGCTGTTGTGTGTTCCTACAGAATTCATCAGTTGACTCCAACAGAAAGCACTTCGAAATTCCAAGCACTGCCATTCATCTGTACATCAGCACAAGCCCTTCAAAGATGAGCAAGAACAGAGGAAGAAAAGCCAAGTAGAAAACAGAATGGAACAAGCAGTACACGCTCTCCTAGGACTCCAGAAATAGTGGGTAAGGAATGTCAAGTGTCCAGTATTGGGAGGGAAGGAGGGGTGGTGTGGAATGGAACACCTTACAAAGCCTCCACAGACCATCATCAGTTTGCTGGAGTAGGTATAAACTGCAAGGTACTATATTTGCATGATAACATGAGCAAGGAGCAGTCTGAATTTAGTTTCCCTGTTCCACAGCACAGATTCTCCTTGTCTCAACCAAAGCTGCCATTCCCAGAAGAAGCCAGCTTGGTACAAGTGCAGTCACAACTTGGCTATAAACCTCTGGCCACAAACTACAGGTCTCCAAATCAATGAAGAGTTGCCATGCATCCTCAGCTTCTCAGGAGCAGTCCTAAAAACTACCAACAAGTTTAACCGTGAAACTGTGGGGAGAAGCGTACACAGAAAAACTTACCTACTCCCCGATCAGCCACTGTAGGATTGTCTATCCACCTCTGAGCTTGCTCGATCTTGCCCTCCAAATGGACAGCTGCTTTAACTGGCCTAGTGTTTGCTACAGCCCTGTTTGTTTTGGACTGTAAATTCTGAAGTGAGGTAGCTATTTGCTTGGCCAATGCACGGGCTTCAGGAGAGTCACCTTTCCCACTGGGGATTGAAAGAAGAAAGTATAGTCATATAAAGGTCATTTACAGCCAGTCCCAAATTCAGCAGAAAGACACAATGACAGGTACTTCAGCTTTCTAAATAAGGCTAAATTTGACACTTGATCTCAGAGCAAATAATGCAGATCTGTCACCCATAAATCCCCATCTCACACTTCTCTGCTGGGGTACCTGGATATTACCCATGTTCAACACAGCACTGAGGTGGGGGAATGCATAGTTCTGCCAGTGATAATACTGACGTATGACATCGATTTGCCGTGTTCATGGCTGTCTGATGAGCAACTGCAATGATTCCACACTGGCTACAAGCAGAAAAGTAAGCAGCAACAGACATAAGGCTGCATAGAAACTTGGTAAGAGGCAGGACATAAGACTTATAGCAGCTAAATCTCAAGAAAAACTTGATGAGAGTGTCCAAGTAATGAAGAAAGAAAAACATTTATCTCCACATTGAACTACAAGTCATTCAAATAAGCCACTGGTGACAAAACCACTACGTACTGTCGTCGCAGGTCTGAGAGCTTGGCTGTCAGAGCAGAGATCTCCCCCAAGGAGCGAAGGATATCATCCCTTTCCTTAGGCTCCTCACACAACTCAGCAACTTTCCTCGCTTCAGCCATAATCCCCCGAATATGTTCTTCTCCTTCACTGCCACCGTTAGGATCTGCCAGCCAATTCTTAACAGAAAGAAGTCATGTACACGTGAAGATGAACAGTAACATTATTTCTAGAGAGACTTGTAAACAAAAAGACATACCAATATAGCTTTCAAAGTGTTATTTAATAAGCAGAAAATGTATTTTCTGATACCATGGAGTTGTTCTACTCTCTGGCAGATTGTGTTTTGAAAAACATGTCAAACTAGATGTAATCTACCCATTCTCTCTCTCTTTGGCTAACAGCATTTTCAGAAGTCAAATTTAACCAGTGGCTTTAGAGACTCATGATCTGGCTTTCAGACAAGAAAATTAGATCACATGTCCCTGTGCACTGTGTGGCAAACTTCACAGAGCTCTTCCTAAATGTCACATTAGCGTTTCATTAAATGTATATATAATCAATGTATATTCATAATCATACACAGACATACGCACTTACATAAGGTATGTCTAGAAAGTTCATTATTTGCCAATCATCATCATCACCACTGGGTAATAGGCTGTCAATTCAGGTAGATAAAGAGTTACAAAAACAAAGCAGCAAGAAAAAGTAGATTCACTAACATTGCTTTGTGTTTGTCATGACGTTCTAAATCCTAACCTCCACTCCCCAAACACAGCCTAAGGAAAGGGCTGTGGTTTTACCCACAGGTAAATCCATGCAGTCTGAAACTCCTTTGCAGATCAATCTATGCCCAAATTTAGGTTGTTTTCTCAATTTCATAACCTTGACATTTTTAGTAGAGCTAAGAAAAAAATCAAATAAAGAATTCATGAGCTGTAGTAGAAGTCGTGTTTTTCCTTTGTAAAAGCAAGCATCCCCTATATGTTCTTCCTAAGAAGGAACTGTACCATGTTTGGAAACAACCACAATAGCTAAGTATGACAGCTCATCACATTCTGAAGTATCTGTTCAATGATTAGTGGTACCTGAGCAGCATCAATCTTCTTAGCAATCGCCTGCTTCGAGTTTGTCATGGCCTCCAACTTGCGGGCTGCATTCTCCACTTTTGCAGTGAGCAAATCCAGCCCTTGTGACACCTGCTGTGCTTTCTGCATAGCCATGGGTGTAGCACCCTGTCCTCTGCCCAAGACAGAAAGAACAGCACAGATTCAGCTCAGGATTGAACAAAGCTCTTTTTGATAGAAGAGGCCACAAAAACTATGCATGTGCATTTCCAGCAATTCTTGCAAGAGAGACAGTATTTCATCAGGTGTTTTTTTATCCCCTGGGTAAATAAAAATAAGCGAGGACAAGACGAGTTTGAAACTAAGAGCATATTCTCCTCTTTCCATAATTTATCGTTTAGCATCCTCAGAAGAATGAAAAGTAACCAATGTTACAGCACTCCAGCTTAACCATTTGCTACATTGATAGGCTTGTACTCAAAAGAAACTGGGTTATAGCGTTCAAACTCCGTGGAATAGTTGTATCCTAGCTCATTGTCTTTATGCTTTCACAAAAGAACAAATAGTAGAGTTTCAAGTTTCATTTCTGCCTGATTTGGAAGAAGATTATGCATTTGACATTAAACAAACACTGGATTATCTACCTGAGTAACTTTGCTCTCACCATGTGACATCACTAAGATGTGACATATTAAACCATTCTTCTCATCAGAAAAGATTGAGGTAAAAAAGGCAAAATACAGCTCCTGGCCTGCTCTCCTACATGTAAGGAAGTGACATCGCTGCAAGTTCAGCAAACCTGTTTTAATATGATACTGAGAAACTGTCCATTGAAAGGAGGAGAGTTACCTGGCTCGGAGCTCAGCCAGCTGATCAGTCATCTGGCCCAGCGTTTTGCACGTTCCCAGGATCTCTCTGCGCTCTTTGCCCGCACACAATTCTCCTGCTTTTCCAGCTTCGTCGAGGATCTGTCTTATTGCTTGCTCTCCAGCATCCCCTAAGATGCAGAGTCAGTCAGTAAAACAAGACATTCCTTGACACATTCGAGTAAGCTGTCAGTCTGCTCATGTCACACTCTGTGAAGTCTGAACTGCAGCAAGCTCTACAATGACCTTTGCATTTGTCCCTAGCTACTGGATTTTTCAGTTTATTTCATTAATTGTCAGTGTCAAGGACAGAAGATTTTGAAAATAACTTTGAGGCTTCTGGAACTGTGTGGCAAAGGGCATTGGGTCAGAAGTAGTATAAGCAGCACCTCCACACACAACAATTTGCTTTCAACTCTTACAACTTTGGCTTCAGTTTCAGAGGAAATTTTTCAGAGAAGATCGTTCCAAGTCCACATGGAACAGGCCTCTCTCCAGTTTCATTTGCTTTGAAGACGCATGCAAAAGCAAAACCTTTATATAAGCAAAGGTGACTATCTACGACAGACTTTCAAGTTAAACATTTGAATCAACACTGAAAGATAGAGACTCTGTTACGCAAATCTAAAGTTACACAAACCTGAAGAGGAGGGATCTTAAGTATTAGCAACCACTGCAGTTAAATACTGTTCAATTAATGTGGTTGTTTTTACTAGTGGAACTCAAATAAACCCCACGTGTGTTATACAGAGTATATTACTTAGACAACTGAAAAGAAGTAAAGCTTTCCAGGTCACTAAACTCAACTTGTTCAATCTCCAGTATCTGAAGAAAGGAATAAATATAAGGTTTTTTTAGGGTAAGCACTAATAGCTCATAGATAGTGGATCAAAGGCAGTCTTGTCTTAAAATAACACAATTATTCAGAACTTAATAACAACAAGTATTTTGATTGTTAATTTTTTTAAAGATTATTACCTGGAGGTGCATTTGGATCTCTCAGCCAACCTTTGGCCTGATTCATCTTTGAATCTATTAAGGCTAAAGCTCTTTTCATGGCTTCAGTGTCCTTTGCAAAAGAGAAATCACCAAAATGATTCTCAAAACAATTAAAGCACAAACAGTCAGTAAAGCCAAAGCAGACAGAAATTCTATAAAGCACAGTCTACTTACAGAAACACACTCATATAAGCAGCTCAAAAACCATTTTCAAACTGGCAGGTCAGAACCACTTCTTTCCAGTCAAGACAAACATTTTCATTTCACTCCAAATGCAGGATATGCATGCAATTTTAGTGATTTCTCTATTCCTTTATTTACTAGCATTTTAATTTCTAAAGCCAGAGCTCTAACAAGCACACTTCTCAGAGTTAGTTCAATTTTTATCCTTAATGGCACGGGGCACAGAGAAAAGTTGTAACAATGAGATTAAACTTCTCAAAAATGGAAACCAACCAGTGAATTTTACTCCTTACTTCAGTGTAAGAGGTTGAACATCTGCATTTTGCCCCTGCTCTGCTGTTTAAAGTCAAACAGCTGCTCTTTGCAAAAAAAACAGACTGACAGCTAATTCCTGGAATTCTCAACTGTGGAGTTTAATGTCTCAGAAGACAAACACATGTATTCAAACGTGGTGATTTCAAACTCAGAAGTCCTCTGCCAGGAGCACCAGGAAAGCTGCTGCTTTGACTAATATACTGCTATTATCCAACACCCCTTTCACCAGAGGAGACAAAACCATCCAGTTCTCATTTCTCTACATACTCTGTTAACTGTTCATGTGTCGTCTCTCCACTAGAGGCCAGAAGTTTTCTATCTTACATAAATGGAAAGACTGAAAGTTGCAAACAGCTTAAGTAGAAAGTTGAATGAAAGCCAAAACAGCTTTTTACCATACGTCAAGGAAATAATTTGTAATGCACCTATGATCAGTATACAGATGATGAAAAGAAGCCTGGCTCTCACATGGACTGAACTGGATTGTTCACGTCCAGCTCTTATGAAGAGGAGCCCACCAGCAACCAGTATCTGCTACACCATGTGGTATCCCGATAACATCAAGAACTGCCACATTTTTGTGGCATTGTTCATGCCACATGCCTAGTCTCAAAGACATGCCACTGTAAATATTTTGGCTTTTTTGTTCAGGCACGTTGGTCTGTCAGCTGTTCATAAAGCACTAGAATATAATTCACCATCCAGCTTTCTAAAAGGTCACGCTACACTCTGCTGGATATTTTGAAGGGCTCTTGAATCACAGCCTGAGAAAGAGCATCAGAATCATTTTCACCTGGATGACTAGGACTCAGATCTAGAGCCTGGTCTCGGAGCTTTGGTCAGCACCTGTTTGAAAAAAGCTTCAAAAGGTGTAGGATATGCAGCTAGGGGTGGGAGGTGGACACATTCTTTCAAAGGTCACCTTCTGTATGGCTTGAGAAGCCTGCATTTAATATATGAGGTTGCTCTAGTTTGGAATGGTCTCCTGCAGGCCTGTCAACCCAGAAATAACTTGAACACAGAAGTAATGAATTCTTCAAAAGGCAACAGATGTTGTTTAGTATGTTCGAGAGATGATAGGTGTGGGATGGCTGAGGAAAGGAGAGTGTTGGAAGCCTGTCTTTGCCCCTCCCTTTTTTACTGCACAGGCTTTTGTGTTGTCTCAGCTGCCTGCAGAGTTGCAGCTTCAGCAAAATTATACAGAACCTTCTGAATCTCAAGTCTTACGTCAGGGAACAAAATCAAGAGCATTTTATAGCTTTTACACTCATGATTTCGCAGTTGATAGCATTACCCAAACAACAACAGGATCCATCTGTCCTATCACACAACAGCTGTACCACTGGATTGCTCTGCAGTGTAAATGTTGCTGCCCTGAATGGCACTGCACAGATTTCCCATCTTCACAGCTCAAACTGTCACAGCAAGGAATCCCTTTCAGCTCCAGCCTGATAAGGAGTTTTCATTGCAACCAGACAAGTAATTTTTGAGTAGGAAATTAGAACATATCCTTAAGCAACTTTAGAAAAAAACAAGTTAAACAACCAGGGCAACATTGTCTGAGGGGAAAAGCACAAGTTGGCAAATCAGTTCCTGAAGCGCTTATTAAAGATAACTTTGTGCATCACTTCTGCCACTACCAAGAATTGGTGGTATTGGCACTGCTCTGAAGAGGAACAAAATAAATCCTACACTATTCCTTGTTGAACATAAAACATGAGCTCTGACTCAACGTGATCTAGTCTAGGATATGTGCATTTCATTACCAAAGAAGGCAATGTTGAAGGAAATGGGCAAAGCCAGGCTTCTGGCAGAATAGATAGCTTAGTCACCATCCAGGGTTCAATCCTACAAGGTACTTCCCAGTTTCCTACAACTTTTAACTCACTCTATTTCTATGCAAATGGAAGATGATGTTTGAATTAAGTAGTACTGCGAGTTTATTTTAAAATAAACATTAAGTATACACATGAGAAAGATAAACAGCTCTGTAAAATGACAGGTTCAAGGATAAAAGGTACACAGCTATGAATGGAAGATATAAATACAGGGGTTTTCTCCTCCCCCTCCCCGCCAAGTTTTTGTCAGATGTCAGTGTTTGCTCTGTATTTCAATTCTAAACCAGCACACTGTTTTAAAAAGTCCAGTGCTGGCACAAGCAGAGATCATTGCAATCCAGTAACAGTACTGTGCATTTCGAAGCCTAGAAAGACCAACAAAATACTTTATAGCTCTGGGTCCATACACTTGTTCATTGTCCACTATCTCTAGTTTGGTTTTGTGATAGTTCAATGTAGAAACAACTCAAGACAGAATAATAAACATAAAACTGACATCAACAATTGCATGTAGCACACAGGTAAAACTCGAAGGCTGTTCATCCCTAAACACAGCTTACTTTGCTCCAGAAAAGCATGGGGAAATTATCTTCCCCTTCACTGACAGGTACAAAATGCATGCAACAGTAATCTCAGGTAGAACTAAAGACTTCCTATCTCTCTCCCAGTGATAAGTCAACCATTAGACATGTATGCAAATACAGGAAAAGGTCTGTAAATAGGTGGCCATTAGAAAACTAGTTCCTGCTTTTTTCAACCCACTGCAATTTTCCACTCAAATGTTGTCATAACCGTTTGGTTAATGGCCAGTGCTACCTTCTAAATTGACAGTGTACCTTAAATCAGAATCAAAGTACAACTAAGCAGCTCTCGACTCAGAACAGAATGACACTTTGATTACACTTAGTCCACATAACATATTTATGCATTACACAATAATGACAAACATTTTCCATGTGGAAATACTGCTAAGACATCATTTATTTTCTTAATGAAATCCTTTATTCATCTGCCTCCCTAGCAAGAGGAGTCAGAGTTTCCTAAGACTCTATTGCCAACTTCTTGCAAGTCATTTTTTTTACCACAAAATTGTCCAGATTTGTTGTGTAAATTACAACTGTGTTTGTATTTCATAAAATACAGGAATGTTTAAATCTAAAAATAAAACAGAACTGGAAAAAAAGTGTCCATATCCAACTGCAGTGTTAGGCCTAGGTCTGGAGAACACAAACCATCTGAACTGAAGGGAGGCTGCTGGTCATGAAACACTACGAAATGGACAAAAAATTCCTGAGCTAATAAAGCTTTCTGGGCATGCAGAAAGCTTGTTCCTGCATGACTGGACCCTATATTTGTAGTTACAGAGACTAGTAACATAAATTAACACAAAAGCATTCAATAAGAACGTGCTCTAAAATCTTGAGCTAACTAATCAGTCTGAGAAAAGACAGTCCTAACACAGTTCAGCTTGCAATTACCATTCCCTCGGTGGCAGACAATTCTACATATAGCCAGACAGGGCTATTAAGATCCTTTCCTAACTTCCACGTGTACACACGTAAGTGTGGTGTCACAGCTGGCACACAAATAAGAAGTTGCACAGCACACAGTCTGCACACAGCACAAAACCCCACATACATGCTTTTTTGGGTTTAGTATCAGGTAGAGGTGTAGGGTGTGGAAGAAAGCTTACCTTCTAAAGGTGAGAAAAGGGTAAGAAACGGGAGAACAAAAACAAAGATGCAGAAAGTAGTCATAATGAGGAAGTGATCGTGACAAAATAACTCAAAAGGCAAACTAAGGGTCGAGTGCCAGACAATATAGGCCACAGTGATTTTAATGCCTGGAGTACATGAGTGTTAGATTTTTCTGCAGGATTTCATTTGTTAATAAGTCAGGATTCAGGCCTCAACATTTTCTTTCAATAGATTTACAGTTATTTTGTTGCTCATAGTACTAGCCCTTAAAAAAACACCCCTTCAGCAAGGTACTCAAAAAATTGTCAGGAATTTGAGTGATGCAGCTACATTTATTTGTAGGCACACAACGATGCCTTTATCACTCTGTCTGCTCATTACTATCCTGTGTGTTTGACCTGCTTTACAGTTTGCTAAGACATTTCAGTACCTTCAGTGCACATCCTAATTCCAGGTAAGTGGTGGCTGTAACTTGGTCAGCTTAACCTAGAGTTGTAAGGAACCAATATTGTCCTTATGCCAGCTGCACAGACATCATACTTATCCAGAAAGGTTCTTCAGTCCAACGGATATTTGGGACAAGGCAAACACATGACATTTACTCCTATGTCCAGACTAAAAATGGGGTAAGTGCACTAAGGGTAGGTGTTCAAGGAAGGATCCCAAAAATTAACTAAAATTTCTCAAGTTCTGGCCTTTTGCATTAGTAACCTGACAACAGCTTATCTTTTCTAGTAGCATCTAGGATAAAAAATCTCAGATAATCTCACTTAAAAATTGCCTAGCTACAACAGCAGTTTAATGTATAGAATGGTGACTTTTATACTCAGCTCAGCCAGATATGATTACGTAGGGAGGAACAATATAGAGGGGAAAACACATGCTTCTCCAGGAGGAATATGCTATATTCCAGAACTTCCTAATCATGCCAAAACTAAACTGTGAACAAATCCCTAGTCTTCTGTTCAACTGTCCAGCTGCATGAAACCACCGAGCCACCTTCAAACGCCACACTCCTTTAACTTGGCTTACTGAGAGAAAGCAAAGTTTGAAAGAGACATTAATGCAATCATCTCTGAAGATGTTCTTCCAGCCTTGAGGAGATTATACAATGTGATTCTGTAGCCTTACAGAACTGGGGCACAAATAGCTATTTCAACAGCCTCAAAAGCCCAAGTCTGTAAGTGTGTAACACAGTAGATACAAATCAGCCTCCTACATACACAAGTAGGTGTGAACTGTACCTTGCTGGCCCAGGCGTCCTCGTCCCAGGAAGTGAGCTGTAACACACGGATTATTTCATTTATCTCAGCACTCATTTTCTCTACTGTGAAATTACGATTTTTCAAGGCCTCTTCTATTCCCTGGCTTTTAGAGTTCTTCGTGGTCACAAAAATCTTCATAGCTGTGAAAATACCAGAATTACGAAAACGTACATGCAAGATACAATCAGTGCTCAAGGTGACTTCCTACTGCCTTTATACAGAGGCAGATTTAATAGCAGAAGCATATTTTTTTGGAATGGGTACAGAAGCAACGTCAAGGCTGATGTTTGAATAAGCGTTAAGACATTGGAACTCCAATTCCAAACAGCCAGCAATTCAGAGCAATATTAACAAATGAAAGCCAAAAATACCTGAAATAAGTACTGGCAGTAGCTCCTTCACAGTATTCATGGAGTTTACCAGCATAACCCTGTGCTCCTGATGAGTTAATTCCTGTTGTCTCTCATCAATCATTTTGGCCATCTTTGTCATTCCTAATGATTAAAGCAATTGAACACAATCAGAAAGAAAGAAATGGAATATTATGTCTAATTTGCAACAGTTGAGCTTTCTAAACAAGAATAAAGCTATGAGTATGTAATGAGTTATGACAACTATATTGAAGTTTAAAACTTGATTTTTATATTAACAGCTGTTACTTAAAACACATTCCAGATGCTTCAGAGAAGCCTCTGATTTCAAAACTCAGCTACTATGCAAAGTAGAATAGACTCAATACTCCTGATTTAAAATACCAGCAACAAAATAGCAAAATCCCTGAAATGATTGCTTTAGACCATCATTTAGAAGTCACTTCATGAACTCTGGAAGCTAATTTATGGGGTTTGGGTTGCTTTTTTTTTTTTCTTTTCTGTTAAGACTTGATCAAAGCCTCAAGTGTGAATAGAAGAAAAAAAGAAACATCAGGGGTTTGTCTGTTTGTTTGCCCTGAGGTAATCAGAATTCAATAACTGTATCTATTTATACTTCAGGTCTGCTAGGAATATTTCAGTGCTCTACAAGTGTGGAAAGAATTACATTTATTCTAGGGCAAAACTATTTTCAATAGCTAAGACTCATGAGATTTATCACACAGCACACATGGAAACTTCAGGCACAGCTTCATAAAAATTTAAGCAGATTTAAATTGATGCTTTTGAGTTCCATTTTCTCCCAAAATGAGACAAAAGGGGAAGAAAGCTGTATATCCTTTGGCTGAATTACCTTTCTGCTGGTTAGCATCTTAACATAATACAAAAGTTAAAAGATCTTTAATGACAACACTAAAAAGTAGTAGAGTCTCCACAGCAACAACATTGATGGGTAACTTCCTATAGAAGTTACCAACTTCACAGAAGGGTTGAGCAGTATTTAGCTCAAAGACAGTGCTTTTAGAGTATGTCAGAAGCACAAAAGATTATTTACTCAGAACAGCAGGAATTTATAAAGATTATTTGCAAAAAAGGCACACACCTACATCTCACTAAGAAATTAAAACACTTGGCCAACACCTACTACCTGTATCACACAAATGTAACAAGCAAATTATGCTTGTGAGGTTCAAGTCCCAGGTGCTTGTGACTGAGTCAGATAGAGGAGACTTCCACTTTGAAGACATGGAAGACAAAGACCCCAGAAAAACTGAAATTGTATATATCAAGCACGAGTACAAGTTTCACAAAAAGAGAAGACTACCTTTTTGCTTCACCTTTTCCCATTCAGAATGAGGCAACATCCATTTAATTGAAGGTAACTCACAGAAAAAAAGTTTGAAGAACACTATATCTTCACATGGAAGATTTTCACAGAATAATCTACAAACACAAGAGACTTGCTAGACATTTCATTTATAAGCTAGTTATTCTTACACTGCATGTCTGTCCTTATTTTAATATATATATAATACTCACTAGATTCCTACTCTGTTTATGTAAGCATTCTCTAGTTCAGTTCTTTAACTCCACATTACCACCACGACTTTTAGATTTCACTGAACTTTTTTGTTAAATACCTAAACTACTTTATGTTAGCTGAAACTAAAGCATTTGGAGCAGTAGATGGCAGAGATTAATGGTAGGTTTCCTCTGCTGCAACCCGGTGCTTCACTTGTCCATCACTTCTACCAGTGAAAGGGTGAGTTACAAGAGTGCAGTGAAGGAGCATCAAATAATGAACAAAGAGAATTTATGTTAACAGATGAGCTTTTGCATTATACTGCAAGACAGTTATTTCTGCAACCTCATTAAGATGCAAATACATAACATCTAGCTTATACTAATCCAAGAAATTCCTACCAGGCCTAACCCTCTCACTACAGACATTTTATCATCTTAAAGGGCTTAACAGCTGAGTGCTTAATTACACAGCTTTTTCCTTTTTTTTTCCTTTTACTAATTTATGCTTATTTTCCTCATATAATCTAATGCAGGAAAAGTACAGCACATATCAGTTGTATAGTTCATATCATTTACTAGCACCTTGACTCTTCTGTATTCTTAAGAATGAGAAAATAGTCATCATTCACCCTTCTAGTCTAAAACTCTTTCCAACAGACACTTTCAAAGCAACTGCTTTATCACTGCCCAAACACTTGCAACTTGGGTGAAGAAGGTGATGACAGAGGTAACAGGGAAGTGGAAAAGACTGTATTTAGTATGTTTATGATAGCAAACCAAACCTGGCCCTAGATTCTTTGTGTATGTCACCAAATCCTCCATGGTCTCTACTACTTCCGCCACAGTCAGATATTCCAATATTCCTTTGCAGACACGGATGATCTTACGGACCTGTAAAAGGAACGTGCCATCATTTACCAGATGAAGGTGAAGTTACACTTGAAGGACAAATACAAGCCTATCAGAATAGAATAGGTATAGCATTTGCTGACATGTACAGGCAATCACAAACATCTGTCATCCTGATCAAGTTACTCACAATGCTATTACTTGAGTTCTGTATTGACAAAGACAATATTTAATCAGCAATCCACTACTTCAGAAATGCAAAATCCTACTTCCAGTGGTTTCTCTTTGTACGATAAATGAAGGATAGCATGAAGAAAATAGGTTATAAGGAAGCATATTTAACTATGCTGGCATGCTTGAAGCCTTTCACTGCCATTTCATCAACAAAAAGAAATATTCTATTTGAATCACAAATCAAAACTATGTAGAAAGCAGACTCCAAGCTTTTAAAGGAAATACTAGTCACCATACAGCTTTACAGACGGGTAAAGCATTATCTAGCATTCCAATGGGAAAGGCATATCCAGCATCTCAAGCTTTCCAGAAAAATCTGTGAAGACTGTGCTTTATTTACCTCTGGACATCTGCCTCAGTTCATACTTGATTCCAAAACAGAGTTCTCTTTTGGTTCATCTTCTAACTTCCTGAACTACATTACTCCTGACACCACCACATACAATTCTCACTGAGGAATGAGTTAACATTTAATTCGAATCAACCACACACAGTGTTCAGTCCCTACAACAGAATCAGCATTTCTAACAGCAGGAAGAGTAACACAATTCCACAGATTAACAGATTGTTGCATGGGTAAACTTTAGAGCATCAGCATTTCTAACAGCATAAGCTTCATTTCCTCACAGTTGCATGATATTTACTATTTAGAAATGAGAGAAGCTCCACATCCCCAGAAAGACAATCACAGGAGTAAGATTTGTAAAAAACCTCCTTTTTAAGTTTCCTTGCAACTGGGGCTCTTTTGTGCATCTGAGGATAGACAAACAGCACCTCTGAGCCACTGCTTGGCCTGTGCAGCAACCGAAGTGTAGCAACTGTTAATATTCATCAGCACACATTTTCTGGCCAACCAGCCAGACAAGTCAAACTTCTACAAGCTCCCATGCTCCAGGCCAATTAAATTGTCACAGCTGAAGAGTCAGACAGACACGTTAGAAGTGGCCTAGGGCTTTGCAGTGAAGGGATACAGAGAATATAAGGATCAGTAACAGGTATGGTAAAGGGAATATAAAAAAAGTGTCAGGAAGATTTAAGATAAGGTTGGTAGGATCTGGCCTTTTTGAGGAATAATCATGAGCAATGACCAAATAGTTAGTCATACAAAGATGCTCTTAACAAAACAGAGCAACAAGCCTAAGCTGCTTCTGATAGAAAGGAATGCCAAATACACTTCCAATTAAAAAACAAGCCTATCAAAACCACATTCATCTAGTCAATAGTTTAGATTAGCTCATTCAGTTAGGTGGCTATTTGAATTAATAACACTGTCGTGCAGATACCAATGCCAGTCACATTGGGATTCCTACCTCTGCTTCATCGAATGTCAGAAGTAAGTCAGACGTTCCTGAAAGGATGCCTCTTGATCCGTCAATCAGATAGTCACGAGCTGGTACTGAATAAGGGTCTGCTTGCAGCATCTGAGCTGCCCGAACAAGTTTGGTGCAGGCATTCTCCACTCTGTGGAAAGTCATCAGACAAAACTTGCTCATCAGTTTCTGTCCATCGGACTGACTTGAGAAAGTGCTTTGTTTTTCACTACTTAAGCACTGAAAGCAAACTGGTCATTCTATACTTTTATAGTTTATAAAAGCAAGAGTATTTATTGTGTTTATTTTAACAAGAGATGAAACAACAACTATATGACACAGTTTTACGTTTTCCAATGTAGGGAACGTGTAAAGCATCCCACGTACTGCAGTCAATATGGTGTCACTGAGGAGAGGTCTCAACATGGCAAAACACTTTTCCTTCTTAATAACAAAGACAGGGGACAAAATTGTTCTTTTAGGTCTTCACAAAGTAATTGCTAACCTTTATCAGCCTTGTATGTGCATTGTCATTCAAGAAGTAATTGTTTTTTATAAATACTAAATGATAACTACACATTAAGACAAAGAACGTAGTAATTAATATGACAACCAAGACATTGTGTCTTGCTTGTTGAAGCTGCAAGTCCAGCTCTTCAGAGGGTTAATGCTCACAACAGGAAAAGCCTTTATAAAACTCTAAGATTTAGTTATCACTGAATAAGCTTCAAATGTAGCTTGCAATTCCAGACTTGAACACAGAAAGAAGGTCTTGCAAGATATTACAGTATGTAATTGCAGTAACACAGAAGGTACAATAAGCAAATGAGTTCTGAAATTAGGTTCCATCAAGACATTTAACACAATAATTTTAAAATACCAAGAACTGGAACAACAAAAAGCTTCTGGTTTTGTTCTCTTGTTGCAATTGCTTCATGACAGCTTAGAGAAAGAGAAAATTCAGACTTCACTTCCATGTTAGCCTGACTGTAGGTACTGACTCCACTGACTGTGCTTTTCCTCCATTCTTTCACGTTTCTTTGACAGAAATGCAAGTCATTAGATTATTTCCATGTGAGTGCCATGTGCTCTTTCAAATTCCATGTGGTTCCAACAAACATTAAACTCTTTTATTACAGCAGTATCATCTCTTACTGCAACTTGTTCATGCGTGTCATATCTCCCATTTTCCAATGACTGCTTGGATTCACTCTCTTACCACACTTCCAATGAAGTACTATTGGAAAGTTACAGTTATCTCATTTTATCCCCTTCGTTCCTTGTTAACACAGATGACAGAACATGGTGGTTACATCTAAATGTAACTGTACCAGAAATAAGACACCCATTACAGGAAAACACACTTTTTTCCTAAAAGTGAAGTTTTCAGCTAATGGCTCCCTAGAGTAGATTGAATTGGGCCAGCTGACCTTACCATAACCTGTTCTTCAGCGCGACATCTGCTCAGCACATCAGATGGTGGTAACTCATAACCGAGTAAGAAAGTACAGAAGGGCTTCAAGGCAGAAAGTGGGAATGGTCAGCTCATTACTATGCAACGTACTCAGCTGTATTATCAAAGTCAACTGACTTCACTAAATTAGATTTCCACGCTTGCTTCTCAAATTGATTCTTTTCAACTCTGCCAAGAAAGGGATTAAACAAAACACCTATTCAGGCAGCTCAGAGCTATAGGCTCAGAAATACTTAATTTCCTACACTTCAATTTCATGGTCATCCGTTTAATACTAATAATTATCTCACGGCTGACTTTCTCATTAGTGAAGAAAGGAACTGACATTAAGTATGTACCATCCCAGAAGCTGCCACCATTAGCAAAACACACAGTTTCTAAAGATTCAAAGGTTTCTTTTACAGTTTTCAGAGTTCAGCCTCTCAAAGGTAAACTCGCATTTTATTTGTACAATGACTATTTTGTGTAAACTTCCGAATGCATATTGGGAATACTACCTTCTGCATTTCCCACAGATGCTTGCTCAAAAATGCCAGACAGGGTCTTTGATGCCTGAATAATGCTCGTTTCTGTTCCTAATCACTTGAGTCGTAGTGACGTTACACACTACAGCTCAGACTATTTGCAGTTCTACAAATACAAATTAAAAAGCACATATTTTACATTAACATTAGTCTGTTAATAGTTCCCAGCAATCAGATGCAGCTTGGCCAGCAAAATGATGTTACTACAGAATAGTGTTACTGCTTGATTTGTTATTTGCATGTGCAAGTTAAACACACGTTTTTTTTCTCAGTGTAAACAAATCAGGTGTTACCCTGTTCTTTGCCTAAGAGATTACAGCATTTTCCTTCTTTACAAGAGAATTAAAACAAGTAACATGAACACACTGCAAAACATCTAAAGCAAATTATATGTGTTACTCATCCTCTCTGGTGACTAAAGACAATTAAGATAAAGAACATGGCATCTTTTAACTCTAGGTCAATAGTTCCGACATGATTTATGTCAGCAGCAAGCAAAAGGAGGCATGAGAGCTTCTCAGCAGCCAAATGATTTTGCTGCACAAACACACTCATACTGAAAAGCTTTACATATGACCATCATATATATTCATTATGAACCCTCAATGTCAGTCTGAGGAAAGTCAAAATCCAGGTCTTTGGAAAGAATAAACAGATCTTCTCCCTTATTTGCTAGGAGTGGCCCCCTCAAGACAGGTGCTCCTTTTCAATGGATAAGACTTGGACTGGGAAAATAGTGCTAGTACATGAGCACTGCTCCTTACACCGTTATCCATGTGCTAGTAAAAGTTCCACTGGAGCACACCCTTAAAGATGAATGTCAACTCCTGAACTAACATTTTACAAACAGAACCCTTCTTCTCAGGAAAGAGAAAAAGGAACTCTCATCTGTTTCACTTTCTGTATCCAAATCCTGCCCTTTAATGCAGGAAAAGGTAACACTCACTTGAAGAGTATTTACACTACTGGGACAGAGAGCTTTGTTTCCCATTTTTCATCACATCACAGTTCTGGTAGTCATGAATTGCTGCAGGAAAAGGTCTTGCATCCAGCATCAAGTGGGTACTGTTCAGCAGTGCTTGTATCACACTTCTACAGTAATTTATCTCAGTTTCTGTAATCTGCTAAGGGTTGATCAAAGACTGGCTATAATAGCCATTAAGAAAATCGGTTTTCTTTAATCCCTTACATGTCTAGGCCCTAGAAAATTAGCACCATCAAAACTGCACATTTGTAGAACCATCAAAAAGCAAGAAAAAAAATTCATAGTCTCATTTAAGTACATAAACACTCCCCTAAAAAAAAAAACCCACCAAAAAAATCAACTCCCTCTATACCCAAACAAGATCACACACCAGGAACACAGCACAACAAACACTGTAATGGACCCTATCAAAGGCCCATTGAGCTCAGTATCCTGTCTCCAAAAGTAGCTGCAAGTAGGTGCCTAAGGAAGGTTAAGAACAAGATCAGCATTTATCATCCTTCCTCTGGGCACTTTCCCATCCCTTAACTATTTTCAGTTCTTAAGATTTCCTGCAGTTTGCTTATTTGACAACCCACAGTGGATTCTTCTAAGTACTTATCCATTAACCTCCAAACCCCTATAAAGAATTCTAATAGTACATGACTTGCTGTACAAAGAAGCTCTCTTTAATGTTGGTTTATGGTGCACTGGCTTAGAGCAATGCCCCCATCAAGTTCATGCACAGGAAGTACAAGTTTTCACCTTCTCTACACAACTCATGCTTCCTTAGACCTCCACCGGGGTCTCAATCTCCTCTGCCGCCTTTCCCAGGCTGAACAATTCCATCCTGCTCATCTTTGTCTTGTAGAGAAACAATTGCATGCCTTTGTTCTCAAACTCTTTCTATGAGCTTTTCACAGTTATACTACAGCCTTTCTAACACTCAGAGAACACAAGTGTATATGGTATTCAATGCGTGGGAGAAAAATAGACAGTGACATTTTACTCTCTTGTGTTTTTACTCATAAACCTAATATCTAGTTCCCTTTTTGACCTCTACTGAGCGTTTAATGGATGCTCTGATCAATGTATCACAGTTCCAAGGCCTTAATCACTACTGGTACTAGGCAGTGCAGAGCCAATCATCCTATCTGACACTGTACTTGCTGTTCATCCACATACACATCATTTCAGATCTTTTAAAACAACTTCATCTACACTTAATATCAAGTCACTCAGTTTAATAAGGTTCTGCTATAATTTCTCAGTCATCCATTAATCTCAGTGCTCTGTGGAAGAGTGAAGCATCTGCAAGTACTTTCACCCCACAGGTAATTCTAGTTGGCAGGGTATTTCTGAATATGGTGAGAAGCAGAATCATAGCAGAGATTTCTCTCCAACCCTGCTGCTTATCTCCTGTCAGTGTCACGATTAAGTATGCAATTTTTCCTTTTAATTTACTCTTTTCTATACAAGATTCTTTTTATTAGTCTGTGGCTACTTCATTTTCCTAAAAGCCTTCAGACTTGGTCAAAAAGTTTAGAAATCAGTATATACTGTATCACCTGGACTACCCTTATCCCTGCTTGTGATATCTCTGAGAACACCCACAGATATATAAGGCAGAATTTCCATCCACAGAAACACTGTCCGTTCACCTGAAGCAACTCACATGTGTCAGTGGTCTGTTAATTTTCTTCTCTGAATTTTTAGTCATTTGCTCCAAAGGTATGTCAGAGTTATGGAGTATTGCTCCCCAGATTCACCTTGAAAGTTTCTCAGGCAGTAGTGTGGCTTTAACAGGTAGTCTTAAGTGAGAGACTGAGAGACTGTAGTACTTCAATACTAATTCATCTATCTGGTTCTTGAACTTACATACTAATGGCTCCTGGTCCTAGGCACTTTTTAATTATTCACTGTATCAAGCTATACTGCAACAAACTAAATCCTTTTTCACTGCCTAACAACAGTTTTCCCTTTAAACATCATCTCTTCTCCATTTTAGCATTTTCTTAGTCACCTGGATGCTTCATTGTTTCAACAATCTGCCTGTTGTCTGTTTGGTAATAGTGAAATAGTCATTCTATACACAGTGGACAAGGCTAACAGAAAGGTTGCTACATCAGTGTGTTTTTGAGCAAAGTCATTTCAGTGAAAGTTTGTTAGCTGGCAGGAGGAAGTCTGGCAATTGCACAAAAAAAGTGATGTATGATTTTCTTTTTTTTAAGACTAAAGGCATTAGAAGGAGAAAAATCACTTGTCCTTGACATCAAGCCATGGAATTAAGCATCAGTCATGGTGCTTACAATGTCTTAGATGTTCAGGCAGATACCATGCATCAGCCATCCATAGATCAACAGAAGAGACACAGAACACTATACAATCTCTGACACTGTTGTGCAGAACTACAACACCACATGGGTAAGTACCACTGTTACTCTGATCTTTATTTGTTTTATTATTTTTCAAGGAAGAAATACCCTAGATATGTATCTGAACATACACAATGGAATGGGAAAAGTCACTGCTGGCAGAAAGGTCGTTCCTGATGAATGTCAGCCTCCAGGCTCCAAAGGGCTATTCAAACAGGAGTATTTTCTAATTTGTACAGCACATACAAGTAACAATGATCTATCATTGGAACAGCTTTCCTGTACTCACAATAGAAGGTTTAAAACAAAATTACTTTACTTGATAAATGCTGGTGGCATATCCCTTTTCAAGATCTGGTCTTCTGTTGTCTGCACAGTCTCTTTTCCAACCTGTGGGGAAAAAGAAGTCACACTTAAGATTCAGAATGTTACTTTAGTACAAATCATTTTGTTTTCATCTAGGCTTTCATGATAATTCATTTCACCAGGTTAGCTGTTATTGTGTCTATTTGAGATCATTACACACTGTGGTTAGTCTAATGCTTTAAAAATTATACGGTGCTTCCTGTCAACACGTGTACTAAATTCACTGAGGGGACGTGTTTTTCGTCCATGCCCTCTGCTTAAAACAGTACTAATTATTTGCTGCATTTAGTTGTAACAACTTCATCCCTCTTCCTTTCCACAACCTATTTTGCCATTTAACCTAGTCTATTTAAAAAAAGAGTGTAGTTAATGACCGAGAACACAACCCACATCCACATTCACACCATCCTTCAGGCAAAAATAATTACACAGAAGCTAATAAAGAGAGAGATAGAGTAAGATCTGGAGCTTTCTATACACTAGCTCTTGTGTTACACAATAGAAGTCTTTATAATTGGTAGCTGGCTCTCTAAACTGTGAGATCACCAACTTGACAAAATATTTCCAGCTCCTTTGTTCACTGTATTTTCCAGCTGAATAAGCTATTCAGAAAGGCATCGCAAAGCAGAAGGTCTTTAACCCAGAGACTAGCTTGTGTTAAGAGCTGCCAGGCCTGCTCAGGCAAGACAAGATAGCCCTGAAAATCCCAGATCAGATGGTGTTTAAAGATTTGTGGGTTTTTGACAGAAGTTGTAGGGCACCATTACGCACAGCACGTGCCAGTTCTAACGCTGTACAGCCTTCAGAAGCACCATGTCCTTGCAACTTTATGCTGCTTGCTAAAAACTGTGTCTCCCTTGTCTGGTCCTTTTCAGAGAAGTTTCACAGAAGTACATTAGTTCTAGCATGGTATTTGGTTCAAGCACAGAAACATCTTTGCCTTTTTTTATTATTTATTAGTACTAGTCCCACAAGTAGTCACATTGGTGTTTATAAATAATGAAGGGAAGAGCAGAGAGGAGGTTGAAGGTCTTCAATTTTATAAGTTTGCCTCGTGCTCAGTGTAGGCTCACTAACAGCCATGCTCTCTCCCAGTGCACAGCACTGCAGTCTTGCTTTGACTTCTCAATCTCATGGCAAAGCCTCAGGAGCACAATTATAAGTTTATCTCATACTGTTTCTTGAGACAGGGTTCCATTACCCATCAGAGAGTACACCTACTTGGTTCTAATTATTTCCCTTGCGTTCATGAACTACTCTTTGTATTTCTCACACGTTTCTAAGTACACTTGCATGACAGATGACACAGCAGAGTCATTTGCATCATTTGGATTACACACCTTTCAGAGATAAGGCTGTTGAAGTATTATTCGTCATTTTCATTCCATTTCCAAAGAACCCTGCCTTGGAGATTGATTTCTCTGTACTGGCTATACCATCTGCATATAGTTCAGCACGCTTTTGAAAACATACTTCTGAGGATATGTAGTTCTTAAAGAATGCATGAAAAAAGTATACAATGGGGGAGGCTTACAGTTGAAGGTCATTATAACCAGTATTATTTGTATTTTATACTTAAACAGACAGGAGCAACCTAGACAATTTTTGCTCAAGTTACACTCGACGCTGGAATTGTTACTTCTAGTTTTATTAGACAATATAGAAATCATTTCTTTGTTCATTCTGGAAAGCGTAAGTCTCTTCTATAAAAGGATATATCTAGATTAACTACTTCAAAGCAGCAGCATCTAATTATAGACGTGCACATTTTTATACATGTCTTTTATATATTTACACATATACATGGACATTCTCTGCTATGGCCAGACAGGATCTTTAGTCTTCTAAATAAAGTAACATAGAGGATATGAGTCAATTCCCATTTTCTTGTTTTTGTGGGGAGTCTTATCTTCAAAACTGTCCTGAACTCCAAAGACATTTCTCCTTCAAGTCCATCACAGAAATAGTTATTCCTCTGATCTCTTCAGTGTTACATACCACAGAGAGGACATGGTATTTCAGGCAGTTCCCATGCTTCAATTGAAAACATCCCCTACCTTTCCAGAAGAAAGGAATTTTTACCATATTTTCAGCACACACTCACTCAATCTGTTTCAATATAAAAACCTTGTGGCTCGAGGAAAAGGATTTCCTACTTACATAGCTATTAACTGACCTTCCCTGAAGTTGCTCTTGTGCATTTGTAGTCAAGGTATATAGTCACATACTCTCTAACAAACAAACATACTCCACACATCATTTATGCCCAGTCTCAAAACATGAAGTCACATGACTAAAAACAACCGCAAAAGAGTTTTGCGGGTTTTCCTTTTCAGCTTTGTGGTGAAGGAGGTTTCTTTTGGTTTGTTCCTCACATTTTGCTTTAGGAAGTTCCAGTTCCTTCAGAATGAATTTTATATAGCCTAAGTATGCCAAGTAACACAACAACGGAGAGTCACTCAACCTTCTCCATACTCCAACACCGAGTGAAGATTTTTTTCTCGAGTAAGTAGTATTTACACACTCCCCATTTCAGACAGAATGCTCATTGGGCTTCATGCTAATACACAATCATCTGGGAAATATGTATTATATTTCTATCAAAAAACCCCCCGGGATTCCTATTTGGGTTTCAGATATCCTTTACTCACAAGATAATCTCTCCCTAACTAACTGGGAAGCAGCAGTCTGTTGAATGGAAGCTTCTGCTTTGAAGTAATACTGAATGAAACCACAAGTAATGGCCACAAGAAAGTGCACTGGTTAACACAGTAAGACAATTGGAAGAACACAGCACAGAGTAAGGGAGACTCAAGCATAACTTACAAGAAAACAATTTCACAGTTACAACTCTTACCCATCTATACTTTTCCTACTCTTTGGGAATTAAAGGCAAAACATTTGAACAGATAAGAACAAGCTACTTCTGTGCTTGCACCCTGCTACTCAACAACAGGGAACAAGAGGCAGACAAGCTGAGAAATTTAAAGGAAATGGGACACCTACAAGTCAGAGGGCATGTATGGCTGCTGAAAAGCCTTCTAGGAATGCAGCTAGAAGCAGCAGGACAAGACTGAGACTTCCTGATGCTTTTAGTTTTTAACCACACTTGTAGGTCTCATGCACTCTTATCTGTCATCTAGTAGATCATCAGTGTATTTTAAGCTTCCTGTGGGGAATATTTTCTCCATGGAAAAGCAAGGGGAAAACATCAGGCTGAGGATTTTCCTTAGAATCAGTTTCATAGCTTGTCGCCTTGTGCGCTTCTACTGCGGAAATGACAAGCCACAGGCACCCCGCAAGGTCCCTTTCCCATCTTCATCTGCTGGATATCACAAAGAACAGCTGTTCCACAAAAAGGGGAAATAGTTTCAGCTTATGTAACTCTTAAGAGTTTGCTTAAACAAATACACCACAAACGCCCAGTAGTATCAACAGCTACAAGTTTGAAAGCATAACCTGCATGTATCAAAATAAAACACACCAAAAAGTTGAGAGTTGGAAGTTTGAGAGTGATTTTATTTGTGTGGTGTTTCTTCTTCAAACAAAGCTTCTTCTGAATGCCTCTGTTGACAATACCAATTTGACAATTTGCCAAATGTTGGAAGTGAGCTTCTACTCGCAGCTTATATGATTTCCTCAGAAAAGGGAGATGACCTTAGAAGAATCAGTTCCTGCAATGTTCCAGAAGCTAATTTAAAACATCTGGCGTTATAGCAAGAAGCCTAAAAATATTCCCTCCCATCTCATCCAGTGAACACACAAAGCCCTGGCTGTAATGTTGGGGGAAACCTGGGACTTCACTAATAAGCTACAGTATGAGTTCTGCTTGACAGTGCTCAAAGCGATCTATTCTGTATGCTCTGAAAGCACCTTTATCATAAGCCATCTCACATGAAAATCCAGTTGCTGATTTATACCTTCTTCCACATTTTGCAAGCTTACAGAAAGACATAACAGTGAGAGCATGAAATCTCACATCAGTGCAGTTCCATGAAGTTCTGTGCAACTTCTCTCAATTTTAGATGCCTCTCCTGAACAAAAGAAAACCAAAGTACTTGCTACAACTCCACAATGAGAGCAGTTGCTACGTGGCATATCCGTGTCTAGAATCCATCTGAAAACAGTTACCAGTTCTTACCCCTCCCCCCTCTGCAATTGAAGAGTGCAAAACTGGCCTAGAGTTCAAGACCATCAACAATCCATCAAGCAGAGATGGAGACAAGCCAAAGTTACATCCAATTTGTGCCTACTCCTTGTTGGCATAGGCGTACATTTCAGTCCAGTTTTTAAAAAATGAAACAGGGCAGAGAATATCTTTGTGAAAGTATTTTGAGGTCAGGTTACGTGCTGAGGGGGTCTTACCCACCCTTAACAATATAAGGAAAGCAAGGACTGAAGTTAATAAAGACTGGAAAGTCAGTTATCCGAAAATAATTCAGTTACAACACTTGGGTACAACCTTTTCTTAAACAAAAAAAATAAATAAAAGCTTTTTCCTTCAAAGGCTCTCTTGGAAGCACTTCTCAAATTAAATATCCAATTTCTTCAGCCTTCCATTCTCATCTTGACTTGAATTAAAAGTGTGATTGATATGTCACTTGCAAATTAACCAGTTTAACACTGGTTAAGAAGTTTTAAGCTTCTCTAATTCTCTGTAGGATAATAGGCCAATGCAATCAGACTGAAAAAATAAGTTCAAAGCAATGTGCAGCTGAATTCTCTTCCTGCGTCTAGTTTGTGTTGAATGAACACCACACATACACTACCCGTGACATCAGTCAACAAGACCACTTTTCCTTCAAAGCCAAGCATGAACCTAAAGAGCCTGCTGAATCAGAGCATATCCACTTGGCCTTTCTGTTAATGTGGAAGCTGTATACTAGCTCCTGGTTTTCCCGTGATTACCCTGGAGATTGCATTCCAGGCATAGCAAGGTACAATTTCAAAGTCATCTGGCAATAAGTAAATTAGAACACTTCAGCCATCTGGTCCCTAATAACAGCAAACTGACCTGTCTACACTGGCAATTAAGACAAATTTAATTGGCTTGAGGCTAAGGAAATCCTGCTCTCCAAGTAAAATACAGAACTACGAAATGAGAACCATATGGAAACCAGAAAAATGACATCATTTGGGTATCGAAAGACTGTAATTCATGCTGCTAATGTCTACTACTACCAGTAGAGAGCTGAGGCTTGGATAGTGTAGCCAATTATAGGATGTACAACTTAACATAAAGGAAACAAAAGCACATACAGATTATGTGAGACTTTTCACAAAACTAATAAAATTTGCAAGTTAGCTTTTATCAAGAAAAGAGCTTCTTCTAAACCAGTACTTGTCTGTTAAAACAGAGACATATTAATTCCACTTCAGTCAAATAACGTAAGTCAGCTTTGAACTTGGAGCATATATGTAGCTCTCATAGCTCCTATGACACTTTCTTTCACCTCTTCCCACGACACTGTTCCAAGTTAGCGACCTTGTTCTCATCTCCATGTCAGTACTGGCTTATTTATTTGAGGCCTTGTCAAACAAGTATCTATTACCTTGAAGGGCTGCAAAAACTAAATGGGTTTAGTGATACACAATGTACAGAGGCAGAGAAGGAAAAGAAGAGATGCTACTTCAATCTATTCATTGAAGTCAACCTGCAAATGCAAGAACTAGACGGGTCTGTCCCTTCTAACCATACTCTTCTAAAATTACCTTTAAGTGATATTTTTCACCGAGCTTTTAATATTTAGAATATCTTGATGTGCTCACTAATACATGATTGAAGCAACATAAACTCACAGCATTCACTTTTTGGCCTAAGCCTTGCCACAGTAAATGTTTCCCGTCAGCAAGGTATGTACTAACATGGTATTTTATAGTAATTATCCATCTTCTGTAGCATATCGGACAATTTGTCTTTCACAGAGTCTTATTTTACTTGACTAACAGTCAATTCAAGTGTACAGTAAGTTAATGGTGTAAATCATTGCTCACATGGTAAACGTGATGTTTTTATTAGCTACAACAATATCTAGTTACATTAAATAGATTACAGACTAGAAATGGTGGGCTGTGTTCCAGGAGACAGTGTTCATTGACAGCACCATTAGAAAAAAAACTTAACTGAGTCAGAAACTTGATATCATGTGATTATTTTCCAGCTTGATTGTGCCTTCAGTGCTTGTGACCACTTACATCAGCTCTGCAAGGAATTCAGCACATAGAAGACGACCCACTTATGTGCAGTCATCACAAAGAATTTGCCAACTACTACAAAGCAGCCAGTCAGCAGAAACTTCTGATTTTTTTTTCCTGTCCTCTATCAGTTAAGGAGTGTCTGATCCAGCACTAGTTGAGTTAGATGAAGATTTACTCAGCTATTACAATTAGTTTTTATTAAAACTCCAAGCTCACTACGTGGTCACACACCAAAACAAAGCTTTAAAAAGCCCTGCTCTTAATAGCATTTGCTATTTGTTTTTTTGACTCACACTAGAAAAATAGTTATTCATTAAAGAGATGAAGGGGTTTTAGCAGTAAACACTAAAAAAAAGTCATAGCAGCAGATGTTGGCAGCATAGTCAGAGCCTTCTATGGGGTGACATAACCAATAAGAGTGGTGTCATCTAACTCCTAGTTCTCAGTCACTTCTTTGAGAATTTTTATCAATTCATTCTACAGACCTAATTTCTAACAGACTGACATTCATACACATTATACTTCTCCACATTCACCTCATTAAAGCGTTATGAAACCATTACTCTTATTCTTGCAGTCTCCACTGGAAAGTTTAGTTAATATTGAAATCTGTAGGACTTCTCTTCGTATCAATGGATTTGTCTGGCCCTGTTACTGTAGGCAGTGGCATCTGAACATGCTTGATCAGTTGATACACTTTCTCAGTGTAGCTATAACAGGAAGCTGCTACTATTCTCAAAATAGGAAAATGGGTAGTATAAGCAAGTTAGTTGATAGTTACATTCCAGTACATACAAATATCTAGGTTACTCTAGGCTACAGCCACTTATTTTGTAAAGTTCCCAAGGCTGGCAAAGCTGGCCAAAGCCTGGCTTACGTACTGAAGGAATCATCCTAGCCACTGTTAGTTTGCAGGTGTAGAGAAGTAAAGCCTCTATAAACTTGTCTTAAAAAAATACTCTTCAAGTTTGACACAAAATTATATAAAGACATCAGAAAGTTCAAATTCTTTAAAACAGCAGAACTTCTTGGACTGTGCCTTGTTCACATTTTACAGTAGCTCTGTTGTGTCAGGTACTGTGTAAATACATAATACTACCCAGTTCACATGGGCAGCAGGCCAACAGCAGACCATTGCTGGGCAAAATTACAACAGTTCAGAAATCAACTCCACATTAGAAAAAGGATATTGAAGCACCGATAACACTTGACAGTAGATGTGCTACTACTTTAAGAAGTTAGAGGTTAACTGTTAGGATCCTCTCAGAAGTTTAATGGAAATGAATGAAAAATCCTTTCAGTCTTTGTAGGGGAATCACAGGGCTGGGGTCCATCCCAAAGGCTATCTAGAGTTGAATCTGAGGAGAGACATGAAGGACAACAAAAAAAAACATCTCAAAGTACAACAGCAAAATGATGACTAGGTAAAAATATGAGCCCACTGCTGAATAGGTGAAAGGGCCTGGTCACAACCCAGAACAGGCTGAGGTACTCCATACATTCATCAGCTGTCTTCACTGGTAACATCTGCCTTCGGCAATCCCAGGTCCAAGAGCTAGTGAAGGTTTGGCACAGGGAGAACTTACCCTTGGTGAAAGAACATTAGGTTACATTTGCTGTTCTGTGGGTGTAACCACTGATGGAAAATTTAATGCAGCTTTATTACAAAAGGTCTCTTCACAGGGCTTCTAAGCCAAAAGCAACAAGACACACAAGTTGTGTACAGTAATCACTGTTTCTTTTCTCCAGTCTTCACTACAGAACCCCCAACCTGAGTCATCAGTTTCCTACCCATAAAGTCAGGGTACTAGGAAATTGTTCCAAAGTATGTTCTCAGTGAGAGAGGTAGAGATCATCATGAATTAAGAGTCAATACAAGCTGACAGTTCCAGTAATTATGGAAAGCATTTGAGAGTTGAAAAGGGAAAGAGGAAAAAAGCCAGCCTCTTATCAGACAGCATTGTTATTCACTGATCATTATCCATAACCTAAATAACTGTTCTGAAGCTTTATAAAATCATTTACTTCAGAATACAGCATTTTCACAGAAAACTTTAGTTCTAGTCTCAGGATACGGGCACAAGTCAATCCTCAGGATACAAATTAGTAGACAAAGTAAACAAAAGAAAATGATGCCCTCTCTGTTGCCTCTCTAGCCAGTTCTCCATGCTCTGGAAATATGGAACCAGTATCCAAAATTACCACAGGGACAAGCCAGACCTACTTCCAAATATTAGGCACATGTTTTACTTAGGAGCTGTATCTCCTTTTCAGTTACAAGTATTTCACCACTATTTCAACATTTCATTTCCCCATGCAGCTAGTCATTTTGTATCCACAAACTGTCTTCTGAACACAGGTAATTGCAAGAGCCACTCATTTGTGGTATGTTTCCATGCATCAACACAAGCTGGTAGAGTCCAATTACAGCACACTGTTTATAGTTAATTCTCTTGCCTGTTGTCAGAAAAATTAAGGAAGAAGTCATACAATTAAACATTTACAATTCATTTATGGATGCACTTAGAACAGTTATAAAGTGATACTTTCCTGTTCAAATTAGATAACAGTGCTCCTTTGTAAGGGTTCCTGTTGCTGTGTTTAAAGATAAATGCCAGAAAGGTTATCATTTTCCAGGAATTAAGGACAGAGACAAGTTGTGTATCAAGAACTGCTTCTCAGCATTTGACTGAGCAAGTGATATAACTTGTGTCACTGAAGAAAAAAATATTACACTGCACTGTTTCTTAAAGGCTAGTTTGCCAGTCTGACTTGCTTTTCAGAGAAAGGGCAGCACAAGACTGATATTGCTAACAGTAGATATTTTGTCTTCCCGTTTGAGGTGAAGACACACGAAGTCAGTAAGACTTAGTAAAACAATCGGAAACAAGACCTCAGGAACAACACATACAAGTTGTACAACAGAGAAAAAAGGGATGAAAAGCTACTTTTAGCGATATGTGAAGCCACTGCCAACATTAAACAGTATTCAAGGTAAGGACTGTCGAGGGCAGGACTCTTCCTTCCTTTGGAAAAGCAATTGGCAGAAGAAGTCTCAGTTGGGTTTTATTTAAGAATTCCAGCAGACTTGGAACAAGAAACATATGCTAGCATTTGCCACAACTAGTTCATGATTTCAGGCATGAAACTACCACTAACATCACACATTTGCTAACACATCTTTAAAACCACTGCTTGGTTTCACATACACACACCAGTCCTGTCACAAGATTTGCTTCATCAATCCAGTTTCAACTATACAGTGAAGGGAAAGACATCTGTGAATTACACCACACGTTTTGAAGCTACACATTTTATGTTTTGAAGCTACACACTGAACCACATTTGATTCAGTTCATTGTTTTACTGAACTCCATAAAAGGAAATCCATGTCTACAGTCCAATACCACTATGTGGAGAAAAATATCTCCTTGTTTTAAAGCACGAAGCACAACTACATGACACTACAGTTACAAGACGACAGGAGCAAGAATAAAATCAATGAACTTTGCCTCTTACTATGGATTTAACAGCCCCTCTCTCGCTGGTGTAACTGACTTCCACAGCACAAAGTGTATGTTCAGTTTTCCAGAGCAAGAGTCGTGTATACCATATTGTTGGCATATGGAAATTTTTTAGCCCAGTTGCCACTTTAAGGTTATCCATTCCAGAACAATATTCTCAGTTTTTATGCCCAAGAAGCAAGCTGCATGTAATTACTAATGGATGCATTCACCATCCCTGTGCACATTTAAAGGAACGGAGAACAAAAGATTCTTTTCAAAGCTGATGGAACAGACTGGTATAAATTGAGTTTCCAAACGTAATAACAGAACAAAGATGATTCTATTCAAACCAGGAGCTGATTTATCACCAACATAAAGATAATTCCTCACCAATAAAAGCAACAAAAGCACATCACAAACATCTTTCTGTCTGATTAATCATTAATCACTCTTCTCCCTGACCTCCCATGCACATACACTAATGGGTTCTATCCACTTCCTCACACCATATGGCCACAGCTCCCACAGTATGGTGAGTTATCCCTAAAGAAACTGCACATACACACTGAAGGAGAACGTTCTATTTCAAAAAAGAAGGATATTTATTATTTTTAAAACTTTCCCCCTACATTAATTACAAGTTTCTACTACACACAGACAAGACCTAGAAACCCATAATGAAAAGCCTTACTCTCTCATGAGCTCACCACAGCTCTTCTAGTATTCTCATTCACTCGTCACTAAGCTTGAGTTCTGTAGAGTTCAGATGAGCTACTCTAACAATCCACTTCTTTCAGCTTAAAGCTAGTCCAACGCAATAAACTGGAGATGGGGAGGCACAGATTCTAAACGTACATACCCCATGCTAAGTTGCAAACATTGAGGGAAAAAAAAAGCAGAAAGTTACTGCAACACCTTGGGAGTCATCTCGTGTGCTGTATAGAAAATCCTGCAAGCAAAAAGCTTGAATTTCTTCTCTGTCCTTCTTCCAGGATACATAAGCATCAAAAGCTCTTTTTTCCACTCTCAAAAAAACAGAAACACTAAACTGTCCTCAACAGCTTGCTCCTCTTGTGTGCCCTGAGATATAGCTAAGTCAGCTATGCTAGAAGAAAACTTAAGAGATGAAGAAGCTGGCTTACCATCCCCTCTCCACAAGGGTCAGACTATTGTCTCCTCATTCCATGTCTAGCTATGTATTTGACTTTTGCTGCTGCAATCGTGACATGGATTTCAAGGCAGGCTGCATTTTGCACAAGTTAATTTATATAGGTGGTTTCCAAGCTGGTGGTTTGCAGGTGTTGACAGACAGTTCAACCTGTCCAGGGAAAGCATAAAGCTCTTTTCTGCAGGTTCCTGCAACCTCAGCTAACATCCCTCTTGACAGTGATGCCTGCAGATAGCACCCAGAACAGCCCAGTTAATTCAGGTGTTTCCTGCTTCATGCACTAAGATGAGACAGGACAGCTGCTACAGCTACACTGGATGTAACCCACCCACAGTCAAGGTGTTTGGGGTTTTTTGTTTCATTTGAACTTTATGTCTCTGCCTAAGCACTGGTATAGAGTTTCACTTGTTTTGAGAGTCATCTGTGTTGTTTCAGTTGTGCCTAGATAGGACGGGCTTCAACTGCTGGTAGTTTGAAGAGACTGACCTCACAACTTAACTTCAGGAAGTGACAGTGAAGGGGCCAAAGTGGCCAGCGAAAATTCATAATATTTCTGACATGAATGCCCTTGCCCCAGTGCTACAAGGCGTTACTCTTATCAAGCATCATCTCCAATTGAACTTAATATCACTCTAGATCCCATTTAATCAGAGCAGGTCCAAGCACTACTGGGTAAAGGAAACGCCTGATAAACCACAGCTGCAGGACAGGATACAAGCTGAGAGAGCTTGACCGATGGTTAGCCTGACCTGCTAGTTTTGCTGGTGACCGAGATGTGGGAAGATGACAGTAGAATTTCACAAACCTTCAAATCCCAGTAGTTAATACAGGCATATCACAGCATCCACCAAGAACTCATTCTTGAGAAATGTAATAGTTCATTAGAAAGTGAAGCAGTTTTTCCCCCCCCCCAATAAAAATAACATATTAGAAATTGGATGCATGTAGACACTTACGAAACACAGTTTTTCACACAGACAGCACATACAGCACAGAGGATGCAAAGGCAGATGATGCATTGTGACCTAGACAAGCGCCAGCTTTTCACAGCAGATCTCTTCTCTAAAACATCTCAGCCCCTTCATTTGTGATCATATCTTAAATGTTTCCTTTTGAGAAATTCACACCAGTGTCACTCTCCTCAGATGGGTCAAGCTCAGTTGAAGTGGAGAGAAAAAAAAAAAACAGGGTAATGGTCAGGCATCTGGTCTCAGGTAGAACAGGTCAGCTCTTTCAGAGCACTGACCCAGTTCAACAACTCAGCCTCTGAAATGCCAACATCTCATTGAGTTGCTGATCTTGCTCCAGTGTTTTCATTATGTGTCCTTCTTAAGGTAAGAGAGAGGAATCTGAGAAAGGACTTAATTCTCATGCACAGAGTTACTTCCCTGTCTGTCAGGTGTCACCCATGCTACTGTTGGCATTTGGCAGTGCAGCAGCAACAATGCTCTGAAGCATTCCTGTCCCCAACAGCAGACAGCAACAAGAGTGGACTGCACCTACACTGACAGAAAGCCAGAATCCATAAGACAGTGAGTGAACAGAGTTTAAAAGGACAGATTAGAAATTGCTTTCTTTTTAGCAGTAACAGAACATCATTCCAAACATAAACACTTGGAAATTCACTACTGGAAAGTGGAGATACTTCTCCTCCATTAAATGAAGTTATTCTATATAATGTGGGGGACAGGGTTAAGTTTTCTGCATCATTATTAGTCACCTTTGATACAAATCCCTCATTTGAAAAGACAGGCTAAAAGTCTGATGAATGTTGTATTTTTTAAAAACTAAGAAAACCACCACATGGTTCATCTCCTCCTAATGAAGTTCAGCTAGTCAGAATGCATAATTTTGTAACCACTAAACTAATAATACATTTAGCAAGTTCCACATGACTCCCTGCCTATTAGGCTTGACCGTTCCTGCTCCCTCTCCACCCATTCTGTTGTCTTGCAGTGTTTAGCTACAACAAATACCAAACTCAACCCAAACTCTCCCATGAGAGGTAGGCACCTACTCCAAATATCAGCCAAACAATATTAACATCTTCAGATAAAAGAGGGCTGATTCAGTACATTATTGATCTTGTAATAGTAATGTGAAGCCTTTCGCTCACATGCCTGGCTTCAGTCAAAAGTTTTGTTGTGCAGAAAAGCCTCTGACTCTTCCCTCTACGTGCAAAATTTGAGAAACTTCAAACTATGTTAAAACAATTTGAGTATTGTGCAAAAGCAATCCCCTAACAGAAAATTCAAGACACAGTAGAATTGAACTATCACATACTGGAAACTAATACAGAAGGATACCAAGTCTTTGGTATTTATCATAGAAACCAAACCTTTAAAGTCAGTCTCTTTATTCATTCACTTGAACAGTGACTTTGACTATCTTTTAACTTGGATTGCTTCACAATGAGGTTCTGACACAGAGGCATCCCTACAGTAGGTCTTCCTGGCTGTGCAAACCTTACATAAAAAAGCATGAAGCTTCGGGTGGTTTCAGGCAAACCTTAAAATATCACACATCCATTTCTGACAGAAAAATACACCAATGCATGCTGAGTGGCCAACTGAAGTAGAAGATCTCATATGGAGGCCTCTATCTATCCTAGTTATCTAGAAGGATTCCCTTTTAACTCATCTAATAGTCTTAATTCAAGACTCATGCCTATCAATCTGTTCTATTTCGGGTTTGGCGGATTGTTTTAACTCCATCTCAGAAATATCAAGAAAATCAACTGTGTTACTGCACGTGGCTCCTTTCTATAGCCATTTGGTCCCTTCCTAGGCCACTTCCCCATACAGCAGTCTCCTAGGCCCTGCACAAGAACAGGTCTCAGCACTTCAAACACTGCCACCAGCAGTTGCAGATGCAATAGTTACTTAAGTATTGTGCCTTCCAAACCACAGAACCCTTAATATAAAGTGGAGAGATGGAGAAAGGTGCTGCTGGATGTGATAAGTTATCCCTGAAGAATTCCACCGGTTGGTGCTTGCTGTCATGCACGCTTTGCAATACTAATGCTACACACATAACCCTGAGGAGGCAGCAAGCAACAGAGAGGTAGCAGCTGCATTACAGTTTCGGTTATTCTGACATCTCCATCTTTGCTGTCATCCGTGGAGTCGCTACAAGTCTCAGAATTAGGTAACCTCTCTGCACAAATATTCCTGCTCCTGGGAGGCTGCCATTTCACAAGTCACCTTTAGGCTTCAGAATGATGCCCTGAAGACAGTTCCAGATGAGAAACATCACTTCAACTCTGTGGTTTTTTTTCCTAGTGTAGTCAAAGCTGTATCCTACCAGAGCAGAGCATCTCCCTCGCAAGCACCACCTCCGATTATAGCACTTCTACTTGGCCTTTCTGAATTAATACAGAAAGACAATTCAACAGTCTTTCCTTTTATCAAGCCAGAAGCAAGACAAGAAAACCAGAGACTTCCAAAATAGTCCAAAGTGAAAGGAGAGATGGCATTAGCAAGCTGCTGAGAGAAACTAATCCTGTTTCTCCATTTCTTTAATAAATACTACTTTATCAGATCAAGTTTCTGTTGGGAAGGGGGCAGGGAATAGTCATCCAACCCAGTGATACAGGCTAAGCTCAGAGAGGCAAAGCTTTAGAATAAAGTCTTCCTTTCAAGGAAAAGTATTTCACACACTGAGGCTTTATACCCTTACAGCCAATATATCTAACAAGCATCAGTTCACTGCTGTACACCAATTGTTCTTGCTCTTTAGTTCTTCCACAAGTTCCTGCTAAAGTCAGAAAGAAGCACAAGTATTCCAGACAGTACAACCTGTAACCTTCATGGAGTCAGGGCGACCATGATGCGCAGTTACACCATAATCACCTGCAAAACCTCCAAGAGGCAAGTCACTCTAGCAGTAGTAAGTCCTACAGGACAAAACCTGATAAACACATCACGTTGCATCAGTCATCTTGACAGTCTGCTATACCCACAAGCCTCTATGATTTCAGGGCACTAATACATCAGTGAACAGTGACACAGTATTTTAACTACACATAGCTATTTCATTTCAAGGAATGGTTTGCTGGCAAGGGATATCAACTGCCAAGAATTACTGCAGTCAAAATAAGCAAGTAATATCTGATGTTTACAAACAAGAGTATTTGCAAATGAACTTAACAGAAGGTGCAAGGTAGGTACCGCCACGTGATTCTTAATGAAAGAGAGGACTATGCAACACTGTGGTGCTTTCTGGATGAAAGAAGACATTCCTGCCTTGCAACAGGTTGCTTCTTTTTTATGTAGTTCATTATTAAAAAATACAACTAAACCATTTCCAATCTATTAGTCATTTGCACTTCTCAGACTGACGTGTCTATATTGGAAACAGTCACATTTTAAAAGAGAGCTACGCATAGCTGCTTTGAAGACAATTTTCAGCCACCTTCAGCTTCCCACAAATAAACAATAACTCACCCTCGAGGCTAAGCAACAGCTACAACTCCAAACTGCCTAGAAACCACAGGTCTGTCCCCTTCCTCGAGTTCTGCACCGACAACCAACCGCCGGTGCTCACCGATATAGAAACCGCTATCAGATGCCTGGGAGGTTTAGAGGATTTTTTCTTTTTTTAGGATTGAATCACACCAACACACACGCGGGTGGGTTTTTTTTTTTTTTTGCCTTTTGCAGTGCATACACTTAAAATAGGAGTTTCCAAGACAGCAAAAGAGGAGGGAAAAAAAAAAAAACCAACCACACAGCGTATCGGAGAGACATCCTTGAGGCAACTCGGGCTGCGTTTCACACCGAGGGGATAGGACGGGATAAACAGCAACAATCACAGCACTGCCCTGCCCCTCGGGGCGGGGGGGAAGAGGATCGTTAAGAGGGTGAGAACTCGGCTGCTTCGCTCCTTCGCCGGCCGGGATTAGAAGTGCCGAGGAGCGGCTTCCCCACAGGAGCCGCGGAGCTCTAGAAAAGCCTCTCCCCGCTTAACCCCTTCCCGGCCGCAGCCTTGGCCGCGGGGGGCACGGCGGGGGAAGCCGCTGCTGGATGACGGCAGCAAAGGGGGGGGGCGGCGCGGCACGGGGCGGCACCACGAAGTTGTCCGCGGCCGCTAAAAGTTGTGCGAAAGCAGAGGGAGGGAAGGAGGGAGGGAGCTACTCACCCGCACCAGGTTGCTGACAGCGGCCTGCACGGCCGACACGGGGGCGGTGAGATCCGGGATGGCTTTGCCGTCCACCTCTCCCTCCTCGTGCATGATGACCAGGTGGGAGATCTGCTGGGCCACGGGCTCCAGGATGCTCTCGATGGTGCGCGTGTGGAACACGGGCATGGCGGCGGCGGCGGGGCGGCCCCAAGTCCGCACAAACTCCTGACAAACTCTCTTGTTCCTGCGGGCTGGCGCCCCGCGCACGGAGAAAGACGAGGAAGAGCAGAAAAAGAAACGACCTCTCTCCTCCCCCCTTCCTCCTCCAAGACCTCCCCTGAACGGCCGGCAGCGGCTGGGAGAGAGCGGCTCGCGGTTGAGGCTGGCGGAGGCGGGACTCGAACCCGCGCCCCAGCCGCCGGCAGCGCCCACCCCGCACTGGCACCGCTCCTCAGCCTGGCGGCGCCTTTTCAGCCCCCACGACCCGCCCCTCCCGCAGCTCCCGCGCCCAATGGCCGCAACGCATCCGCCGCTCCCAGTGGCTCCGCCACACGCCCATCAAACATTCCAGAGCCTCTCCTCCACCCCCCTTCCCCCCCCCCCCCGCGCCTTTCCCAACCAAGCTCGGTTGCGCGGGCGCCTGGTTTCCCAGGGCTGGGATGACGTCAGACATTCTGGTGTCCATATAAGGAGACGATTAATAGCCGGGGTGCCGGGACGGTGGCTGCGGGACCAGCGAGGCGGTGGCGGGATTCCTGCGCTCCTCCCCTCCCCTCGCTAACCCCGCCGCCGGCTGGAGCTGGGGCGAGACCGCCCGGGCGGCGTGAGCGTGGCTGAGTGTCACTAAGAAGGAGGGTGACATGGGGAGGCAGCGCTTCTCTTCCCCAGTCCTTCACCCACGGCTTTGGGCGGCTTTCCCACAGGGGCCGTTCCCTATGCCGCCGCCGTCACCTGTTTCCCACCGTGGCGGCTTCTCCCTCCACCCCCCCCCATCCTCCCATCAGCTTCGCTCTCTGTGTGCCCCCATCTGTGCCCAGAGCGCCCGCAGCCTCCGCGGCACGCCCCGGGCGCGGTCCCAGCCGCTTCCGCCCCTGCGGAGAAGGCAGGCGGCGGGGGCAGGGGCAGTGGCAGCATCCCTCCCACGCCCCGCCTCAGGGGTATCCCCGCCGGCCCCTTCTGTAGGGGGGAACATCAGCTCCGGTGTTCCCCCCCGGCCCCTCGGCGCGGCTCTTTTGTGAGGCTTCCCCTGAAGCCTCTTTTTGGAGCCTCTTCTTTTTGGAGGCTTCCCCTGAAGCCTCCAAATACCGCTGCCAGCCGTAACGAAACTCGGGGTGCGAGCTCGTAGAGCGATGCGCTTCCCTCTCCTCCCTCACCGCCTGTGCCAGCGTCTCTGGCTGATGCTGGGAGTAACTTGCGGGCATCAAACGAAGCGTGTGAGCAAGGGGTTAGAGGAACAGTGGTCTGCGCTTCTTCCTCCTCTCCTTGACAACACAAGCACGGGATTAGATTTGGGACATTATTCCTGGCTTTTAGGCGTTTCTTTATCCCGGTGCTGCTATTTTAAGCTACAAATCAATGCTCTTGTCAGAAGAGCTTTGGCTCCTGAACGTTTCAGAGCAAACGGTACGCTTGCTTTCTGTGCAGCGTTTGGACACAGCCGGTCCTACCAGGACGTGTAGAAAGAGCAGCGTAAACCCCAATAAGGCTTCTGGCGTGCACAGGGATCTGTCTTTATAACTTCTGGTGCTTAGAGTTGTCGTTGTTGGAGCTACAGGGAAAGTTACAAGTTTAGGCCTAAAGAGCAAAGAAAGGCAGATTTTTGTGCAGGGTTAGAAATCTCAGCAACACCTTTAGCTCTGTACTTCTTTTTACGTTCTCTTTTCTTTTAGTGTGCTTGGAAACGGTGTTTGCATGCGCTTATTTATTGAATCTGCAAGGGTAGAATTCAAGCAACCGATTTCCACGTTGTACAACCCAGTTTGGTTTGGAAAGATGTAAACTTGTAGGCTTGATGATTCAAAACATGCTTAAAACTTCAGCCTCTCAGCAGGAAGGAGTGTTTTGAGTCACTTAAACTATGCACAGCAAGAGTATTTTAGGTTGTTAGCTATTGGCTACATGGCACATAGTTATCGTTTCTGGTATACGTATTCCCAGCAGTGTCTCTTTAGCATACTGTGGATCAGTAATAATGAACACACATAAAAATCCTTCTGGATAGTAATGTGCGGCAGCTGGGAATTACAAAAAGCAATTAGTCCCTGTTATGAACTAATAATCTGCTAAATTCCATTTTGTGGAAGTGTGCAAACCTAATAAACCCCATATCTAGCAATTTGTGGGACTCGCACGTAAGCTGAGTTCTCCAATTATAATTAATTGCTTTATGTCTGGAATCTTGTGCACTGAGTTCTGGATGAAATATGCATGAGCACGCGTAAGAGGGAAAACAAAAAATGTGATATCCGATCATTATAAAAAGTTGTCTTGGTTGCTCGTGGCTTTAATAGGTTTAGTTACTGCCGGCAAAATAAAATACAGAGCAAAAAGACATCTTTTATATGCTTTTGAAACTTTGCTCATCTACAGGGCAAAAAAAGTATGTGTTTGTATTTGGGTGCTAGTTTGTTTTGCCCTTTGGGTTGTATTGGAGCAATTCTTACCCATGCAGTAATTGCTTTTTATTGTCTGTACCTCAGGCCCATCACTGAAAACCTCTGCCAGCTACTGCAGTGGCTACCTAGTTTTTGAAGCCTCATCGAGCAAAATTCCAGCCAATTAACAGCAATGCACATAGCACTGCTTTCTTGGGGGCCTTAATTTTTAAGTACCACCTTTACAATATTTTCTCTTTCCTTTGCAGTGTTGGGATCTGTCTCACTGATGTCCTGTGAATAACAGCTTTGCAGCAGCTACTTCTTTTTTAAAAAAATCAGTTTCTTTAGCCCTTTGCACTACTCGATCTGTAATTATCCATTAATTATACTGCTACTTTGAGACTGTTTTTCCAGTTTATATCATTTCATTAACTCTGCAGGTCCTTACAGATGGTTTTAAAGTAACGACAGATTTTATTTAGCCATTAATTGAGCTCAAGGTGGAAAGGTATTAATTCTTTTGTCCTCTTCCAGTATGGTATTACACATGCAACAATGGGTTCTCCACTGAGGGGGGAAAAAAAAAGAAGAAATGCCGAATCTCTTTTCTTTTCCACATCCTGAAAACCTTACTATTGTTATGAAGTGTTAGCTGTTTCTATCATGACAGTGGTGATGAGCCTCTCAAATAAGTTAAAGTGGTTAGAAGGAGAGGATTAGCTTTTGTTATATCATAAGAACACAGGTGAGTCCAGCTAAACTCATTTCTACAGAGAACCTGATTGTAAGCAGTCTCTGCCATACAAAAATCTCCATTGACTTTAGGGCCATAATGTCTCTCTGTCCTTGACACTCAGATAATAAATTCTCCTTTTCTCACACGAAATGAAGTCTTTTAATGAAGCAAAGAAATCCTCTCTTCTGTTGAACTGAGATGGATGAATACAGAAGTAATAGGTTTTGGTGGAAAAAGAGAGAACATTGTGTTTACAAACAATGTAGCTGCAATGCAGCCTTTTCCACAGTACTTTTGGAGGGTTGTGTACCCTGCTGTCAGGGTACCTGGCACTGCGCTGCATGTGGCAGGAGTGGTGGAACAGCACAGTTTTCAAAGAGCTTCGTGAACCTGCAGTTCTCTGTAGTTACAAGGACTTTTGTTAGGATTAATACTTCTCTGAAATGCAGTGTCTGGTTAGTTCTAAGCACTAACCTACATTTTACAGCAGTTATTTTTAGTATTAGGTACCACAGCAGAGAAGGATTAAGTTTTTTAGGCAAATGCACTTGCCTGTGATTAGTCACTTTTCCCTGGAGTGACCTGATGCTGTTCCTTTACCGCACCAACTTCTAGCTTTTCTGAGTAACACCTGATTAGCTGCCAGAGAAAGTTTACAGACATGCTGTGTTCGTATATTGCACAAACTGGATCGCAACACTGTCCTAATCCTATGCAGATTTAAGCATATGTTGAAATTTAAGGATTAGAGTCTCTTTTTATCAGCTTCTGGGGGACTGGAGACTACTGTTGATCAGTGGATGTAGACTCTAAGGTCAGTATATTCTTCACTTCCCTCTCAGCAAGCCATTACCTCGGTAATCTAAGGAGTGGGCAATGGGCTATTGACGTAAAAATAAAAGTTTTTTCTTTCTGTGGTTGTGTCTGTCTTGAACATCAATTTTCAGTTTGTCGCAGGTTTGTTGTAGAATGATATGACTGTATTGATAGCTCTGCAGTGACTCATACAAGGAATACAGTTCACACCTAAGAAATGACAACCTGGGGAAAGAAAGAGCAGACTGCTAAGGAGGTGTGGCTGTGTAACTTCATAATAGTCTGGTCAATGTCCCTTGCATTATAAAGCCACGAAACTAGGTTAAGTTCTGTTTAGTTTTGTGTCTTGGCTGACTGTATTCTATGAACTGTAATGAGACCAACACTTCAAGTTTTTCTGCACTCGTTATCGGTCACTCTCTGAGCTGGATGGGAGTAGTCTATTAGGACTGGCAAAATCAAATCACAGTTCTCAGCTATCTCCCAAATACAAACTTTGTTTCATCACACAATGCTGCCTGATTCCTAGATGCCCTTCTGTAGGTGTGTCACGTCGTTAAACTGTAGCAAGGCGTAGACCTGTGGAGAATGCTGCTAGCAACCTGCCATCTCCTTCAAGGAGTTTCTTGCTAGAAGTTCTACACAAGCTATGTAGCAGCTACTGGGAAACCAAAAGTGCAAATGTAGTTTATTTTGGCTCTTAGTTACTGTGCCAAGCTGCTTTGATTGTTAACAACACTGCATTCTCAAGTGGTTTATTGTGAAGTATCACAACAATTATAACAACACAATTCAAGGAATGCTTTAAGAGGATAGAACATGGAGCGGGGGGAAAGCTGAGTGTATTAAATATATATGTGTACATATATTAATGCCTATTCTAGAAATCACTATCTAGGAATGAGGTTCAAAAACCACCAGATTTTACTGCTTTTCTTCTGAAAAAATCCAGATGAGAATATTTTATTACGCGTATCTAAAGCATTTATGGCAACGTACAGTTAACATTTGTGTAGTTAAAATTACAAAGTCTGTTCACAGTAAACACAAACAAAAAAAAAAAGTCTTTACTATTGCAAAAACATTGCTGTGAGTTTGCAAATGACTTTGGTTTTGCAGAAACCAACAGGTGGTTTTTCAGGGGCTTCACTCTGTGACTGAATGAATGAATCCCGCCACAAGAAAAAAAGAACTGAGAAAACTATTCTTATATATCCCACCAAGCATCACCTTTGTTATGGCAGGGTTATTTTAAATAACATGTTTAGGCAATCAGAGATGTGTATTTGATGTCTATGCTTGTCAATATAATTGACTGCCTGGTAAACAATCTAAGTGCTTTATTTACAGCTGGTGATGATTTTAACAGCGTAAACATTCATTTTACCACTAGTGATTTTGATTACTATTTATGGTCATGTTTACACATGGACACAGCAAAACTGAAGTAAATACACTGAAGATGTTAAATGTGTTTAAGAATATTAAACCTCACGTTGATGCAGCTTTAAATGGCCCTAGCTGCACCATGATTCTTTTCCAAGAACATGCTTTTTGGGGGCAGTAAGGCTCTTGTGATCAAGCAGTTTACAGATCTGCTGCTCCTACCAGCTGGGATGTGATAATTGACTTCTGGAATGCTCTTAGTGCTTTCTCTTAAAAAGCAGGAGGTTGTTGTAAATCGTTCTTGTTGATCAGTTTAAACTCCCCTGTTTTACTTTGCAGTAAAGTAGATAAATACCTCAGCTGAGGTGCCTACAGTAAGTTCTCAATTTCTTTTATCAGCCTTGCAAGAACACATCCTGATACTCTGTCAGTTCTTAAGTATTTTTTGCATGTAATTATGTTCATTCCATTTCAAGGACCTCTCTATTTAAATCAGCCTATGAGATGATGTATGCAATACTTGTGCTTTTTTTGTTTTGACTATGCGTTTATTAGTGCCTGTTCCAGCTCTGCAGGCTTGGTTGTATGCATCAAATCGTTTTCTAGTAGTTCCTCACATTGGGTTTGATTTACCAAAGTATTAAAGCATGTGTATATTGCTAAGTGTAAGATTAGTCCAAAATTTAAAGTGTTTTGCTGATTTGGAGTCTCATCAGTTATTTATAACTCTAGTGAAGAATAAACAGGCTCAGAGGTTTCTGCAACTTTGTGTACATTCCAAATCATCAGCAAGCCAAAGCTTTTGGACTGGCCAGGACTTCTGGAACAGCCACTGGCTAAAAGTAAAGTGTAATGTATGTAGTATTAATGAACTCTTTGGATAGCTGCACGTGTGTAAGAGCTTTGTAACTGGATAATCATGAAGATCTTTAGCTCATTCATAGATTCTCTATGGCAAGTCAGCAAGTGTTAAATGGCCAAATTAGTAATACTTGAAAAAGAAATTGCTAGATGGTACCAGATTTGTGTATATGTGTATAAACTCCTTCCAGATGGCACTGGAGTTCTAAATCCACAGAAAAAAATCACATTGACATACTTTTGAGTTATCTGTGTCATATTGATTACTTCATCTTGACTAAACCTCTAGTATCCCAGACCTCTGAGGAGCTTCAAGTAATTACAGTAAAGAAAGAAAATTAACCTAATATAAAAATACTCCCTTCTTCCTGCCCTGAGATCCTGAACTTACAGTTATTTTCACATAATTGGACCTTGTACTTGTGGAAAATTCAGTGGGACTCATTGTAAGATTGCTCTATGAATGTACACAGTTTGTTCTCTGTTCCTCATAAAAATGCAGCGGTGTCACAGAAAGGACAGTGTGTATTCAACACTGTCACTCATAGGTTTAAGGATCATTAAGATTGTGGTGAGAGTTTTATCTTGTTGCAAAGATATCCTGTTGTCTTGGAGCCGCTGGAAGATGAGAAGCGAAAATTAAGGGCTACTAAGTTTGCTGCAGATGCTCCAAAATTAAATTCCTGTTTAGGTTTTGAGCTCTATGTATATCTTAACAGTTGCATGCTGTCAGCATTCAATGTGATACACATCGGTGGCGTGCATGCGAACTGCTGCCAAATAAGGGTCAATAGCCTCAGCAACATCACCCTGTGCAAAGCACACTGTGCTTGTGAAACATTTTCACCCGAGACAGACTTTCTGCGTTCGTTTGTTTCCCTCACAAAGCATTTAGCCAAGCCTATACTCACACTTTTCATTCGTATGGTATCTGATTTACATCAGCTGAAGGAAATGGCAATGTGCAACAGTGACTGTGGAATTTAAACTGAAACCCACAAGGGATCTCCATACTGCAGGCCGACTTCCAAATATGGGAGAAGAGAAGCAACCCTAGTAGCTTGGGAAGCCATCGTAAGCACAGCAGGGGACAAAGTAGTTAGGAGTACATGAGCTTCTTGGAATTTGTTCAGAAAGGTAACTGCTGTAGTCAGAATGACATGCAAATGCTGTGACAGCAGAAAGAAGCATTGTTGAGTGTTAACAGCCTGAGGCCTACTCAGAAGTGCAGCTATTTTTTTTTTCCATTCAGTTTTTTAGCATGTAATAGTGCACTTACCCCAAATCCAAATCTGGATCCATACTCCACCAATACCAATCTGTTTGGTCTGCAGATTTTTTCAGGAAGAATCATAAGAAGAATACTTGTGAGAAGATTAGTCAGTCTTACTACCAGGTCTGGTTGAAATTCTGCCAGAACAGACTCTGAACAGAGCTACACTCACCAATATTTAGACACACATTCCCCCTCATTCTATAAATCCCTATTCAAAGGCTTAATAAGAGCCTCTAATGTACATTCAATATAGGAAAGACCTTTTTAAAAAGCCCAAATAAAGTAGGGGATCATCAGTTTCTAATTACTAGCTGGTAGATTCACTTGTGTTGAGCTATTGCGGATGTTCAAGGCTTCTGGCTTCTCTAAGTAGTAGTAGCTGCATATCAGCTAAGCACATAGAGAAGCAGTGGCCTACAGGCCAAAGGAGTACAGAGCCAAACCACCAAGGGCAAGTCCGTCAGGGCAGGGGGCTGCAAAGTGGTTCATATTTCCAGCAGGTACCTACTTTGTAAGTGGTACACTTATTGGCTGCTTTATAGACAAGGTTTAGGACCTTTTGGTAGGATGAGGATAAATCTGCCTTTTGAAAAGAAGGAAAATGAAGCCAATGATTTATGAATTGAAAAGCTGTTAGAAAAGCTCTCTTACAGAGGCAGGCTTTTTTATGACAGAACGGAACCTGTAGGCTGCTTTCCCTTACTCATTGTGAAAGAGCAGGGTATATTCTAGAAAAAACGGTTCAAGCTAGAATGGCCATGGAAGGGATGGGGTGCTGGGTGACTTGGGAAGCTTCCTTAAGGTGGAGGTACAAGATTTCACTTTTATTTTCTGACTAACTTAAGGAAGCATTGTGTATTCTCTTAGCACAAGATGTTTGATTGTGCTGTGTTTCAAACTTATGACACTGACTTTGCTGTCTGAACAACAATTGAATTTGAGTCTCTTTAGGGTGGATACACATGATACACATGAAAGTGTATCATTTATATGTTATTAAGCAACAGCATCAATATCTCTCTGCAGGTTCTAAACATGCCTTTCCTCTACCACTACTGCCAAAATAAAGATACCATGTGCAAGTTGTAATGAGAAGTCCTAAATTTCAAGTCACACAAGTCTCTCAAATTAGGATTGCAATGTCAATGTTGAGTCATAGTGATTCAGCTAATTGCCATCCCTGAAAGATTTAGCAGGAGTGCTACTAAATTGCACCATTAGCTTTCAGAGCTGCCTGAAATAGGAAATGTTGCAACTTTGATAAAGTTGTTTTCGTCTAACTACATACATTTTGTCCTTTGTAAAACAACATGGTTTTGACTGCTGTTTGAAAGATGTATTTTACCTCTCAAAAGCTTTAAACCCTAATGCCTGCTTTTATTCTGCTTTTTACCTTCCATCCCTGTATGGGATCATGGAGTCAAGAAAACAGTTTGCAAAGATGTAAAAGACTCTCCCTCCTAGCACATGCTTAAACTACTCAGTCTTTCATCAGAGAATAAACAAACAAATACGTGCTATCCATAGCTGCAAATGACAAAATAAGGGGTTCTGAATGTTAAGTGCTTATAACTTCAGCAGAGATGTATTTTCACTATATCATCATTAAAAGGTATTCTTGATTCCAAAAGTTTATACGGAACAAAGTTCAAAAGTACACACTGTTCAAAAGCTATTTGAACAAATTCACAGTAGATAATCCCATGGGGATCTAGTAAACACAGAGACACTATTTCTGTCTCAAGAAGATCCTCAGTCTTAGCTTTTTTCAGCTGAACATGTCTACTTTGGGAGTCGTTATTTTATTCTTGCCTTGCTTTTGTAGTCTTTCATAGACATCTACTGTTGACCACTGTCAGAGCTGGGATGCTGTGCTAAATGGCACACATGGTCTCACTCTGCACATCTTTATCTTGTTCCTGTAAAAGAAGGACCAAAATTGGTGTCAGGGTATCAAGAAACTTCAGGGTGTTGATATGCAGGATAAAAGTAACTTGTTATCTGCTGTTGCCGTTACTTCCTCTTTTCTGTGTGACTGAACTTTTTTCTGCTAGACTTGACTTGTCCCTGTCACAACCAAGATACATACTGTATAAACACAGCACTGTTCCTACTTCAAAATTAGCAATAAAGTGAAGGAAAACAGAACATGTGCTGCATCATCATGTCCTGACCCTATGGACAGCTGTGGACACAGTGATCCTAGAGGCACAGCTCCGGGTCAGGACATGGGGTGGGCTTGCCTCTAGTTACATGGCAGAGACTGCCTGCTGGACAAACAAAGCAGGAGCTGTAAGAAATAAATATACTGTTTGTGTATTACTATATACCTTATTTACATGCTTATGTCACTCTGTGTGAGATACAATATTTTCATCTCTTTGGTGTATGGTTGTGGCATCTCACTTCCAAAAAAGAAGTCATGGCTTTATGCAAACCCATTTTTCTTTTCGATTTCTAAGTCTCTAACTAAGAGAGCCTAAAAATTCCATGTGTCTTTAATTAGGTTTGCAGTTCTTCTGGAGACTGGGAGAGAGGGCAGAGAGAACATAATGCAATAGAAACCCAGGGAAAATTAGATCTGAAAATGAGGTAAAAAAAAACCAGACTCTGAACAAAGAACTGAGACAAGGAGGAAATTTCTTTTGGGAAAATAATATAAGCATTCTACAGACAGAACTGCTCTGAGTGTCTGAAAGGAGAAGATTTTATTTTGTCTATGAAATGACAGTGAACAAAGATTCCCTTTTAGCAAAGGAAACATGCCTCCTGTATTTTAATTCCAAAGTAACAGTGAAGGAGTGGAAGAATATGGGTTTAAACTGAAGCAAATCATTTCAAGAAATTCCCCCACACCTGAGTTGAAAGAGTTCATGCATTCTCAGCACAAACCCCTTGGGACATCAGCTTCCTCCAGGTCCTGTAGGAAACCAGCACTTCTGTAGCTTTCAGGAAGAGTTAAAAATAATACCACTGAGTGTATTTCCAAATGTGCCGCCGCAGGGAAGGCCCTGTGTTGCACTAGCTGCTGTCAGTAAAGCTCTGTGTTTCTGAAGGCTAGCTGTGGTACTTGATGGCTACAAAGTGTATCACCTCACATAGTTGCTTTCCCAATCTTACAGCTGAGAGAATCCTGTAACCTTCACTGCTGGAGTCTAGTTCCTTTTCGCTATCTAGTTGCAAAATAGGGGATCATCATCAGTTGAATATCTGAAGTATGAAGAGAATCATGGTTCATGGATTTGCATGGCTCAAACCCTAAAAGCAAGTACCTTTCCAATGGTTATAGAGAGAGCTCCAGCACATTACGTGGTAGGAACTAAACCTGCCAGCGCAGTAACAAATGGCATTTCATGAGGGGTTTCTTACCTGCTATGTGAAAGAGATTATTGTCTCCAATTATCAGCTGGGCAACACAACAAATTACATGCTCTTTAGATTGGTGGATGTGTTTTTGCAGATGGTCTTTACTTAAGGAAATTTCTGTCCCATTCCACACAAACAAAGAAACAAACAAGTGTCAACAACAACAAAAAAGTGAATGAAAAAAGAGCACGAGAACTTTCTAAAGAAATATCACAAATGACCTATGACACAGTGCTAAAATCCAAAACAGTTGTGCTGATTATAGTTGTGAGAGGCCTGTCTTTCCTTTTTATCACACAACCTTCAATAGTGGGTGCAAGCAGATAAGCTCAGAGATACTGTGTGAGTGGGAGACTGTGGCCTTTGCATTGAAGTCCTGCGGATCATACTGAATCATGCAACGGTCTGTATCACTGTAGAGGGGAGGAAAACATGTAAATGCTCTTTCCTGGTGGCCAACATTCTGCTCACTCCATCCCCTCTGAAGTGGGAAGGAGTAGAGTTGCAACTGAGGCCTGACCTTGGTTTGTGTCTCTAAGAAAATATTAGGAAAAGAGCAAATAAAACTAATCAATGAAACCAAACCTACAAAACAAACAACAAATCCCCAAAGCACCTAACCCACAAACAAGCCAACACGCTGAATCTGCATAGCTTAGATTCTGCTCAGGGTCTCTCCAGTCCAGGATTGCAATTGCAGGAGCTGCATAAAGGCAAGAACTTGGGAGGCCTAGGAGTAAAGCAAGAGGGAATGTGGACATGCAGGGGTCAGAGAGAGGACTCCCTGGTAAATGCAGGGCCAGAAGAACAACAGGTGCCAGAGGCCAAGGGTTGAGGTGCCCTGTCACAGAAGAGCTATGTAAAGAATCTAGCCCAGCACCTGTCCATAGCATCCCAGGCTTGGTTGCTGATGACATCTAAAGCTGCCAATGTATATTAAAAATTAAAGGAGAGGATAGGAAGATAGCAACAATGATAGTGATGAAATTGGTTTGGAAAGAGTCATTTAGGAAACTCTGGAACAAGTTGAGACCAAAAAAAAGAAGAATCCTACTGGAAGAAGTAGCCATTATAATAAAATAATTGAGTTCTGACTGAGAACCAAATAACTTAAAAGTACATGCAAATAGATATTGATTTATGTTTAAAACAGTGATAATGGCCTAGAATCAGCTTTGAGCCTGCAATAAAACATGTTAAATGCTCTTAAGTTACAGCCTAGTTTCAGTACATTTGAGTGTATGGACACTGCAGGAGCATTCCAGAGAATTAACCACACAGCTGATAGTGCTGCAGAATGGAGAACTGTGTCCCTCCATATCCAATATGTGGCTCTCCTATCTCACCCAGGACCAAAGCCATTTTATTCCTTTCTAATGCCATTTCCCCTTCCGCTCTCTGTAGGCTGAATTTCAAGCAGTGTAATACATGGCCTGCAAAATTAAACAGATAGCAACTGACACCTGAAAAATGTAGTTTCACGCAGTTGCTGTGGTCAGAGGATAGCTCTTACAGTGAGAAGAGGTAATCTGGCACTACTGCTAATGCTACTGCAACCCTTTCTATATGCATGGAATGCTCCAGAGCTTCCTGAAAATCTCTAGACTGATTCTCTTTTCTCTTTTTTCATTCCCAGCTAACACCCTACAGCCACACTGAATTCAGATGTCTCAGTTGTCTAGAAGCAGACAAAGATACCTTTATTTGATAAAAGAAAGTGCTCCTTGTTTACATTTTCCTAGGAGCACAAATACACAGGCTTTTCATCGCAAGGTAGCGTTTGTCACATAGATCAGGCCACTAACCTGTCAAGTCCAATGAGATTGCAGCCAGTTCTGACACTTTCAGAGTAAGGTGTAAGAAACCCTGCTTGGGAATTCTCACCCAAAGTAAGAGACTGGGCATTTTGGGTTTGTTTTTTGTTTTTTTTTTTCCCCACCTCTGTAATGTGACAGCACAATTCTCCTGTTATTTTTCTTGCAATCTGAAAGGCTGAGCAAGCTCATTTCTGCTGTGCAAGAGTACGTGCTGGGTCAGAATGCAGCTGTGTGCGTTACGCTACGTATGAAAATCCCACGAGAGCAGGCTTTTTACTGTTGCATGATTCACAAGCTGGCAAAGTGACTGGCAGAAGTATTTGGACTTACAAAGCTGCTGAGCTGGTAAAACTCCCATTGTATCCTACAGGAAATACAGATGCAACACATAATGATTTACCATTATCAGCAGTGAATACTCCTAACTTTTTGCTACAAAAAAACATTATTGTTATGTAACTGAAAGTATTGTTTAGCAGTAATAGTAATACCAATTTATCTGCTGGTAGATTGATCTCCCTATTTGTAGATGTTCTTTTCTCTCTGCAAGTAATGTTGTTGCATCTATGTATGCTTTTTGTGAGTTCATTTGGCACTATGTATTTTCCAATGGGTGGGTTAAATGTTAGCTAATGTGTAGTACTCTCTTCTGAGGTTGGCGTGGAGTAAGTTCTTCTTTTAGAAAAGAATGAACTGAGACTTTTAAAATAAACATTTTTTCATGTTGTAATAGTGCTTGGAGATTGCTACATCCTATTTTTAGGCTTGGTCTGCGGATGGCTCTTTTTGGGCCATTTAAGAGCACTCTTTCTATGTGCTTTTGTTTTATATGATTTCACATACACACAGTAATTACACAGCCTTACTGTTAATGTGTTAAGATGTGTTGAGAGATGGGCTCAAAATTAGCTTCCCAGATCAATGCTGTTAAGGGTTTTAGCCAGTGATCTTGTATACAGCACTGAGTACCTGAATACACTGTTGATTCTCTTTGATGATTCTGGATATTCTAAGCTAATTCTTTTAACTTCTCTTGCTCCGGTAATATGCACATCTGAGAATCCATTGTCTTGAATACTTAACTTTAGGTGTTAGGTTCCAGACAGAGATGGTGTGATAGTACTTAGGTCTTGTCAATCTCTTTTCCTCCACACTCCCATTCTTGAAATATTTGGCATAGTTATAACTTCCTTACTTGGGAATGATTTATTGAGGCAAATTATACTGTTGTGAGACCTCTGCGTGTCTCTCAAATGCTTCTAGCAGTGTTTGAACATGTGGGACAAGACTGATTGTTAGCTAACAGTTGTCTATACATACATACACACAAAAAAAGAGCAGAGATCATTCCTCAGTCTTTTGTAATATCTACATAAGCTGCAATTCATCCAGATTTCTTAAGTACTTAGTCCAGCTTTGCAAAATTTTGTCAGAGTCCTAAGCATGAAAGGAAACATATTTGCTGAAATCCTCATTTCACTAAAGTAAGTATCAGAATTCACACATATTTTAACTTCACCCCTGAACTTCAAAGAACTTACACTACTTGAAAAAAAGATCTATAAACATTTTTCCCATTTCAGCATTACCAGAACTCTTAATTTTGAAGAAACTTGCAGAATTAATGTAACAGAACTATATGTTTAGGTACGTGCACATTATTCCCAAACACATTCACTGTAGACTTCAACTCCTGACAGTCCAGCAGTGCTCTTGGATATTGCTGTGGAAGCTGTGAAGCAGAGCAGGAGCTGCCCTCAGACTGTGTACATAAACACTCTGAACATTACTTAGTCTGTTTAAAACTAAATCCAACTTCTTGCAGCAAATAAATTACTTCTGCTATACAAGTTGCAGACACTAGTTCAGCTATAGATGTGGTCAACTGTGTTTTGAACACCACAAGTAGTGATATAGCAAAGCAGTGCACAGCCTCTGCTAGCTCACCTTTTTGCAGCAAACCCATTAGCAAACTGCACAGAGGTCAGTGTAAATGCACAGAGCCACAAAGGAGTAAGCAACATATGGAAGGCTTTATAACTATGATGGAAGCTGGGGAATACCCATTCAGTCATGAGTACAGTTAAAGAGTTTTAACATCTTCCAGAACATCTTCCAAGAGCCTCCAGAGCTTTCAGACACTCTGGAAAAACGACAAGCAGCTCATCTGGGCCTCAGACAGAACTTACATGGTCTGTGAGGTTCCAACATGCTTTTTGGTAACAATACTGTATTACCATTACAGAACTGCTGTTAACATTCTTCTGAGAGGTGAGCATATCCCCTTGGTTACATTTAAACCCCCTGATACCAAGTGCCTCAACTGCAGCTGTGGAGGCTGCTGCCCATTTGCCAACAGTTTACAGAGTTGTTACAGTGTGCAGTGTAGAGCTGTAAACTTTTCCTAGCAGATCATTTGTCCCCTCGTATATTTTATCCAGTTTTCTTGTGAGCTTACCCTGTGCAAGAACACCAGCAGCTGCAAGCGTGGCTTAGTCTTTCCATACAGCCTGAACAGATAATGCTGTAGATTTCAAATGCTCTGCAGCGTTGCAACAATGTGGACAATACTCCAGGGTGTGCAGCTCTTTGTGAATGAGACAAGAGTTCTCAGTTCAAAGTATTTAATAAAGGGTAAAGATTTTTTAAAAAACAAATGAAAATCAGGAGTGTGAAAGGTAATTTTAAATCCCCAGTGCTCATAAATCTAATTTGGAATATTCCTTATAAAAAACCCCAAACCCAACAAAACTCCAACCAAACAAAAACCCCAAACAGATGTGCTTGGATTTCACCCGGCACTTTTGGAAGTAATGAAACTCTTCATATAGAAAGCACCAGGTGTCTTTTGCTCAGCAAACTGGCTGTGGCGTATTCACACACAAACTTAGCCCAGTCTCTGTCTTGAAGCTCTCTGAAATAGTGTCAGCAATGAGGAAGCTGGTGTAATTTAAATTTGGTAGGAGCCTGAGTTATTACACAGAACCCCCATGTTACTACAGCCTTCTGAGCAACCAGGGATACTAACAACACCTGCAGATAACTCACCACATATTTTCTTCCAGTTTACTTGCAAGTATGTTGCATACTTTTTGCAAGCTTCCTCTTCCTTAAGACCACCAACTGTTGTAACAACATGACACATTGTAGTTGCCAGAACTGTTCTATGTTTCTGAAATCTGCAGGTCCACACTTGCTAGCAGTGGAGCGCAAAGGAGGGGAAGGACTCAGGAACAGGCTGGTGAAGATTTCTGCAAACCAAAATCAAGGCCACCGTAACAGCCACTAAAGCTGTGAGGTTTTGACCATCCAATGGGTTTGGGGTTTTTTGGCTTTAGTGGAAAAAAAGAGATTTGGGATCTTTTAGCATCACATCCTAAGTTTCCATCCCACTAAGTGATCTGTGAAAGTACTTTCCATGATCTAAAATAAGACATGGTGACCGGAAGTACAAAGCTGCTGATCTTCTGTGGGAAACTAAAGGCAGACTCAGAGTTCCTGAGTCAAACTTTTTGCACTGTTTGTTTGTAAAGACCTAGATTTCTGTTGTTTTGTCAATCTCAGTCATACAAGAAGAAAATTCATCAAAGTGTGATAGCTACATGTAGAATCCCTTTTCCCCCCACTCAGCTGTCACTGGATTTATAACTGACACATGCACAAATGAACTCTGCTGTCCCTGAGAAAAGCCTTTGGGAATAGCTGCTAGAGATATCAGAATTTCAGTTTGTTCTTGGTTTTGTTTATCTGTTGACAAAAATACAATGCCTGAATCTCTCTCGGGCTAATGCATGAAAGAGGCTTCACCAGGGTTTGTTGTTGTGTCAGCATGATCTGCCCCTGTGAAAAAGTATATCTATATCAGTACTGAATCCTTTCTGAAGTTGCAGTAGCTATTTTCTTTTTCCCTACAACATTAAAGACTAGCTCAGGGTCAGGGATGATTATCAAACAGCAGAGACAGAAGACTGTGTAGTCCCATTGGGAAAGCCATGCTGCCTTAATGCTGATATGTTTGAGAGAGTGTTTTAGGCTGGAGCTGTAGTATGGAAAAGTGAATTATCTTTCACAGCTGCTGTGTGTTACAGTAACTGCAGGTTATTTCTTATTTGGGGGAAGAAAATGGAAGATGGGGAAATGAGGCCTCTGTTGACAGCTCCTAGATAATTGTGCATTGGTTGGTACAGTGATCAGAGCCCTGGAGGATAACTTGGGAACTGATTCTTAATTCACTTGGCACTACATAACCTCTCAGTAGGCCCTAGGCCTAATATGGTGGTAAGACCATGTACTGCCTCTTTAGTAGTGATGCGTATCAGCACTCCTGCTGTGTATCAAGCTGAGCAAGTGGTGATAAAGTCATACTGCCAGTAGCTGTAGAAAACAATCTGTGAGGAGTGAGAGTTAAGCCCATGTATTGGTATAGTCACCACTTTGTCATGATGTAGCTGCTTCTTCACTGACCTTGCTGTCTGCAGAGTTGTTGCTACTCTCACATACTCTCAGTCCTCTCTCTGGCTGCAGTTTCAATTGCACAGCAACTTTTCCCCCGTCTTAAAAATGTTACCCCAGAGCTGCTACCACTGATGCTGACCAGCTCAGCTTTGGCCATTGGTGGGTCATTGTGGAGACAGCTGGCATTGGCTCTATTGGACATAGGGGGAGCTTCCAGCAGCTTCTCACAGAAGCCATCTCTTTATGCCCCCCACCACCAAGACCTTGCCATGTGAATCTAATACATGAGGGCAGAAGCAAGACTTCATCGTGCAATGCTTATCTGTACTGCACTTTTTTCAAATTCTTACAGAACAGTACTAGTGCTCCGTCAGTGCAATTACCCAAAACACTGAAATTACTTTGTCTGCCCTCTCTCTCAGGGACAATGGCAATCCCTTCATTGACCAGAATCACTTCTTAATGTGTTCCCTGATATAACTGCCATAATTTCATGCTCCCAGTAGACAAATAATGTTTGAATTTAAACAACTTTGACCCAAAGAATTCTGGAGTGTCATGACACAGTGCTGAAAAAGATAGAAAAAAATGCTGTGAACCTTATGTAAAACTAAAACCTAATACATTAAAATTCATTTTGATTTAAAAATTGAAAGTTGATAAAAGTTTGAAAAAACTGGCAAGGAATGGGAGCACAGTGCAGGGAACAGTTGCTTTTAGCTGTTGTCTCATAAGAAGCTTAATTGGATATCGTGATTTAGCATCATGATGGTTAGGGTGATAGGAATATCCTTTAATAAATAATGTCCTGCTAGATGTCCATTCCCTCACACCCCTGCCTGGAAATCTTTCACCAGTAAAACTATTGCAGGTAACTTGAGAACAGCCTGAGAGCAAAGCTTGTTATGCAAGAACACGTGTATAAGTCCAACAGCAGTCAGAAAATGTGACTCTCCCAGTGATCACTATTATGATCTTGTGACCATCAGGAGGGAGAAACATGGCTTAAGGATTACGAAGATGTCCTACAGACTGGTCCAAATATTTTCTTATCTTCAAGGAAGCAGAGCCTGCTGGTTCTATTCATTCATGTCTTCCTTCTAGAGACTTATTTCTTGAGATTGCTCTCACAGTGACAACATTTCTCCCAGATAAAATAAAAATCTCAAGAGCCCAGATTTTTTTTTTTTGGCCTCTTTTCAGTTCTGCCACTGATGTCTGTTATCAGAAAAGTCTGAGCCCTCACAACTGACACAGATTTAACGTTTACACGTCTCACAGCAATGAGTCACATCTTCATTCTGTCCAGTAGAGCACATAGAGCTCATGATGAAATACAGACTTATTTCCAGACAGGGCCCCTCTCTGAAAAATTTTAACAGGTGGAAACCCTAGTAGATAAATTAACGTCTGCTCTTCAAGAGAGGGTTATTTTTACCACCAGCCTGAGTTTGGTGAGTGCAAGTGTACCACAGAATGATATACAGAAAGCATTTATAGCTGGAGTGCTCTGGACCTTTCCCTTGCCCCTTTGTAAAGCAGAAAAGGCAATAATGTGTCTTATAATGTGTATGTGTTTATGTATGCACAACACCTACATAAGAAGATTATTTGACTTCTAGGTGCAGAATTAATTTGATCATGCAAACTGAGAGAACTGGATCATGAATAGAAGACACCCAACATCAAGTCCATGGGTGCTTTGATGAAAAGAAATGTACAGAATGATTTTTCTTTGAAATGCAGCTTTTCTTTGTGTGGCTACTGATCACAGACAGCTTACAGCAATGTGAACTTAGCTAAAATTCTCATACACTTATATATGAGAAGATGTCTAAAGAAAAAGGCATTTTTCTCCCTCCACTCATTTTTTGATTGGGGAAATATTATTAATCTGTAGCTTCTCAGAAAATCTGTGCCTTTTCCCAAGTGTCTAGTATTGGTTTTCAGCCTTGGAGAAACACACATTCCCAAGAAACTAAAGATTTGAATGCAGAAAGTCAAGCTGGTGACTGGATGCAATAGTCTTGTCTGCTGGCTGCTCTGCTGTGCAAAAATGAGACATAATCACTCGTGGATTTCCCACTGTCTAAGCCCAAAGGCATGGGCAGTGACATGTGTGCTCCCCACAGCCTGACAGCTCTGGCCATGCCTCATCTCAGTGACTTCAGTGCTTTTGACACCACCGTCTGATCAGGCACTTGAGGCCCACCAATGTCCCTTGTGTGTGTAGGGTAGCAATGTCTTATAAAAGCATGCTATATTCCTGCAGTGTTCCTGGTAGAAAGGAGTCCAACCTAATCTCAGTCCAGTTTTATGGGGAAGGTTTGTACAAAAGAAAGCCCATGACAACAGAGTAAAAGGATAGGTTGCATGATATTATAAGCAGAGTTTATATTAAGAATGAGGAATTCAGTGGTGAATCACCTCAACTCTCACTTACTGCATATATGACATGCTTTCAGAAAATTCTGTGTTCGTAATACTATACAAATCTGGTGTTACTCATGGACTGCATTGCATAGCCACAAGTGAAAAAAGGGAGGTTGTGCTCCCCACATGCTGTTCTAATATCACATATTGTAAGAGAACTGCTCTGTGTATTTTCATTTCTTGGTCTTTTCTGAAACACACAGTATGAACGCCAAATAGAGGCATGGTTTTGATGAGTATCTTTTCTCTAGAAACTGGGCTGAGCGCCAGACTTGCTTCCAGTGAACCTCCAAAGCTTCTTTTAATTTGATGACCTAAGTTGCTGTTGAATTTGGATGAACTCAGACAAGTTTATATGTGAAAGTGTCTGTCTTTCATTGCTAATCCTTTGAGCTATTCAGTCCTTTTAAATCCTCTTCTTTTTAGGCTTAAAAAGGCTACATCTTTATCCAGACACTGTCAGTGTTCTACTCTCAGGACTGAAAAGCACATTTCAAGGCTCTTCCTGTATTTAAGATGATACTGATAACTGCAAAAAAATCTTTTTAACAAAGAATTTGGCAACATCAGCCAGCACACAACATTTTTTTTTTTCTGTTGAAGTAGAAATGTGTTTAACTAAAATATTTTGCATATTTAAAAGTCTTTTCTAGGAAAAGACATATAAAATATGTAGTCGGGTTACCTGATGTCTTGCTTAAAATAAGTCTTCACAAATGAAACATCACAAAATCTCCTTACAAGAAGAGACTCTGCAAATGCTGTCATGGTTTTCAAGGTAACATAACTAGAGATTGGAATATGGGACAACTGCAATTAAATGGAGCAATATGCTCGAGTTCTGAACAGTCAATGCTTTGTATAAATAGGCTTTGAGACAAGGGTAGGATACAGTTTTGTGTCATCAGCTCTCACATGCTGAATACACTTTGACACTGCAGCCTTGTTTCCAAACCTGGACACTTGGAAGGGTCACAATTGTGCTGTCACACTGGAGAGAAGTGCATGAGCTACATCAAGCTCTGCAACATGTAACTTCTGAAAAATTACTTTCTTGCTTATGTTTTGGGTTTTTTTTTGCTATTTTCAGTTCCTATTTGGTGTCAGGTTAAAACCAAGACCTTTGATGATTTTAACAGCCAAACAAAGCACAAGTGAAAGAAAAGTTTCATTATGAAATGAATAACCTAGCTGGTAAGTTCTGCAGAGTTTCATTGATATTTAGTGTCTTCTGATGAAAGATTTACCATTTTTAGCTTTTAACTTAAGCTTATGACTGGAATCAGAGTGGCTGGAGATCCTTAACTCAGGTATCTTTTAAGAGAGATAGATGGTGACATACAGGGATTTTTTTTTTCTTTATTTCCTTTTCTTCTTTTTAGTTAAAATCAAACAGGTCACAGAACGTTAATATATGTTTCCATTAAATTCTCCACAGCAGAAGTTGTCATCTTTTACTGAACAAATTGCAACTTGTAGCTACTCGCGGAAATTGTTCTTCGAATACACTCTTTAAGGTCACAGGGAGTCAAATGTAATCAATCATCCTGGAAAAAAAAGGAGCCATACAGACTCAGAGAATCCAAAATTGTCTAGACTTGTTCAGCGTATTAAGTTACTAGACAAGCATATATCTCTTACCATATATTAAAAAGATATGAGGAGATGCTATACTAAACAATGGAGAGGCCGTTCAGCCTTGAACAGGGTAGGCTTGCATTTTTCTGGTGGAAGACAGGGATTCAAAGAAATTACTCTTATCCTTTGGTAGACTCCAGAAACAACTGCACTGAACGTGGACTTCAGTTTCAAACCCCTTCTCTTACAAGTGCTCCTCCTACTACACAAACTCTGGTGCTTACAAGTCCAAAAGCTGCAATATGTTTAACATCCTGCACCAGTCATCTGTGCTAGATGTCAGCTCCATCATGGAGACTGAAGCTCAAAATCTTGACACATTCCTCACTGTGGAACACAATCTATCCAATAAAGGAGGCTAGTTCCATTTAAGGCACGCTAGCGATGGGAACAAACGTCTGAGAAGCAGAGCTTGACCTCCCTAGCCTGGGGTGGTTGTTTTTCATTTTCCTATGCCTTACGCCAGAAACTTTAGCAAAACGCTTCCACTGATCACAAAGCCTCCCTTGTAGGGATGAAGAGGGAATGCCCCCATTTCCCTGCTGCCAGGAGAAGCTTTCCTTAAACAGCCCTTTGCTGCCGTGCCCCGCGGGCATCCCGGGAGCAGCCCGGCTGGGCCGAGCAGCGGATCCGTTCCAGGCGCTGCTGCCTGCCAGCGCGTCGCAGGACTAACTTGCAAGGAATGTTCCCCTTGGCAGGCAGCCTCCTCCTGGCACCGGCGCCAAATGATACCAACCCTAATGGTTGCTATTTATGATTTTTCTTGTTGTTTATATGAATCACTGCTAAGACAGCTAGGTTATCCCGAATCTTTGAACAGCTCGTACAGCTGGAAGCCTGGCAGTAGGTTGAGGATAACGTAAATTATTTAGAATTGGATCTATGTTTTTTGAGCTTGAGCTTAGAGCTCTAAATCCAAAAACTGCTGAGTCTTAGGACTCCAGCATTGACACTGTGTCCTGGAAGAACTTTCTTGGGTTTCTTTTACTTACACTTGTCTCTATTTTCTGTTAATTTGCTTTTTGTTCAACTGTGTTGAAATTAATGTAAGTGAGCAGGCCTATGTGTAAATAAATATTCCAGCACTGGGAGTAGGATCACCTGTATTCCATGGGTCTGACTGTATGTTAAACCCTGAGCTTCTTAGTGTGTGGATGAAATATCTAAATAAAAATAGTATTTCTGGTTTTGCTGAAACTAACAAATAATTAAAAGATAGCAATGACCCCATCCTTCTGTTACACTTCTTCTGAATAAGCAAAATGTAAATATACCAAAGAACATATGAAACTCCTGAACTGGACACTGCTGTAAGAGCTCTGATCCAGGTCTGCATTTCCAGAAGCCCTGGTTATGCTCACTGTCACAGGCATTCTGGAAAGTGTTGAGCTGTGCATACACAGTAATTCTGGCATGTCCTGAAAGCAGGTGACTTTACTATGCAAGTACAGTGTCATATGAATGCAGGCAGCTTTGATCAGGAAATCCCAAGCAGTAATCTGTTTGTCCTTTTCTGTGTGTCACTGCTAAGGCAGACAGAAAAAAAAATAGTTTCCTGTAAAAGAGAAAATATTGCATTCTGGGTGCTCCTGTGTGTGGTTTTTGGATGCATACTGTAACAGCACAGACAAATAAATCTACTCTTTGACGCTGTAGAATAGCTTCTGCAGCACACATTAGCTATTTGATACTTCTGTGGTAATACTTGAAGGATACTTTAAGTTCTAAACAAGGAGATTTGAAAGTGTTCTCTGCTTCCCGTCAGAGTTAAGAATCTTTGGTGGGATCATACCTAGAAATTGTTGTGATACAACTAGAAAATCTTCGTGTTTCATGAACATGAACAACAGAAACAAGAACCAATCTGGTAGATTTGAGGGCACTCTGAATTAATGCATTTAGATATCCTGATATTTTAAATAGTAACTGACCACAAACTTGCTTTTAGCTGTTCAAGTTCCTTTTTCTATTTTTTACATCTTTATGATTCTTAGAAAATGAATGTAACCAGGGGAAAGATGTCAGGAAAATAATGGTTCCTTTGGTAAGTACTATGTTGCAAAGTTATTTTTATCTTTTCCAGTGAAGAAAAATATTTTCCAGAATTGAATTGTTTTTTCCCAAATCCGTAGCAATGTTTCAATTGAATTATCACATGTGTTCAGTTTCAGCCATTGTCTGGCCCACCCAAGAACCTGAATCTTCTGTTTTCCCGCTGTTAACAACTTAGAGATAAAACTCTTCCACATTTTAATTGCCACACATCTATCAAAATGCCAACCATCTAATTATGGCTAGTTTTGGTTTTTTTAATTGTTGCTTTAGGTGTTTGGCTGTAATTAACTTCTCCTTACCCTGAAGACAGTGTTCAGCAGATGGCAAGGTCTTGGCTGTGTGGCATTATGTATGGTCCATTCAAGTGTATCTTCTCCCTTTGTAAGAACAGGCTTTCTCCTGCCTTAGGCCCTGGATGTTCTCTGCTGATGACTGGGACACTTTTGAATGTGACAGGAAGGCAATGGCCAGAGCAATGATTTTGCTTTACTGCCATATTTCTCGAAAGCCATCCGAATGCCATAGTGATGGATGGCTTTCAAATGCATACATAAGCTTATAAACTTGCAGTTAAAGAGCCTATCTCTTATGTCAGAGCAAGAGAGACATCTTAACAACCAAGAGCAGAAAGCCTAAACTATCTACAGGAAAAATGTTGGTGCATTGGCCTTTCCCACTTCTGCCTCTCACATGTGTGGTGGTTCCTAGTGACCAAACTGTAACAAAACCTTACATTATTTCATGTTTTTAAATCTTTTTTGTTTTCTTGAACTATTCTGTTCTCTGTAGACTCTGACCATATCCTTTTGCTAACCTTTTTTAGTAATGGCATTTCTCTTTGCTTAATATGATACCTGACCTAAAGTCAGTGAGGATGCAAAGTCTGAAGATTATTGATATCAAAGTATTAGAGGGTTAGGGTTGTACAGAGAAGCATGCAAGCTGGAGCACAGCCAGAAAGTGAAAGAGCACAGCCAAAAAAGGTCTGAATGGCTCAATATTGCCTACACAAGACTACTGCCTTGTACACAGCTCTTCTCTTTTTACTACAAAATTATTCGCACCAGGAGTGCCACCCTTTCACTCTCGTTATTGTCACAGGCCACGGTGTTGCTGTTTGTTTCCATCTTACAATCAATTAAATAGAAGGATAAAGAGGATATGGACTAGCCTAAACTTCTTAGGTTTCTTTTCAAAGCCGTATTCAAGCTCTTTATTTTGACAAGCACTGTGGAAAATGGGTAAGTTTACAGCAGTGCTGTGGAGCTGGCTTCATTCTGCTGCACTCGCTTGCCATAAATTGTAGTTTTTCTCTAATATAATGCTTTTACAATTGTACTGGGCTGTCAGGGACACTTCATAAAGAACATCTGTTGCAGGAGTCACCACAAGTAGGGTGCAGCACGTGTGACTTTCTGATCATTAGTATTTAGCAGTTTTAACAACCCACCTGACTGCATTTTGCTCTTTAGGAACCTATGTCTAAACAGACATATTTTTTAAAACTAACAATATCTTCTTTTCTTGCTCTTGATGATTTAGGAGCACTTTAAACTCTCAACCTATCATCTAACAGGTAGCAACAGCACTTAAATATAGCATTTTTAGAGCATGGATTAGAAGACACAGAATTCCAGCCTGGAACAGCTGGCTGATAAATTACAGTGCACAGTAATCAGCATGTCACGGTGGAGGATTTGCATGGTTGATAGCAAGTGCCAGCCAATTATGAAGCAAATACATCACTATTTCTGTCTCTTCAACTGTCTGTGTAGTAATTTGCTTCTGCATCCACCAAGCTGTAATTTCCCAGTCATCTGGAGAAAGATGCAATTACCAATAGCAAGGCTGATTCGGGGAGGAGAAATCTGTGCACTTGGACATTGTAAGCTGGAAAATGTTAGCATGATTTCACAGCTCAGCTTCAGGAAATACATTTTTGCCTTTATTAGGAGATACTGTTTTTCCCATTCGTGAGGTGGCACAGTGACTTTTAAGAAGTACACATTGTCTTCCAGATCCTCAGAATCAAGTTACGGTGTGCTTATTGTCTGAATGGATGCTTAGTGCTTGTAGAAGATCCTCTGCTTCCATTTCATACAAGAAGCCAATTATCAGACAACATGTGTGCCTGTGGAAACCTCACAAGAGATGTGCCTGTACATAGATGTCAAATTAAAGTAGGTGGCTAAGGACAGAAAAGATGTCTAACTAAAACCAATTAAGAGTGAAACAGAGCAGTAGATTGTGGCTTTTCCTCTTGAGCTTTATGGGTGACCAATGGCTAAAAATATCTTGCTGTGTGAGCTGTTAGTCTTGTCAAAAGAAAACAGAGCTTCTAGAGCTCTTTAGTTGTTGGACATTCTCTTATCACCTGTAGAATATAATGCTACACCTCAGGTTGCAGGAAAAAGGCAAAGCTCTAATATTCAGCTCTGGGTTTATTTTTTATCTGGTAGTGGGTAATTGTGTTCTTCAGCCACTCAGCAGAGTAGACTAATTGTAAATGACTGATGAGCAATGCTAGCTCATTTAGCTGAGTTTACAGTGACCGTAACGCTGAGCTGGGGCTTTCTAGGCATCGGTAGAACTCCTTTTTGTTGCTGACTTGTATACGTGCTGCTAAACAGCAGCAGCACCAAAGTTCAGATATAAACCTTCACTGACTGAAGAACGAGTGAGGAGTGGAAGTCTGAAAGGGAGGATGTTTCCATTTCTAAGAACCTTTCACTGCCTCCTTAAACGAACAGTTGCATTTGTGTTGGTTCTGAAAATTTCCACATATATTTCTGTTACATGGACCTATGCTGCTGGTGAAGCATAAACTTGTAAGAAAATGACCAAGCCATATTGTTTCTTGTGGTTAGAGATGGTGCTGGGTGGATGTGAAGTGATGGAAATACAGCATGCTGCTGAGCCCTTTGTGTCTGGGACTACAGTCAAGGAGGAGGATATGTGTCGGTCCAGTGAAGGAAACAGAAAGAAGGGATGTTCATGAGAGATACTGTATTTCTAAAAAAGAACTATCATTGACATTTCATTTTTTTTTACTTGCCTTCATTTTGAAATCTTTCTGTCACAGTGAATGGGGACTCCAAGTAAAATCCACTCCCTCACTGTTGACTCACACATATTTGTTTCAGACTTTCTGACTTTTTGCTTATGCCATCTCAATATTGGATCCATAAACAATTGGAGAGAAAGGCAATGTGCTTCAGTGGCTAAGGAAGCTGGCCTCTTATTACTCAAAAGTATGAGAATTTTCTTCTTTAGGGAATGAATCACTACACTGACACACGTTATTTGCTTAGCTTAGTGGTTCATCTGCTATTATGTCTGATTTTGGGTATGCATGTGTTACAATGTCTCATTTATGGAAAAAAATCATAACACTTATGTATAGGAAATTTGTTATGAGCTAATGGTTCTATGGGGCCTGATTTGAGCCTCCAGGAATGCCCTCTGACTTCAAGGACCACAACCATTTGCAAACATAATTACTAAAAAATTATTTGGGAGCATAAATGGAGATGAGACAAAGGAACGCTATAAAATTTACTTCAACATTCCACCTCTGTATTTGTAACTAGACTCTCCTTAAAGCTAAGCTCATGGAATTGATGTCATGTGTCTCACAGGGATTTTCAGCAATCCCATGGGTTTGCTTCAGGGTTAGCTAGAAAGTATTCCGGTGTTATTTGCCAATGACTCATTTATAACCATCTGCCACTCCTCTTCCTTGAATAAATATTGACAAATGTTGCTGCAAAAACAACAGTCAGCTCTACATCACAGCTTTCTCCGATACTGACACAATGGCTGTGCCAGGATAAGGCAAAGAGTTTATCTGAAAACTGCAAAGTCCATCGGGGATTTGCTCTCATAACGCCAGTCAGAGTAACCCTAAAGCAGTTCCATCTGATGATGGGAAAATCAGGACGGAGGTCAGGAAATAACAAAGATCTATCTCACCATCATTTCAGCTGTGCCAAGGAACCTGGTCTGTTTTACCTTAGCTAGATCTTCTGGCTTGAAGAAAAGAGCGAAGGCAAGATAATGATTCCGTGAAACCCACTGAGGTTCTCATCTGTGGGGGAAGCTTTTGCATGCTAGTGGTTCTTGCTTTCTTCATCAGGACCATGAAAGTGAAAAGTCTTTTCATGAACATATTTTGCTTCCATGCTGTGACACGCAGTCGTATCTAATTTCTATGCTTGAAGCTTCTCCTTCATTTTCACTGTAGAAAATGAGTAGTCCCAAGCAGTATCAGACTGGGAGTGTGAAATCCTCTGTGACCTGATACCATCTATATATTATTCAAAAGGTGTCACCTTCTTATAGAACAGCAGACAGTACTTTTTCCCCTACTTTTATGAGTTAGTCTGTTTGGGTTTTTTAAATGAGCAGAATATCTCTGCTGCATTCTTACTCAGAAATCAGTGATCCAAAATAATATCTTCATTGATTTGGCATTTAACAGCTTTCTCAAACAAGACATTACAAGATCCTTAATGGCCATGCTTTTGAAGCTTAGTAGTGGGCTGGCTCCTCAAGCTTCCTCTCAAGGTAACCTTTTATGTTTGCTTCAGTTTCAGAACACTTTGAACATGTGCCCAAAACCACTGAAGACATTTATCCTACCCTATCTAACTTCTACTCTATTTCAGTCACTCTCTCCTGAGCAAGTGAAGTTGTTGTAAGAGGAAGATTTGTCTGGGTGTCTTTCTTCCCTCTACACTAGTGTCATGGTTTAGCAAGGAGTTGCTTTTGCTTAAGTAACAGGGGGAGCGGGTTGCAGTGAAGACCCGGTAAAAGTTTTTAGACTCTCCCCCGTCTCCTGGGTTCAGAGCCACCCCCCGGCCTGGCTGGGCCNCACTAGTTAGCTAGTTAACAGGTACACAATACTGTGCCATGCAGCGTGGAGGTGCCCTGCTAAGTGGGCAGTTTAGCTTGGCTACTGGAAGAAGTATAGTCATATGATAGTGTGTGTGGCTTCACCTTGGCTAAAATCCTCAGCTTCATGTTTGGCCTGGTCATGCTAAGTAGAGTGTCAGTAGAGTGAAGCACTGCCCAGTAAATAAGAAGTAAAAAAAGTCACTTTTTCATAATTCAATATGTTATTCTGGAGGATTCTAGCAGTAGATATTCAGTCTTTGCAAGCTGACTTTCCTACTAAGAAACCAGTGATGTGGAAGTCTGCTACATCCTTGCTATATGCAGGCCTTTTTCTTCTAAGAATTGAAAAATTACATGCACATGAAAAAAACAGGCTCTTAAGAGACAGAAATGATGTTTCTGAGTAATACCTAGAGCTAGCTTGTGGCAATTAGATTAGTGATAAAATTATTGTGTAATGTGAATATTCTGAGAAATAGACAGGAGACATTTAGACAGAGTTACAGACTGCTGGCTGACTACAGCTTGAGAAGTAGGGCTGCTGACGTGGTGTGTGGAAAAACCCATTCAAAGCCCTGCTCTGCCTGAATTAGAGTGATGTGGAATGAAAAGCTGCAGTAAATACCCGTAGTCCATATCCAAATATTAGACCAGGGACTTTTATCAGGTTTTCTTGAACCCTTGCTTTATTACAAAAGTGCTGAAAGGCTTTGCTTGCTTTCATTGCCAAGTGGAAATAACACTCATTTGGGGAATGTGAAAGATTCTACAGGACAGAATTAAAATAAGCTGGTCTAGCTCTGAGTTCTTGTTATTGTGCTGCAGCAAGTGAAAATGAAATGCAAATGTTAACAGTATTATAATCACTCAGGTTTGTCTTCTATGTGTTGAGGTTTCCTTGTAGATGATCTGTAAAATAGCATTATATGACAAATATAACTATACAGAGTTGAAGTCTGTTAATGCTGTGCAGGCTTCTGTGTCATCCTGTCAAATAATGAGACTCTTGCACTTCTTTGTTTTGTTGAACGAATGAGGGATACAATTTTTCTTGTAAAGGATCCCTCTAGGATTTAAGCAAAACACCAATTATTGTTACAAGTTCTCTTAGCTTTTGTTATCTCACTTCAGGATGAATAGTATTATTTCTAACTAAACACATTGCTAAATACCACTGGTGATTTCTTTGATGCTTAAAACTCACAGAAAACTGTTTAGCTTGTTTCATCTTGTTCTTCTTGACCAGTCTGCTTGTTTCAAACCAAGTCTTATATATGAACATGAGAGAAATGCTAAAGTGAAGGAAGATAAGAACATTGCAGATTCAAGCCCCATATCATTGCACCCAGAGAATGGGAAATGAATAGGGAGTTAACGTTAAACTTATTTTCTGTAACTGACAGCAGCCCCCTCTGAGAAACATAATTGCAATTGATTCCATTGATACGCCCTGATCTTTCCCAGTATGATAACAAGCATTTAGCAGCTTGGTGACACCAGGATAAAGTTATCTTAGGAAGCACTCTGCAATTTTCTTTGTCAGTATCAGGGGTGCTTCCCCAGGCCAGTTTGTATACAGTTACCAGGAAAAACCTCCACATTTTTTGCTGCAAATCCTCCTCTGCCACTAACACTTACTTGTTCTGTAAGCATGCAGGCTTGCATCACGGCATTTTTCAAAGCCATCATTATTCTACTTCTAATTCTACCCAGAACAATGTCAGCCAAACTAAGAGTTGAAGGTTGTGTTGACTGTTGATATTTGCAACCAGTCATCAAGCAGCATACTAAAGGTTTGTAGTCTCACACAGGAGCGACCACTCACGGAATCTAATTCCTCATTTGTTCTTTTTGTACAGCTCTTGGCTTGTTTCTGAGTATAAAAACCATTGGCAATGGCTAACTTGGGGTGTCAGAATGGTTTTGTTTAAACAGCTATCTTTACAACCAATGTGACACTTTTTAATGATTTAACTGTCTTTACACATTCCACTTGGAAGCTCATCTCCATGCACATTTTCTTTTTGTTGCTTTAATTATTTTAAGTGCTTGAAGAGTTTTATGTCTTGGCACACCACTAAGCTTATTTTCCTTCTGAACATACAAGCAACCATTTAGGTACAGAATACAGGTCATTGCAATGTTGTTCACTGGACTCGGTAGTGCAGCTTTTGCAGCAAATTCAATTAAGGCATCTATTTTAGGCTCTGCTGCTGATAATAAATTCCCCAGTTAATAGAAGTTATGCTTTGATGGTTTTAATCATTTTAATTAATCAGTATAAATGCTAATGAAACAATGAAGTGGTTTGAGCCACAGAAAAAAATAGCTATTGTCTGCTAAATACCACGCAAGAAAGAATAACAATGCTTACCAGACAGATGCATAAATTAATGTGGCTTCTCCAAATTGAAGGTTTTCTACATTTTATTTTGTATTTTACTCCTAGGAACGTGTCTTGAAAATCAAGAAAAACTACTAAGAGCATGAAAGTGTAATGCAAAAAGTTAATGCTTAAGTTATCTAACTACAGTCAATAGATGGTTTTGTACGTATGATTAGTTCTAATGGAATAGTCTTCCACTATGTCTTGAAGTGGGAGTCACTACTAAAGCCCAGAACCTACAGGAAAGGTAGCCCTTTGCGTCCTTCATGGCTTGGAGGAACAGAAGAGACAAGTTGTCTGGCTTTTGCATAATGTGCAGGGCTTCCAGTCTCAGTGCACATCAGTTTCAGAAGCAAAGCTGGGGCCACACACATTCATCCCTTGGGCCATGATTGATCTCCATTTGCTGCTTGGAGCAGGGGAAAGTTGCAGCCAATTTGGTAAGCAGGCCACATGAAGCCAACAGGGTTGGCTGTGTGCTTCTGGTAGGCTTTACTTTGGTGCAAGCACTATCTAATTAGATGTGGAGATTTGTTGAATTATATTCCCTTCGCTCACTTGATTGATGCTTGGAGCATGAATCTTTTAACAGATCCTGACGCTGACTCATGGCACACTAGCTGATGAGGGAGAATGTTGTGCATCTGGCATGCTCAAGGTCACGTCATGGATTCACGTGTTAGTGGGAAAGTGCAGAGCTGTTAGGCAAGCTTCCCAGAAAATGTGCATTGCTGCCACGTCTGCTCCTTCTGAAACCTCAGGAACAAGGCACAGCAAAGAGCTGGAGGAAAATCTTGGCACTGCAAACACATGAAATGCAGACTCTGTGGCAAAAGTGGGAAGGTGCATAGCTCAGGTCTAATTGAGTTATACGCTCAGAGCAATGAGACTTGACTGGTCTAAGTGAGGAAAGCCCCAGAAGGGCTCTTCAGAGATAAAACACTATTGCTACAGTCGTTCAGTTCTTTCTCAGCCTCTTGCTGGAGCTGCAGCCTCGCCTTGAAACTATGACTTGCAAATGTTTGCAAAGTATAAACTGCATAGGAAGCTCATAGGCACTCCTGCTTCAGCAGGGAGGTTGAACTAGATGATCTTTAGAGCTCCCTTCCAAAGCCTGCCATTCTGTGATTGTATGATAATGTAGTGTCTTGAATCTCTTTGACTGAGAGTTGTCTTTAGAAGCATTTAATCTGACTGAAGTATATTTCTATTTCATGACAATCTGGACTCCAGGGTAAGAGAAAATTGCCAGATTCTGCCTCTGGAATGAGAACTCAGTGCCTATGAAATTCGATGGGAGCTGCTGGTGTTGGGGAGGACAGGGACAAATATTTGGACTTGATCTTGAATAAAAAACCTCAAGTCCTGCTGCTTTACTCATCAGGACATAATCTAGGATTTATGTTTGTTTTGGTTTTTTTTTTAAATGTGGGGCTCTTTACCATATATTTTATTTTTCATAAAATAGCTGTTTGAAAAATGATGTGCAACATAAATACCACTTCTGAATTCAGCTCCAGCTGAGGGCAGACACATACAAAGGAGATGGACAAAGACACATAATAAGAAATCTGACCATAACTTACTCCCTTCCTGGGTACATGCTCTTTTACTCAAGAGAGGCACATAAATAACACATTTTAAGCCCATTTAAATTTTTTTACCCTTTAACTTAAATCACCAATGTATTTGAATAAATATGTTTTGCCATTCCATTTCAACTAACAGCTGCCGTGGTGTTTGGTTCCCCAACACCGTGCTGTTAAAATAATTTCAGGCTAATCCAATCTACACCTACCTGAGTTTTGTCAGTTCTGAGTAGTCAAGCAAGTCCTACAGCTTAGTTTCGTTCCTCTCCTGTCACAGAGGCAAAGTCATAGCCCTGCTGCTAGTCTTGTTCAATGATGAAATTGCTCTCGAGTCTAATTAATATAATGAAACAATATGTTCTCCTGAACTGGCGTGTTTTATGTTCTTAGTCTCTGCCCCCTAGGAAGACACACTTATTTAGGGATCAAATCTACCCAGCTAAATAATACCCTCTTTTTATATCTTTTTCTGGCTAACAAATATTCCAAGCAGCATTCTGAATTATTCAAGACTCCATAGCCTGTGGAATTTTCAAGCTGTTGGAAACAGCTGAAAAATAAACCCAGCATGGTCCAGTGGCTCTGCATACAGAGTCTGCATTCTAAACCAGGGCTGCTGCATACATTGTAGCTTGTGCTCGTATCATTTGATGTTGACATCTGCATTATGATGAGGGGAATTATTCAAAGCCAAATTACTATTCAAGGTGTGAGTGTGCAACAATGAAAATGAGATTGCTAGAGGCAAAACTATATGCAACAGTTTGTTGCTCCTGCCTCTCAGGCCTCCTCAGGCTGACCTCAGCCTCTCACCTTGGAGTCAGACCCTAGATCTGACTTCATCCTCCCACCCGTGGCATCTGAACCACCAATTTTTGCAAAAGACACCAATTCTAGCAATAATTTTGGAAATGACTGGAGATTATGGCAATTATCTACCTCCTCCTTTAACTTCTGATTCAATGCTGATTGCCATAGCTTAATCTCATTTTCTTTCAAAATATAGCATACCATATACTTGTGGCAGAGATAACTGTAAAAGAAATGAGTGATTTGGCATCATTTTAGAATGTAACTAATCCATAATAAAGATCAATAGTAACCTAGAAACTGGATAATTTTTATGTGCTCTGCTCTTGTAATAGTCTAACAGACTGTGTTACAAACCTGCCTAAATGCTACAAAACCAGTTTCTAATGGGTGTGGGTAATTTGTGAGAAACACAGAATATCTCAGGCATTCTGCCTGATGTCGTGTCTGTTTGACATCTACAGAATAAAATGAAAGAAATGTTCAGTTTTGATCTGGAAAAGGAGCATTTGCTTCTTTAAGTAATGTTTAGTTCTGTTCAGATGTCAAGGAGCAAATAAGCTTTAAAGCTCTCCTTAATGGAATGATGAACTAGCAATTTTTTATCTTTGCCATGTGTTTCATATTTCTCTTAAAGCACTGTATTACAAAAACATGAAAAATTGATAAATTGAAGCCTGGAAAAAGTTTCTGGACCTTACAAGGGACATTTCCCACTCACAGGTGTTTTAAGAACTTCATGTTTCCCAGATGCAGAATGATAAGGATTCCTAACGTTCCAATCGTGGGCTTCATAACATTTGGCAATGAACCATAACACAGGTCAGATACCTATAGCAAAGCCCACCGGGGGCTTCCCTCCGGCACCATCGTGGCCTCAGCCCCACCGCTCCCCCAGCCCTGGCCTCGGCTCCGGCCACCCCCAGCCGAGCCGCCGCCGCCGAGCTCCCGGCAAAGCCTCTGACGGGAGGGACAGCGGCTGCCGGCACGGCTTTGCCATCTGGCGCTTGAGAGCGGCTCAAAGGAAAACCAATGCCAGCACTCTCACTCGAAACAATTCGAACGGTTGCTCTCCTTAGGCAAGATTTAGCATTGCCGGGTTTGCTGGTGTTTTACGTGCCGGTTTATCTTTGCCTCTTCTAGTCGAACTCGTGTTACTGGAGGAAAACTGTAACACGCTTTACCGAGCCTCTGCAATTAAACACTCTCCCCGCTGTTTCCAGTGCCTTCCTATGAGTGTGACATCAAATAGCTGCCTTCTTTTTGACAAGAGTTCCCACAAGAGTAGCATTCCAGCTCTTCAGCTGCCCTGGAGTGTGCTAGCACGGTTGAAGCTTGGATACACACGGGAGATGCAAGATTCTGAATGTCCGTGAGGAATCACACTCTTATTTTGCAGGATGGCAGTGAGAAGTGCAGGGTTCCAAATGTAAATAGCCGGGTACCTCTTGCTTATCCATCGCTCACCCTTCCCTAGGGACTGAGGTGGAAGGGGAGCACAGGTTACGGTATAAGCCCCAGCTCAGTGTGGCTGCTGTGCCCTGCCATGTGTCCTCTCCTCAGCACCCACTGTGGATCGTGGGCACACAACTTAAACATGGATTTAAATGCGACCCATCAAAGTTTGAGTACATGTTGGCCAAGCAGTGAGACATCGTTACTTTTTCTTCAGGTCTTCATAAAAGTTTTCATAGAGATTCGTGCCTTGTAAAGATAGGGAAGCTGCTCCATCTGCTGGGAGCTTTGTGGGTGTGAAATTGTTTCCTGTACAACAAAGTGATGAAATTGACCCAAGTTAAGTAGGACTAAATCTGGATATCAATTGGTCTTGTAGATCATTCAGTAACAAGAGTGTCGTTTGAGGAGTGGGGGACTTCCCTTAGTGCTACATTGACGTTTTGACTTTAAAGCATAGTTTTTCTGACAGCTCACAGATCTCCACATTTATGATTACCTGTATCTCTGAACTGATGGCTTTTAAATTAATTTCTTTTCCTGAAGTTGTATAAAAACTGTCTTTATGCACTTTTGTTTTCACAGCAAGATTATGTAACTAAAAATATGAGACCAGCAGATCTGTTTGGCAGTGGTTTTGTTAATCATTGCCTTCAGTGCAGGAATACCATGGGTAACCCTCTAAGTGAGAAAGTTCATGCAGAAATGCTCTTTGCTGTTCAAACAGTCCACGGGCTGCAATTTCAGTTGTAGTGGCTGGACAGGTGTAACAGAGACCCAGATAATGAAAAAAACACAATAATTAAATAACATCCAATCTTGATCATCCCTCTAGAAACTAGGATATAGCAGCAGATATATTTACCTTCTCAGGCTGCTGAGTGCAGAAGATCAAATGCTAAAGATTTGTAGGATCTTTTGATGTTAAGTCAGTGAAATACATCATATACGTATGTCAAAACGTCAGCCGTTGTCAGTAACAGTTAACAGGAGAAAATGTAGCAGAAAAGCTCACAAATCAGTGAAATCCAGACCTTGTTATCATCACACAGTCTTTGTAGCTGTAACATTTTCAAATGGAGAAAGATGATTAACTTCTTTAAACCAATGCAGTCAAAACTATAAAACCAATGCAATGAAAGAGATAACATTTCACTGTACCTGCGTGCTTGTCTATTTCCTGATGCTGACACAAAGCCTACCAGCATAAATGCCACACATGCATATGTAGCGTGGCACTTGGGTCTGGAATCTTTTCATTGAGATACGGTATCTAGTTCCCAAGAAGTCTTTAAACATTGCTGCCTCCTGACACTTCCAATGCTGCAATCAGTAATAAATCCTTTTTGTTGTCATTACAAGTGTCTTGATTTGAAAGACTGCTGACATAGATCACAGTCAGGTGACAAGCTTTATTTTTAAGCTTTGTAATTGAAAGCACTCATAAGCTACAATCCTTGAGAGGATAATACAACAAATGGGAAGTCTGTGATGAAATGCACTTGATCCCAAATGCAAGATGTCTAAGGGAAATGAAATTGCCAAGCTTAGAATCAGTCTCTCTGGTGATCATCTATAAAATCAAATACTTTAAAAATCTCAGTCTTCACCTGACAGACTCAATGAGAATTTCTACCCTACATTTTTAAGGGAGTCTTCCACCTCAGTTTCCTCCCCTGTGTTCCATTTGGCATTCAAAGCCAAATCAAACACACAGAGAAGGATGCCTAGGACATAGTCTGTGAAGAATCACAATTGTAAAATGTTATCCTTCCAGAAAGGAAGCAGTAGTGTTAACCACATAGGGAGGGTGCCTTCCCACTTGGGTGATGGCACTTGAATCCTGTCAGTGACCGAAGTTTGATAGTTTCTGTCATTTTTCTAAAAGGTTATTTGTCAGAATCATTTCTAAGACAAACCCATTTGTTTTTGAATGGCCGCTACTTCAAGTTGGTTATTGTCCTGCAGTTTTGGCTCAGGTTCTGACTATCAAGTTCTAGAGCAATATGCAACTGAAATGGTTCAGGGGGCTTATTCCAGGCAGTTCTCCTTGTGGCTGGGGCTGCTACTAAAATAGCACTTCAGCATGTTTTTGAGAGTTACCCAACCACACCAGTTTGCAATGTGTCTGCTTCTGCAGGTGCATTTGAAAATGAAGGAATTGGAATGGAGCAAAGATTTTTTTTATCATGGGTACTGATGTGCTGTAGTAGTGCCAGGTACATGCTGTGATCTTCATGGAACAGCTGCAGTTTCAACAGCTGTAGTGATGTGATGGTTTGTGTCACTTGGGAATGCTTTGTTCTAACTTAGGCTAAAGTTTTGTGCCACAACGTGAGACACTTCAGTGAAGAATTAGTAAGTAGCAATTCTTAATTCTTGCTGCTGAAGTTACAAATACACTGAATTTTGAGCATCTTAGCTGTGAATAGCACAGATACTTTGCTTCATTTCTAACAAACTGAAACTACCTCTGGATGATTTGTATTTATAAATGTGTCCATCTGGTTTTCTGGACTTACACTGTCACCAAACAGGCATCAGATTCTAAAATGCATAGACCTGTGGCAAAGTCTGGCGGTTCCTGTGAATTTCAGCTTCTTTTGTGATCACCTCCTTATGATAATACTGTGCTTTGGGATGTTTTATCACACCCAGGGGCCTCTGGCTTGAAACATACTGAGGTAATTCATACATATGACAGCAAGTCACAGCATTACGTACAAAGTTACTCGGTAGAGAAGGAACGTTTCCACTAGCCAACAGGGGATAATAATTTTACTCTCTTGCCAGTTGCACATGTTATTCATTGAAAATATTTTGCCTGGTGGGACATGGAAGCAATTAATTTGATTCCAGTTCTGTCTGGAATATTGTTTTGTTAGGGGTAAGTTTTCTGAGTTATGAGTCTACTGTTCAGAGGTTTGCCTTTAATTGTTACTTCAGAAATCCAAACCACCTACTCTCATAGGAGCCATTTTTTGAGCCATTTTTTTAAAAAGATGGTGAAATTGTGTAACACTGTTTCTTAACTTCCCTGTGGTGTCTGTATTGGCATGTGCTCATCGCAGTCACTGAGCATATTCATTCATTTCACAATAAATGTCTCAAAATCTCTTCCAGTTTCATTTCAGGAGCCCAAAACAGCTGGTTTGCCTCTGTCTAAATCATTCTGAAAATTTTCAGTAGAGGAGGTTCAACACCACTCAGTGCCATTTACTGTCATGCTTCACCACTCTTACCAGTTGAGTAATTTTTTAAATATTTCAATTCGATTCTGCTTCCTGCAACCAGGCTTATTGCTTCTTACCCTGTCGCCTGTAGCCAAAGAGAACTGTCGATTCCTTTCTCTGCTGCAGCCTTTTCTGCTTTGAAGAAAATGGCCCTTGTAGATTTTGCTCCTCTGGATAAAATAAACTAAATATGTTCACTCTTTTATCCTTGTCGTGCTCTAGACCATTGATAATTATTGTTGTGTTCTTGTCAGGAAGAGTGATCATCAAAATAAGACACAGCCAAGTGTCTGCCTAGTCCCTAGGTTTATGAAATGTGCTCTGCTGTATGTGTCAGTGTGTTTACATACTTTTACTCAATACTGTTGAGCATCATCCAGCTTGTGGTCTGCTAAGCCTTCCGGATCTGCACAAATACTGGTTGTTCCTCATTTATATCTATGCATTTGGTTGTTCTTTGTCTTTCCTAGCTTGTACATTTCTGAAAACTCTGATTTGGTAAGCTCACTCTGAATTCTGCTTGGATACTGGGATACTTGCAGTGCTTCTCAGTATCTTACCAGACAGATGCAGCCTAAATCTGAACAAATCAGCCAGGTGGCTGTAGCTATAGGACACAGGAATTGAGCATACTGCTCATGTGGGTCTGCATATGTTTTCATGCTTGACTTGTGGGTTTCCATCTCATTTTACCATTCATGCAGTGCACAGCACTTATTCCATACATTTCTTGCATTTTCATTTTAAAATTTCCACTGCCTTTGCTTGCCAGAAGGTTAAACAACACAGCACAAATTCTGCTTAGATTGTCTATTTGTGTAATCATGTGGGATATGATGGATTTGGAAAGGGTATGCCAGACCAAGTTTGAACCCAGGTTTGGTCTTTAATGAATATTCATTGTTTCAAGTATGGCACTTAATTTTTCTTTACTTTGTCTTGAGATGAAGGTACCTGAAACTTCAGATTATAAGCTTAATTAATGTAGGAAGCTTTTATTCTATTTTCAGGGATAAGCTCTGTTTTTATTTGCCCAAAGCAAGTGTCAGAAGCGAGCCAAAGGCTTGGTGACCAAATAATCCTGTTGCTCTTTATTAGTTCAGGTTTCAACATGCACAAACAAAATCATCGCACACATGCAATTCCACTGGAAGTGGTGTAACATATGCAACAAATAGGTGACTACATATCATGTTTCACCATAACTTAGTTTATTTAAAGCAGATTTTAAGGGCTTTGAGTCACATTTCATTTTCACTTCCATGATGAAAGCTTCAGCCGTATGAGGTAAAGTGGTCTGTCCATTCAGGATGTATCACTTCCGATGAAGAGCTGACAGGTTCAACTTGCTTCCTCTGCTCTGGATACATCAGATTCTGCTTTATCTTTATTGCTTAATATATTTATTCTGTGGAAATATTAAAGATAGGTAGAGACTTGAGTTCCTCTTAGTTACACTCCTAAGGCTTCTGAGAGTATGATCTCTTTAGTTGATTATCACCTTCCAAGTGTTTTTAAATGCTTGTTGGACTCCCATTCCACTCCTTTCTGTTGCCTGCCACATACCTGAAATCAAGGACTGATATGCTTAAGTAATAGCAGATTTATGATATCACCATTTGTCTTGCACATATGTCAGTACCCACCAGATATCGACTATTCTCTCTCTAGGATTTCTCTTTCAATTCTACAGTTGCTTTCTGTCAAGCTCTCTGCCCAGTTCTCAAGGCTTTTTCTCTTCAACCTCACCAGCGCCACAACTTGGATCATCATCTGCTCAGTCTCTGTAAGGAGGGAAAGAAAATATTTCCTCTGATTCTGTTGCAGGAAGAGAAAGTTTTGCAAAACAAAACTCGTCTTCTGCCCTTCTTTCTCCCAGGCTCTGATAATGAGCCAGCCAGATGATATTGTAGTTGTGGGGAAAAAGTCACGCAGAGAACACTGAAAAAGAGTATATGAAGTATTACAGCAGCCAAAGCAGAGACACATGTACACAATATGTTTGTTTAAAGATTTCATCTTTGTTAGGGCAGTTGATGAAACACAACTAAACAATAAATAAGACTCTGCACACTTAAAACAGCGTCTGAATTTCCTCTGCTCTCAAGGCTCTCTCGATTCATACTTTCTCCAGAGCTTCTTCAATTTCAAAATGAGAGACCTCAATGCAAGTTTTGTTTATTGCTCTTTTTTCATTCTCACTTGTATTTATAAAAATGAGAATAAGTTGCAATTTAAATTGTACTTGCTTTATTTGTAGAAAAAGGCCATAGAAGTTGATGACAAATGTGCTGTTCATTACAACGATAACAACATTCCATAGCCCTGAAGATGTTTGTGTTCTCTACTTGTCGGAAATCTGTTGACTTTAGTACTTTGATGAATGTTTAAGTGAACTAAATGGTGAAGGGAAAAGGCTATAGCACTGCAAAATAAATGATTAAAACATAGCATATTATTATCTAAAAATGTATTGCTGTTGCTTACTTTGTATGCAAAACATTGTCTGCCAAGACTGGTTAGGCTGTCCTGGTAGTTACTGGCCAGAAAAGCAGTGAAGAGGTGCTTTCTTCTCTTCTTGCACAGTTTCCAGTTTCACAGTCTCTCACAGGAGATCTCCATTTCATTTTCTAGAAAGAATGTAACTCCCTATGCAAATTTTAATCAGCAGTCCACAAACAGCATGCTTTTTCCAAATCACTCTACCACAGGCAGTGGGAACCTCTGCTAATAAATTTCTGTTTGCAGATCTCAACCACAAATTGTGTTGCCAAACAGTAGACAATCCAGTATTTTTGGTGATCATTTCACGTTTAAGTGGTATTTGCTGTCCCTGTACGAGACTGGGATGTCAATGGGTTACAGCACATTCACACAGTTGACAATTCTCCCTCCTCCTGACAAATCCATACCTGGGCAGATCTGTGGGAGAAGGGAAGCACTGTCACACCTGTTTAATACAAGAGAAACTGCAGTATAAAGATATGTAATTTAATGGTAACAGAGATGGAAATAGTCCAAATGTTACGTGCCTCAGTCTTGAATCTAAAGACAAGACTTCATTAAAATTGTTATTCCTATCATTCCATCACCAATGTATAAGACTTGTGTTCCCAGACTACAATAACCTACATGCTTCTCAGAAATACCAGTGTGCTTTTTGGAAAGAGGCAACTTAGTTTAGGCACTTTCCCTTGGTTTTCTTAAAGGATTGCTATAGTTTAAATTGTACCTGAGCAATTCTGACTTCACAATTGCCTTGCTATGAAGGCATCAGTCAGCCTAACAATGGTTTGAATTTATCTAGTTCATCTCTATTTGATTTAAAAAAAATAAAAGGAAAAAAAGCAGTTCTTCTCTCTTTGGAAGTTGTTCATATTCTCAGTGTATGCTGAGACAAAAAGCATTTGCCCAAAATGTTTTGTTCATTTGTAGTCAGTGCCCTACTTGTAGGTTACAACAAATTTCTTGCTCAAGACTTTCCCAAACTATTTCTGAAGTCTGTATTCATTCATAGTTGAGCAGCTAGTGACTGAGGCCAAAAGCTCTGCCTGAGAGCTCCAGAAGGAATGATTGCACATACACCTTTCACATTTTTTCTGAGTTCCTAAATTAACTGTAATGAGGAAGTAAATGTTCACGTGGTCTTAACTACAAAAAAGTTAACTTTGCTAGCAGGCCTTTTATTTGATGCCAAATCCTGCATTTGTGAGAGGAGATGAATAACAAAACATTTGGGTACAACCTTTTTTTTTTTTTTTTTTTTTTCAAAATAGGGCAAAAAAATGGCAACTGTAATTGCTCTTCTGAGATCTTTTAAGCAGTAACATTTGGAGTCTTTCTGGCTTAATGTGTTACTCAGGATGCTAACTTCAGAAATTAGCCTGCTAATTAGTTCCATGATGGCCATTTCAGTATAGGAAGTCATTTAATGCCTGGCAGGATATTGTTATGATACATGCAAGCCTTTTACTTTCTCAAACATCACACCAATACATGGTATCCTCATGCTGTGTTACAAACTCTTCTCCATAAATTTGCCACAAGCTCTGTTAACAGCAGTATCTCCAGTCTGTCTCATCTTAATAGTTTCCTTAAAAGGAATAAAATCAAAGTAGACAGTGCATGCTAGGATCTTACTGTGCTGTGTAAACTGCCCAGAAGAAAAGACCTTGGGAGTGTTTTCTGCCCAAACAAAAGAACATACCTTCAGCAAAGGTTTACTTTGAGCTTAATTGTGATACTTTGTCCAGAATTAGAAATGCAGTTGTATTCAAGTATTCCTTTGTTCTTAGCACTCTCTACTTGAATTCTGTTCTAGCTAAACTTTTCTTGAAGAAGAAAATCATTTGAAGTCATACTGTTCAGATGTAATTTCTACTACCTAAGATTTTGCATAGCAGTACTTGAGGTGAACTGCAAATGCTCTTTCAAAATGAGTGTCTTCAAAGAGGTGCTGAGGAAAACTGAAACTATCACTGTCCTTGTAGCACCTTTTTATGATATTGCAGCATTGCTTTCTTCCAGATGCTGTAGCATTTTAGTTAAGTTAAAGAGTGAACTACTGAAATTAATCTCTTCACTTCCCCCTTGTGTGTTTTCCCCCAGCAAGTGATTCAGGTCTTACTGGGAAGCAGTTCTGGAGCATGAGAACCCGTCCCTGAGGGTGAAGCCCAAACTTGATGGGAGTAAGGAGGCACATGCAGCATAGATATTGGATCCTCAGCACTACTGTCCATCCTAAGCTGTGAGTCTTGCTTGTGGACACAGTTTTCTAGCACTCTAGCACAGAGTGAAGTCATTAATTTCTGATAAGAAATGCTTTAATAAACAATAAGTTCAAACATTCCTAACTGGTTCAGATTGGAACTGAAGTTATTTCAAATCCTACTCTTTCCCTTTCCAGAGAGGAGGAACAGACACGTAAAGTTAACAGGTTATTTTAATGATATTATAACATCCATAATACAAAGAATAAGTTAAACACAGTAAAAATAATTAAATAAAACTTGAGGTTCCAGCCCTCATACAAATAATTCAAATCTTTAAAACAAAGACAAGTTAAAAAACAAAACCAGCATAAGTAGTTTCCATTTAATATCAGTTAAATGAATGGAAATCAAGTTCTGACTGTTGACATCTGCATCATTCAGTGGGTGCTGAGCCCATAAATCCTCTCCTGAGTGAAGAGATACATGTAGTGAGTTTGCATAATCAGACTTTTCAGGGCATCCAGCCACCTTCAGATGTGACCAGAAAGTCAAGTTTCCAATTTACCTTCCCATAGCACAGTTCTTAAGTGGAATACATTTAGTATTCGTAATGCAGACACAGCTACAGGTGCCGCCCATACACTGGGTGTTGGGTCTATAGCACTGAACCCTGTGCACCAAGTGCTGCCTCAGCCTGTACAGACTTTGGTCCTTCTTCACATGTCACTGATAACGGTGATGCTGTTCTTTCACTTTCTGATGCAAAGTCTGGCCCAGCTCTCAGTACTGGTCTTAACAGATCATGTTTTTAAGACGTGAGTCTTAGCATCATTCAGTGTGATGAGATAATATTCGACTCGGGTCACACATAAAACGAATACTTGAGATAAATAAGTTAAAGTTGTACCAACACTTCCAGACCAAATGCTGGTTCATAAATGAAGTGAACAGATAACTCAATATACACAGTGTCTTGCATGGGAATGCTCATTTAAATGTTAAATACTTTAGCTTCCCATGGAGTGGTTTTCAGGTAATTCAGAGTAGTAAGATAATGTATCAACCATCTCTCTGCCTCAGGAACGCTGGTGTGAGTGACAGACCACGCCAGCATTTAAAAGGAAAGCCTCTCATGACATTCAGGACTTGAGTGTCCTGCATCAGTATAGGCTTCATCATGCTCATGTAATTCCAGCTGTAGAAAAAAGGTCACTTTGGTTCAGGAAGAAAACGACTCTTGGCAATTATTGCATTCATATTGGAGTCAATCCAGTTAAGGTATTGAGTGACTCTGGTGTAAACACCAGGCTTGTTTTCCTTTGCACAGCCGTCTCCCCAGCTGACAATTCCATAAAGTATCATCCTGCCATTGTGCTCACAGACCATGGGGCCACCAGAATCTCCCTGAGAATGGAAAGAGAATATATTAGGCTGTTTTCTGTAAATGGAGCCTTTATAACAGGGAGCCTGTGATTGTTTGCCCAGAGTGAAACAAGCTAATGTCCATGATCTAGTTTTGATTTGATAACACTGCATAGATGGAACAGAAGGCTCAGCATCTGCTGCAACTTGAACACAGCCTGTAGGGTACGGTTCCCTAGTTCTCCCCTAACTGTGTGCAGAGAAAGTAGTTACCTTGTTACACAACACTCCATCCTAGGCTTATAATCACAGCTATTAGGCCAGTGATGTCAGGTCAAAGCCAACACACCCACTTCTCCATCACAGAATCGATTGTGTCCATGCCCACAAGGTACTTCTAACACTTCAGGACAACACTTGTTCCTTTCAGTGGCTCATTTGGCCACTCTGTCCAGTAAGAGACTAGGAAGTAAATCTACTTTTAAGGAGTCTGTGGAGCAGCTCAGTGTCCCCCTGTAATTCACCTTTGATCTCTTTGGCAGAAGTTATAGTTAGTGTTAAGAAAGTGCAAGTTGGGACTGGAATAGCTGCTGTATTCCTCTGATGCACATCTACTAGCCATTGCTTGACTACATTGTAAATAAGGCCTTTAGAAATAACAATGGCTAAGATACTGCTCTTCTTGCACCTCCAAAGGAGGGTCTTGAAGGGGTATTACAAGATGACACCAGGTGATCCATATAGTGTAAATGCCTTTCAAAATTATTTAGAAGATAAACCAAACCAGTTTTACCTTGCATGCATCAGTCATCCATGTGGGATCTCCAGCACAGACCATGTTGTCAGTAACTCTGACACTGTCATAGTATTCATATTTGCACTTTGTCTGTGGTATTAAGTTCACGGTGGCTGACATCAGTCTCTGAGCATAGAAGATGTCATCTGCAAACAGAAGAGTTTTTGACTATTTTCACCATCCAAGACAGAACAAAAGACGCATGTAGAACTCGGAATAATAGAAAAAAAAACCACATCTAGTTCCATATTGTGGAAGTACAACTTACAAAAATCTTGTTTTCCATAGCCAGCTATTTCACATTGCGTATGGTCTCGTAAGTAAAGGTTCTTCTCTGGCAAACAGACTGTTCTGACATACTTGGATTCTACTGCACACTGTCCAGAAGCTGTTCTTATCCTCATCAGAGCTAAGGAACAAGTCAGAGAAGATAGAGTTAGATTTGTAAAGCAAGTATTTCCCCTCAAGTTCTGTCAAGAGGAGCGTCAGACACAGTTAATGGGGATAGTTGTAATTACATTTAGTTCTGGTTACCTATGATTCCTCCCATTGCTTTTGGAATGACACTGAGTCATTCTTTAGTAACAAAAAATTCATTTCCCAGCACTGAAACTGACTGATGTTCCAACTTGAACTTCCTGGAAGGATAGGGGCCAATAGCTCAAGGAAGATTCTTCTGGAAGTGTATCTTCACACATTTTAAAGCCTCAGCTTGCTGACTGGCTCTAGAGAGGGGAACCTACTGCCCTACTGAACAGGGGGCACTTTATACTCCTCATCAGTAGTGCTTCTGAAGCTATCCTTGGGGGTCTTTCCATAGCAGCAGGAATTTGAAAAGGGTGGTAGAGTTCTGTCAAGTGTGAGAGTAGCAAGTCTGTTCTGGGCAAGTTGCAAAAACCCATCTCTGACTTCTTTGGTTTAGGGATAGGCTTGTGAAAGCCAGTGAACCTTATGTATATCCTGGATTAATCCAGGATAATCTCCAGCTAATGTGGTACCTGCTATGGTAATGCTCCTGTTACATGAAACCTACTGTGCATGCACTTTTTCATCATTTGCTATACATATAGTATGATCTCCGTAGACACAGAATAAGATGATAGAAATGGGATGCTGCCATCAGTGCTTATGGAAAAGCCATGCCTCGTACAGGTCCAGAGACAAGACAGGCTTAGAGCTGACTGTGCCACAACCCCAATTTATACAAGTGGAAAAATCCTCCTCAGCATAGGCTTAATTCTCAGAAGCACCTAGTTCCTGCTCCACTTCATGTCATCTCTGGTTTTAGTTTTAGAAGTTGTATGCCACAATTATGTAGCCTTCAGCTATTCTCAGCGTTTTACAGGCTCACATTAAGAGGATTCTTACCGATGTCATTCTCATTGCCACCAGTCTCATCTGTAAAGTCAGGGTGAGAGATGATGTCATCGACCATGAATACTTGTTCTTTACTGTCAGTGACATTCAGCACAGACTTTCCAAGGAAGACTTTGTAGATGGATTTGTTTTGTGGTTTCTTTGACCTGAGTGAGAGTAAAGAGATTCATGAAAACTACTAATTCCTGAGGCTAAGGTGAGCTGTTTAGATTGAGTCCCAGTTCTGTGTGTACTTTAATGCTGACAAAATAAAAACAATGGTCAGCTTTGAAATTTGATCCAGTGTTCTAAAGGAAGAATTTTCCATGTGAACAGATTAAGATAGTTGTTCAGGCATTTTAAAGTGCACACCTAGCTAGCTGCTACTAATGCCAGACACTAGTGAGGAGAATGCCCTACAGGGTATCAGGAGGATCAGCTTTCCACAGGAAAAACGACAGGAAGCCACCTATAAATGTATTGCTCAACAGCTCATCACCTTCTGGTACAAAGTTTGGGTAAGAACTAAATTAAAATGAAGCTCTGGGTCAGATTTAAGCTAAAATGGTTTAAGTGGTGTAATCCACCAAAATGTTCATGTCTTGCTAGCTCATTCTGCAAGACCCGGGACTCCCAGAGGCTTAATATTTAGTTCTGCTCTTCTTGTTCTGCTCAAAGCAACATTCTTACTCTAGCACATTTTGAAGAGTTGCTCAGTGAGCATCACACAAAGAAACCTGTCGAAGCAAGGTGCAAACAAGAAGGATGCAGGACTGTGAACTTACGGGTTATGAAAACAGTGTGCTGCTGTAAGCACCCAGCAGGGGTCGATGAGGCTGCCACCACACAGAAAGTGGTCGACACCCCTTATGTTTTGGAAGATGCCGGCTACCCAAGGCTGAGACTCAACCTCTGCTTGGCTTCCACCAACAATCTTGAAGTACTTGCTCATGCTCCTTTGACCACATGCCTGCCCTGCAAAAGGAGAAACTTTGTTCAGATGTTCTCTCAACTAAGCACCAACCTTGTGCTATTAAGAAAAACAGTTGTCTTGAAACTAACGTTACTTACCACACTTCTCTATGTTACAGGGTGTTTCTTGAATAGTGAATCGCTTTTTGGTATAGCACCAGGGCCCATCCCTTCCATTTGGGTTTCTAGAAAAGAAAAGAAAAGTGTTCTTGTCATGAAGACAGTTTTAAAAAAAAAAGATAGCATCTCAGAATTCTAACTGTCCTGAAAAGGCCAGAAGTGTCTATTTCCAAGATATGACAGAAAATAATTAAACCTGATTATTACTGCTGTATACTGAGAATTTGGCAGTACGATTGACCTTCAGTGGTCAGAACTCTAGACACTTCAAAGAGTTCTATTCCAAATACTTTTAGTCCAAATTCACCTCCATAATATTTGGTTGTTTATTTTTTTTTAACACGTATCCTGACCTGAGGCTGTGACAACACAAGTCAGCCGAGGAAGAGTGGTGCTTCTTACCTGCAGTAGCTGTGTTTGCCCAGCCCAAGCTGCAGAGCATTCTTCAAGTGAGCATGGTAGCGACCCCTCCTGATTACTGAGGGGAGGTCCCATGGCAGACAGTCCTCTTCTGTTGCCATTCCTCTGTAGTCCTCACCATTCTCAGTATAGCATTTGCTGTCAGTGTCTGCAAAGAGAAATACTTCATTAGCAGCTTTTCTTTATAAGTCTGAGACAAAAATAATCTGTATGTATCCTTCTAATAAAAAAAAAAAAAGTTCCTGCATGACACCTGAGAACAGATGATGCAGATGCTGGGCTGATCATATATTCTGATTAAATTTGCTCTGTACAAGTTGTGATTGTTTCTTGAACAGTTTCAGTATACTTCACAGTGTAATCACTTCTTCTGCTTCTGAATACTTCCAAGCAAGTTCACTTTTTCCCCCACCCAAAAGTAAAACCTTTGTAAAGTAGGCAACATTAGTGAGGAGGCAGGGACAAAAATACCTAAAGATCCTCATTTTGTGCCAATATGGTTGTTCCCCCTCACCTAGTCTGTTAGCATAAAGTGATAAAGGATATACAGTCATGTGTTTATGGATAGTACCTTCACTTGACATTTCCTATTCATGATTCACTTCTCTTTTGAGATCTTCTCACTCATTTTAGCATTACAGAAGATAGACACTCTACCTAGTTCACAGTGAATCCCAGTGTGTCCTTCTGGGCATACGCAACGGCTAATTCCACTGAAGAAGTAATAGGCAATGCAGGTTCCTCCATTCAAACAGTGGCATTCTGCAAGTAAGAAGCAACACTAATTAGAGGCAAAACATTTGCACGACAAAGTTAAAAGTAGTTGCAAACCAAATGTTAGGAGTTTAAATACCATTGTGAGCCATCTGCCTCACATGGAAATGTAACCGCAAGGTAACAAGTTCTTTTTAGGTTCAAGCAGAACAAGGAGATATTTACCTTTGTGATCTGATCTGTGTTTATAGGGCGGCTTGTAGTACTTGCTGTAAGCCTGAGGGAAAAGAAAAACAGAAGTTTAAGGAAACAGGGTTTTTATGTGGTTTGATTGTCTTTGATGGGCCCAAGCTCTGTTCTCCATTGCATACCTTCAGCAGTCTTTTGCATGTGGTGACCAGCTGAACCTGCTCTATAGAGTCTGTATTTGAATGGAAAGTGCAACTCAACTTGAGCAAAGCAGAACAGGGAAGAAAAAAAGTATGCTTCACAAAAAAAGAATCCCCAGAAAAACCCCATCAAGTTGTTCCTCTGCATCAGGTCAACGGTGCAGTTATTTCTGCTATGCAGACCCAAGCAGCTCAATGGTCAGTGTCCCTAAAACAGGGAAGGGAACTATCCCTCTCCACCTCTCAGCCACCAAGCAGCGCAGCAGAGGTGCAGCGCTGTCCAGCTGCCTCTGTCATTTGAGTGAACTTGTCACTTCATGTTTGTGCCATGGAATAAAAGTCAGTGGACTTATACAACAATAAATCCTTGCCCTATACTTCAGGTCCTGCCTCTGCTTTACAGGCTGGGTATTTCTTTCTCCATGGAATTAAATAAGATTATGCTTTTAGTATGCTTTTCCCAGAGGTGAAAAGGTAGGCTTGCCTGCACTAAAACAAGTAATGGTAACAGTATAGTTCCATAATGCTGATGAATGGCTCTGCTGAGCAATATCAGCTCTCATACAAACTTACAAAAAAATATTCCAATTCCTATCTGTTGCTCTTTTTTTAGCGTCTCACTTTCAAGTAGGGGAAGTGAAAATTTAGTTAAGGCCTAATAATCATCTCTATGAAAGACCAGTGAGCTCTTGGTCCACAGTGTCCGGGTCTAAATGTCATGCAGAGAAAACCAGAGAAGCTAGATTTTTTGGTTATTGCATGATGCTGTTCTTCACTAGTTGAATGTTAGCAAACATCTTGGGGTGGAGCAGAATCAGAATTAAAAACAAAGGGTTCAGAACCATGTTTCTTGGAGGTATATATGCAGGCGATGTATATGTACTTGCAAAAGCAGCAGTCAAAAGCCTGCTACACTGTCCAAAGCAGAAGTACAATCGGAACCAGAAGTGGTTCCAAGTGAAACACTCCCCCCCCCCCACCTCCATTTATTTCAAAACTTACAGAATCTAGTCCTGTGACAAGTGTGCCCAGGGTTACTGTGAGGAAGATGAGTAACTTCATGTTCTTAGTTAACTTCTCACTTTGTTTCTCTTCTATCTATCCGTATTGTTTTGACTCTGAAAATAGAAGAGGAACTTCATTTCTTGTCTTCAATTGGTTTCAGGAGTCACAGTGCAATTGACAGAAGAATGAAGCATTTGCTGACTGTGGAGTATCTGTTGCTGATCTCCACGTATGACATTAGAAACTAATTTTGGAAGCTTTTTTTTTAAAAAAACTTTTAGCAATAAAACCAGATACATTTTTTTATTGTTAGAGTTTAAATGAAGGAGAAAAATCCATACTCTGTTTCTGCTGTGTGGGCTACCACAGAAACTGGCAGATGTGTTTGGTTGCTGTCCAGCTGCTTGTGCCTGATTAACTGATGATTACCAGCTTGCAACAAGAGCACTGTCCATTCACATTTAGGGTATGAAATGGAAAGCTCTTTTTTTTTCATTGCCTCTGTAGCTGCTGACTGCATCTTATTGCTGCGAGGCACTTACAAAGCCTGGCCACCTCACCGGGTGCCTCCGACCACCGCAAACCCCTGGAAGTCTGGTCTTGACATTACCTGACTTATTGACAGTATTAGAGAGGCTTGGATGGATTGTCTTGATTTCTTACATGCAGCTGGATCTTGTAGCTGAGCACATATAGCAATCTTCCCCAGAGTGTTAAAAACTTTGCTTGTAAACCAACAAGGGAAGAGAGCTCTAAAGTACCTCTATGTCTTTTAAATAATCTGTACTGGTTTTAGTTTAAAAGAATTCTTTAATTGCAATGAAAGTCATGGGATTATTGGCTTTAAAGTTCTAGATAATGTTTGCAAGAGCCTTGGGAATCTCAGCTGTCATTTCATCAGCAAGCAGTGTAGTGCAGTAGGAGAGGGTATGTGGAACTGAGCTGGTGCTGAAGAGCTGCTCTAAGCTGCCTGCTTCAGAGCTTTCCACATTGGGCTAATTCTAGTTCGGCCTTGCAGACTGCCTGCCTGCTGATGTTTGGTGTGTGTCTGCCAATTGGTTTAGTACTCAGAAAAAAAAAAACCACACAGTGCAAATACTCTAAAGCCAGTTGGTGCTGTGAACAAAAAACATGAGGAACAGAGAATATGACTAGATTCATCTGAAAAAAAAAGCTGACATGATGCAAACCTGAACGCTAACGTAGCTGCACCCTTTGCTTGTAAGCAGGTTTTGTAACGCAAGAAAGCAAATCATGCCTCAGGTACTTGGGCACACACGCTTCTCAGCTTCAGCTGTGGTTGCTGCAGATACCTTTTTCATTTAAACATTATTCCTTTTAGGATCACTATTTCTAGCATTTTGGGCAGCTCTGCAAGAAATTTGCCAGTCGTTACCATAATTAGTTTCCTAGGCCCAGCCTCCGCATCCCAAATCACAGCCCTGCCGGTTCCTTGTGAAAAGGATGCCACCGCGCAGCCCGTGGAACAGCCCTTTCCCACGGCCGCCGAAGCACCCGCATCGCACCGGCTCCCGGGATCGAGAACACAGCGTTCCATCGGACTGATGGTTGCGGCGGCATCGTTACCCGTCAGTCGCGATTGGGTGTTAAAGGCTCGGCACTTACCGTGGCGGGAGCGGCGCGGTGGCGGTGGCCGGTGCTGGTGTCGGTGTCCGTGCCGGAGCCGGGCGGGCGGGCGCTGCTATAAAGGCTGAGCGGGGGCGGTACCGGTACCGCTGCCGCCGCCCCGCGCCCGCCCCGCCGGGACCTGCGGCGCTCACCTCGCTGCGAACCAAACCTCCCGCAGTGACTCAAGGGGGAAATCTGAAATGCTGCTGTGTTTTTAATCCTTCTTTAGTTTCGGGGGGGGGGGGAGGGGGGCGGGGAGCACGGTCGGGACAGCAAAGTACTTTGCTGGCACTTAGATTTCTCCGAGGGGCTGCCCCGCTCCCCCGCGGCTGTCAGCAATTTCTTACAGCCGTTTAAAAAGAGACGTGGCTGTGAGAAGAATGTGTTCAAACGTGCCTAGAGATGTGAACAGGCATACCGTATTTTATTCATGCGGCGCTACCCATAATGAGAGAAGCACGTATAATTTATTAATTAGCAGAGGATTACATTGATTCAGGTGTGGATTGAGCACAGCCCACTGGGAGGGGGTATTGGGCCAGAATTTGTGCTTGAGGCTTTGTGTTTTCAGAGAGCTGCCTCTTAGCTGAAACACAGGACATTTGAGGGGAGCAGGGTGTACTTCTCACGACGTATGGAATCTATTAGGGCACAGGTCTCACAGCAGAAGCTAAACTCATCATCTCCAAAGCTACTTCCAGTTGCCTTGCCCCTCAGCAGCCTTCTGCTCCCAAGAATTTGGGAGTGATTCTCTCATACTTTCTGTCTTCCGAAGAAATACTCAAAGCAGGATCATTCCATAAGATGTGGATAGAGATGTGAAGAGACAGATTCCTAAGAATGTAGGCCCAGCAAAACGGATAGTCTCCTAACCCAGCCAAACGTGATTGTTCATGTTACGGTGTAAGATTGTAGCAATGCAGTGAAGAACAGCAAACCAGTACACGGTATTTGTGGGCAAATTCATAGGTTTGAGCTTCAGGTAGTGCAGGTGACTGAGGCAGATCTCCATAGCCTGTCTAGCTGACAAAGACCAGTTTCTTCAGAGGCCAGGTCAGGCAGGAGTTGACCTGAATTCCCCTCAAGAGGAGAGTTTTCATAACTGGACAGTTCAGAGCTCAAGGAGACCACCCTTCTGTGTTTCACATGTAACTTCACTGACACGAGTATGGCTTAGCTTTCATCTTCTCTCCCCACCTTCTGTTTGTGTCAGGTCTGTGATATAAAACCAAACCTTTTTGGGGGTACCCACTGCTAACATTTTCAATTCTTTTCTGTGCAGATCTTCAAGCTCACATGGGAACCGTCCTTGTATGTCTGCTGAGAGCACACAGAATCCACTTGACTGGATGGCAGGAACTGAGTCAAGAGAAACAGCTGAAGCTGCAAGTCCAGAAATGAACACAGGTAAGGAAACAATCTTCCTGAATTTCAGGAGAGACTTTTTTTTTCTCACTTTGATAACTGAATGTATCAACAACACAAGGAATTAGACCTTCTAAGAAAAAGAGCAGAAAATATTGGTGGAGAGTCCTCCTGACATTCTCTTTACTTTAGAGGAATGGCTGTGGAGTAAACTTATCCTAGGGAATAAATTCCCAGGGACAAGAGTGATGCGGATCTTAAAAGCAGTCTGAAACATTTGCTCGCCTAATGAATTTTATTACACCAATTGTAGAGGTAATAAATGAAGATATGGATCATCAAAGAGAGCAGGGAAGGAAAAAGGTGCCAGGAAGAGGAGAACGCCTCAGGGCTGGAGAGCTCCTCTCCTTCCTCATTCCCACTTCCAAGGAAGAGGTACTAGGCCTTATTGGCTTCCTCAAACTCGCTTTTGGGAAAAGGAGTCAGCCCTAGAGCATCTGAGTTTCCTCTCTCACATTTGCTGTAGAAGGATGAGCAATGACCTTCTCCTGAACCTTTGACCAAGCTGTGCTTTCCTCTTAAAACCTGAAGGTGCGTATTTGTTTCCTGTGTCTAAAGAGCTTAAAACTTTTGTTGTCTTCACTCTGGCACAAGATACAGCAAGGCTTAAAACTCCCTTTTTCTACTGTTTGCCACATACTTAGGTTGTACTGAAATACTGTATTACTTTATTCTCAATGATAAAATAGATCTGAAAGGCCAGCAGGAGAAGTGATGCATGCTGTGGTGTTGTTTTGTTTCAGTCAGACTGGCAACAGTTACTGTTCAGAAATTCTGATGTGTTTGCAGTAGAGCTTTAGTGCCATCAAGCTCTTTTGGTGTGAGTGTTTGCACCTAGATAGGTGAATGTATTGTGGCTGAATGATTGAACAGAAACTATGGTTTAGCAGAGAGCTATCCAAGCTAGCTGCAAATGAGTTTGCTTTGGTACTGCAAGCAATCCCACAGTAAACACGGCTGCATGATCTCCATGAGCATTAAGTGGCTCTTAGGGAAGCAGAAATGGATGAGATTCAGTGCCTGAGTTCACTGAGCTGGCTGATAGCTGGCACTACAAGATCTGAAGGGAGGTTTCAGGTGAAGTAAACCCTTGGACCCTTGTTATGTGCCCTTGGAAAATCTGTAGCCTGGCAGTTCTGGCGAGACCTCCATTTGACCTCAAACCTGGACGTGCCTGCACAGGTAGGAAATGCACAGGCCCAGGGAGTGGGAGGGGTGAAACAGGACCAGTTCTGCCACCAAGGGACTTTTGGTAGCTTCAGGGTCAAGATTTGTTCATTACTGCATGTCTCAGAATTTTAGAAGGGCCCTATTACAAGCCGTGTTATCTCTCCAGAATAAGATAGGACATGATGGGACTGAGGAAAAGAAAGTCTCTAACTCAAAGTTGTTTGGGAAGAGCAGTCGAGAAAATGAAATGCCTGCTGAAAGACTCTCAATGGAACTTATCTGCCCAGTAGATACTGGTTAATGACAAGCCACGGGGCTTAAGAGAGGAACAATTGCTCAGATACAACTGAGACTTTATATTGCCTGAAATCTGGTGATTGTGTGGAGCATATTCTGGTCTGTATCATGTAAAAGTTATATCAGAATTTGTCCTTAAACTAATACAATTTCTGTTCTGCCAACGTGGCTTCCCATGCAACAGAGAAACCATTTGCAAGTCCTGGACTTGTTAAGAATGGAGAGACCTACGTTTTCATGTGAGCAGTTCTGTGTGCCTAAACCTCTGTCATCTCACATGACAGAGTAGAGTTAAGCTACACATTCAGTGTTTAGTTAGTGATTAAGAATACAAAAGTTAAGAAAACACCCAGATCCTTTTGACATGTCATAGAATCACAGAATCATGTCATTTCTGTAATAGTGATAGTTTACTGCTGGGTTTTTTTATAGCTTGTCACTGGATTTAGTAGCCCCGACTATGGATACAAAGAATACAGCTGTATTTAAAACTGCTCTGTGTGTTTTGGGCAGCTTTGAAATTAAACAGCATTGGGTTACAGTAAATTTTGGATTGGTGCAGAAAGGACTTCAAGACAGCCATAAAACATGGTACAAGTATAAGGGAAATTTTGTAAGTCTACAGTTGTTTTGGGATATTGTAGCTTCATCTTTAAAAACATGAGCACTTTTACAGTAAAGCATTTTGTATTCTCCCTTTGATATCAGCCAAGGTATATTTTAAACTGTGTTTACGTGTAGCTGTTGAGATAATGACAGGTATGATTGAATAAACACACAGGCTCTGAAACATTAAACAATACATTTCAAATGTTGCATTATCACCCTTCATCAAGTTAAAAATACACATCTCAGCCTTTAGGCTTATCCTCTCGAATTGTGTGAGTCCCCGGAGTTTCCAGAGTAGCTGATTTTAAGTTGGATGTGATTCATATAAATTCTTGTACTTTAATGACTCTTGATTACTTGTCAGTTGTTTGTGGTTGGAATCTGAAGCAAATGGTGATCTCATTTCCTTTAGGTTCAATTCAGCTACCCAAGTTTCTTTGTTTATTTTAAATTTTGTTTCTTTTTTATGCTGCCTACTGTTTTTCTTTTATCTGTGTTATCTGTGTGGGTAGAAGTAGCAAAGTGTATCAGCTGAGGGTCATTGGACTCTCTGCGGATGCCTGTTGATGCTATTTAGTGCCTCTAGAGCAGCGGGAGTAGCCAGCCTTTATCTCTGACCTGAGCCAGTGTAATCAAAAACTTGCTTCGGTCACTACAAGTAGCCAACTGCTGTTGGATCAGCAATTTTATTACACTAGGAGAGAGTGTGGTTGAAGCTTTAAAACAACACAATCCCTCACAAGCAGAGTTTTTTGTTGGGTGCTCCAGATGCATTCCTCAAAGTGACTGACCGTGCTAGAAGCTGACAGGCTGAGCACCTTGAGCACCTGTGGAATCCCCTGTCACCGGGCCCATTCGGTCATGCTCAGAAAGCAGCCACTTGGTGAATGTTCCCTTTTGTATATACAATGTTGTATTGTTTCTGTGAGCTGTCCGGATATGGGTTATGTTTTGTGAATGGCAATGATCACATCTGAGGATTTCTTCATCAGCTTCATGTGCACCTGCTTTTAAACTATGCTTCGTAGCTCCTTTAGTATTTATGAACATCCCTCCTGAAAATCACCAGCCTCTTTGGAGTTTGTTGAAATTGCTCAGTTGAGACAGATAATATCCAAAGCGAAGATTAGTCTGAGCTACAGATGTTGTGCCCAGATCCTAAGTAGCTTAAACTTATGTTTGTGTTTAGGCCTGTCTGTAGTTTCTAGTTGCTGATAGTGCTGGGGGAGACTCAGAAGAAGAAGACTTCTGAGCCTGAAGTTGGATGGCAGAGAGCACAGAGCCTTTTAGGGATTAAGCTGTGCTTCTTTTGGTGATCCTAAGGTCTGAAGTAGGATATTTTTCAAGAGAATCCTATGTCTGCTGGCCATTTAGTGATCTGGAACAACGCACTGAAATCTAACATTGGAAATTTACAGAAACAGCTGCTTGGGCTGTTATTTCTGCAGTGCGTCAGTCAGATTCACAGTCCACAGGAAAACCAACAAAAGGAGAGCATGCCAGTTGGCAGGCTTCTGGAGGGGGAAAAAAAAAAGGATTTGCTAGAAACTGTGAGGAAAGCAAATCAGGAGGGATGAGTTTCTGCATGTTATATCCCAGTGATGGTGTATCCAAGGAAGCAGCATAACCTAACACCCTGTGCAATACAGCCCAGGCGAGAAAATTGGCACTCCTCTCCATGAGAAGCTGCCTGGGAAGGTAATTTAGGATTCCACTCCTTCCTCCTCTGACTTTGGCTTTCCTACTCATTAAGGAAGATAAATGCCTAAACTAACACAGACAGTTCCTACCTATAGGAAAGGAAGCAGTGATTTTATGGGCTGCCCTGCCAAGCAGCACTAATCCAATAACAGATGTCTTAGTGGACAGACAATGAATCGTTTCTGCTCTCAGTAAGGTGTGACAATGACTGCTCTGATCAGTTTGGGCCTCTGGGCAGAAAACAGCACGTTGTGTAGGTCACACCTCTCAGGTTGAGTGCAGGTGTGCAGAGTCAGTGGCAGGGAGCCCCATTTACCCAGAGGGTAGCAGCCGGGCTGAGTGTACCCCTCGATGCAGATTGCTTGCAGGAACTATGCTATAGTCCTGAAATGCAGGATTGTTTTGATTCTAAATACCCAAGTACCATAATGGTGGACAGCAGTATAAATTTCTTAAGCATTAATTATCTAAATAAATATAAGCTACAACACCCCCCACTCCCCCTAATCATAACATTAATGACATTAGTCACGGACTGTTCTATGAAGTACTGAAAAAGCTGTGAAGAAACAAGACACCCCTGTGAACTGACAGCTGAAGGAGAAGGATACCAAATGCAGAGAGATGGGAGCGTAGAGAGCCCCTAGGGCAGCACTGCCCCATGTGTCAGGCAGAGTCTCAATACAATTACAAGGGAACAAACATTCAACAATTCAGAGGAAATAAAGTTTTAAGGAGAAAAAATAAGTTGCTTCCTGGGTGCTGTTGAACAACAGCATTCTTTCTGGGTAAGCTCATAAAGAAACTGTTCTGAAAAGAAAGGAGGAACAGAATTAACTTGGGCACTCTAATAATAGTGTGTATCTTCGGTGCTCTAATAACAGTACTTATCTTTTCTCTCCCTCCCACTCCTTTGGATGTTTTGGCTGCAGTCTTCTTTTTTCTTCTAGTTAGCTTCCTGTAACTTATTTCTAGTATAGACACTGTGCTACTTTCCCTAATCTTTGTTTGCTGATTTAAGTTTGCAGAGTATAAGTAAATATATCTCTCAAGAAATTTGTTCTTGCTGACCTGCAGGAACTTCAACATCTATCCTATCTGTGGCAGTTGCAGCTTTTATTGATGGTCACAGAGGACAAAAAAAGAAATCAGAGAGATTCCAGAGCCTTCTCATATATGATATAAGAATGTAAAAAACACTTTTTGTTTGCAAAGTGGGTTTCTTTTTTTGTGCAAAGTCTTCCAGAGGGAGGTTCTGGCATAGAGTGATCTATCATCAGCACTGCCAGAAAGCAGAAATACTTATTTTCTGTCTCCATGTCTGTTTCTAAGCCATACTGACCACACGTGCCATTCTGTTGTTTTGGTTAGAACTGTTGGAAATGATAATGCTTGCTTTCTTTTGAAATGTGGGGGTTTCTTTGAGCAAAATATCTACAATTTGACATAGAACAAAGCTTCCATCATTGGGAGTGTTTGAAACAGCTTTGGTGTGCATATTCCCTTATTTTCCCCAAGATGTGTCAGGAGTATGCTCACTCATCTCTGCCAACCAAGCAGTGAGTGAGGCAAGCATTTACAGGGCACATGGAGAAGGCCAAATATAGAGCAGAGGCCGTGCTGATAAATTTGTAAGGCCCAGCATCTTGGGCTGCACGCCGGTACTGTTGCGAGGCAGGGTGGAAGTTGGCAGGGAGGGTAAGTGGGGAGGGAAGAGGTAAGGTGAAGTGTCATCTGCCTTTCAGAATCTTCTCTGGTTCAGCCAGGAGAAGAGTAAGAAAGAAGTGTTATTAAGTAAGTAGTTACCAGAAATGGAGGGAGAACACAGTAGCAAATGAAGGCTAGAAAATGTTGAAGACCACTTATCCATGGACTTAATATCAGAAAAGTTAGTAAGTGGACAGTGAAGGCTGGACACACAGGTTACTCTGGAGCAGTCAGCATCCAAAAGCTGAAGGTGAGAGGACAGGCCTAGAGGGCATAAGTCGTGAGGTGCTCTTGAGAGTGAAAACAAATTATGTATAGTTGACTCAGTGAAGAGCAGGAGGATGATACAGAATGACTTGGTCAAAGAGGATTCCATAAGAGAAGCTTTTGCAGGAGCTTTGGCGAGGTCAGACAAGAGGAGAATTGCATTTGTCAAGGTTTCTGGCAGACAGAAAAGTTACATGGCTTTCAATAACAGAGAAAGAAGACTAGGGACAGTGGTTTTGGATGCCAAAGAACCAGGGCATTTGGGGCTCTGTTATAACTGAATTTGATCTTATGCAAGGTCATACAAAAGGTGATTCCATAGAGGTGTGTGGATTTGCTGTTTGCCAGAGTGAGGGATGCTTACAGGAGAGGTGTAACACCACCCACATAGAGATGACAAATTTGTGATTCCGAGTGAGAAATAAAATGAAGAAAAAAAAGAACTAAGAGAGAACTATTTCAAGGCAAGAAATGTTGAGTTAGAAGGGTACAAAGACAGGCAGTAAACAGGAGAGCTGGGGAACGTGGACAGTGATGTGTAAAGGGACCCCCCAAGGCCAGGAGGACGAGGACAGAGCTGTGCTGCTGAGCAGTTGTGAGAGCAGCTCCCACTCCATGCAAAGGACAGTGCAAGAAAAAAAGAGCAAAAAAAAAAAACAAACCAAAGAGAGAAAAGCTGAAGTGGAGTTGGAGAAGAAACACCACTGTTAAGTTTGTCTTTGATGAGCTCTGAAGTGATCAATGTGTAGGAATTTCAAATAGCGTAAAGAGTGGGATATAGTTAAGGCAGAATACAGGAAAGAGCTGGGTTTTCCCTCCCGGCACCTGGTGATGAACATTCATGTTGCAGTGCAGTAGGAAAGCTTTTGCCAGCCTATGTGAATTCCCCTGAAATAAATGGAAACTTCTAATAAAGTCTGTGCAACACAATTCATTATTTGGAACTTCTTCTGTGAATAAGCATTACTCAGTGGGAGTAGGGAACAAATCCTGGGTTACTCTGTTAGGCTGTGCTGGAACCTTACACTGCATTGAACTTTACTGAGAAGAAAACCAGCTCAGGTAGATCCTTGCCTTCTGTTCATTTCAATGGAACAGGTCTTGCTACCAAAATACCTGCTAAATCAGAGGCTGAAACCTTCTTCTGAAGTGCACATCTATGACGTGTTTATACTGGTGTAACAGGGATCAGCATTTGGCCCATAACCGATCACTGTCTTCTGGTATCCACAAAATTATACAACAAGCCTGCTGGAGAAGAGGCGTTCCAATGGAACAGCTTTTCCTGGAAAGCTACTGGTTACTCATTGTCTCTTGGGCCTCATAAAGCTCCCATTTCTCTCTCTGCAGGTCCTCATTCTCATCAGGAAAAGATGGAGAATGATTCCTGCCATAGGCCTCCCTCTACACTGTAAAAGCTAGAAATTCATGCTTTAGGCTGACAAGAGCCTGGAAACTTGATCTTTCCTTTCAGAGTAACTGCAAAAAGTGGATGCTGCTGCTGCTGACTCTTGTCAAGCTCCTGCTCTCGGAATATAACTTGATCTGAGTCTAAAGAGGGGAAAGCGTGTTTCTAGCACAGGAGCTAAAATTCCGTTGTGTGAGTGTTCTACAAAATCATGAGCTCATATACCATAGGACCTGTTCAATGTTTTTAGGGGTGCTCTTATGGGACATAAGGACATCAAATACCTACCTAACCGAACTCAGCCAAGCCCCTGTGTTTTGGGGTTGTTACCTTTCCATGCCTAAATTCGATACGGGTGGAAATTCAGCTCGTAAGTGATGATTTTCCAGCTAAATTTCCAATAAAGGCAATGTAGGCTACTAGGTCACTTGCTTGCTTCAGATTGTTTTAGGTGATTAATGCTATTCCTCTGCCTTTCTTTCATCCCACTGAATGATTCATGTTGAAAAAGGAATTTGTCTTGTCTTTGACAGCCTGGTGATCTATTAGAAGGTGATTCCACAGTGGTATTCAGTGCCAGGCAGAGGTGTTTGCTTTGATCCGCAAAGCGTGTCTCTACATTAACATGAGATAATTCCTGAAGGTGAGGCTCATTAAACTGACAGTGCTGTACAGTTACAGTTTCACAGCTCTCCGTTCTGGAGCATGAGAATGTGGCACATTTGGACCTCTGTTTCTCCACATTGCCTTCTATAGGCATGTTTGACACAGTTTCTCCAGCTATGGTAAGTACTGAGAAGACTGATTCCTCAAAAAAGTGAGAGAATACAGAAAAAGAGGAATGACAAAATCATTTAAGGAACATGAGGAAACCACAGCCTGAGCATGTGACACAAGTCTGTGAGAGCATATATCAAGTGTTATCACTTGAAACAGTTTGAGTCAGTAACTTCGGACGAGACACGAGGACAAACCTCACCTTAAGTATCTTCAAAAAACTATCAAAATATATAAATACAAGCTCTAATACCTAGGGGAACCTTTGTCTTATGAGAGGATTTCTTCAGATATTAGATGGACCAATGCTATTAGAGTCCCAAGAGCTTTGGCTCATGAGGAGCTCTGAGGCACCTTTGATTTGGCAGGTAGTACTCTGAACCCTGACATGCAAGTAGTCAAATGTATTTTAAATAAAGTCTCAAATGAGAATAGTTACAGCTGGGCTAACAACAAGAAATCTAAACAGAAGCATCCAGCACTTCTGACTACAGCTTAATTTTATGCATATTCCCAGTACTTGACCAACATTTTTACAAGCACAACTTGCCAAAACTTTTGCTAATGGAAACCTTAGCAGGAGACTCACACAAGTGTAGGAGAGTGTCTAGGCTTGGCTGGGCTGCAGAAACAGCTTTGCTGTCCCTTGGGCAGCTGAAGTGGTTAGCACTGGCATGCAAGCATGATCTCATGATAAACTCACTGATCCTCACTAGGAATTAACCATTTAGCTACTTGCAGCCCACAGTTTATCACCAAGAGGAAAAAACCACTGCTTGACCTTTGCACATCATAAGGACAGCTACCTTTGCCAGCATCAATGACCAAAGGCTTAGCAATGATTTTATGAGCAGGGATGGGCATGTGCACTACATGCACATGACGTTAGATGTGTGATTTCTGATCACAGTACCACGTAAAATTCCCCCACTAGTTATTTATTTGTTTTTAAAATATCTAGTGTTACAAGGATCTATGAGTTTTTTGTTTTGGTTTTGGCTGTTTCTAAAAGTGTTGTACAGCCTAAGATATGGAAACCCAGCTCTCTCAGAAAGTTTTGGCTATCGTGACTTCTGATAAGGAGCAATCATCCTAGTCAATAAATGTCCACTCTGTTGTAATGAAATGCTTTGCAGTGCCGTTGAAGAAAGACACAAAGAAAAAGAAGCATAAAGACAGACACACCTTCTGTTTATTTCATTTGGAAGATCTTAGTTTATTAGAAATATTGAATATTGAGTATCGTGTAACACATCTGGAATGCTACTGCATTTGAACAACCTCATTCAACGTTGATCTGTGAGATACAACGTCTGTGATAGCGTCCTTTGTTCAAAAACTATACAAACTGCATATGTTCTGCATCTCTGTTGTCTCAGATTGTGAGGCTGACTCCTCAGCTAGCCAGCCAAGCACTCCTAAATCCTACAGGCAGAAACAGTCCCGCAGGAAGTGGTATTTGTGATTCAGTAAACGGCACCTTGCCCACTGAGTCAGTGTTGAGCCAGTGTCCGAATGCGTTTCTAGAGTGCAGAATAGAAAACTGAATTCCTCCCTGCTTGTGGCCACTGGGAAATTCATTGAACTATTGACGAGAACAGGGATATTAACCACAACATCCCAGATTCCAGACAGGGATAATTACAGCTTTCCCCCATTTTCTTCATGTGAAGAACAGTTCTCCTTTCCTCTAAGCTTATGATGCTTTTTTTCCTGGTCACCGTCCTGTAACACATGTTGGAAGCATGAATGCCCAGACTCAGATGTGCAGCCCGTCTTTCTGTGGCACCACTGGAAGTGCCAGGCTTGGCAGCTGCAGATTTGCAGTCTCTCAGACTTACCCCACTTGGATACTGTCTTTCAGACACCATCACTGTAGCCTGACTGAACTTTTTCAGCTACTTCCACTTTGCAACTGAAGGGGTACGCTGAGGCCTTTGCAGCCCATTTCCTCTCGGCACTCGTGACTGAGAAGATGTGCACAGTGACTCAGAACAGCCTTTTCTAAACAAAGTCCTAATTTATAGATAGGAATTGAACAAAAGTCAGCAGAGGTTAAACTGAAGATGCTCCACATGTCATCTTTTCTACTGGCTTTTGCATGTCCAGTACAGAATTGTTCTCTATCCATCAGGTTTCATTATATATTAAAAATAAAGTCCTAGCTTTATAATTTAAGAAAAATAAGTCCTTAAAACAAACAAATAATGTAATTCAGCCACACACTGATTGATGTGACGTTTTGTAACCTGGATTTATAGAGTAATGCCAGAAGCTGCTGTGAAAGATCACGGCTTCAAATCTGAAGCTGTCCAACAGGCAGCATAGGTGCTGTGATCCTGCATGGAGTTAATGACATCGTGCTTAACATTGTGCATTGTTTTCATGGCTGATTGGTCACAGAAATCGTTTTGATTGAAATTGGTTTCTTTTTTTTTTTGCAGTTATGAAATGTTCTCTACCTGCCCTTCACTTAGTTTTAGAGACATTTTAGTATGACTCTTGCTAACACTTGTTTTGGATCTGATAGTATTATGGTTAAAATCATTACTAGTTACATATAAACGGTTCCAGTTCTGTGGCAGGAATATGTGTTTTGAACCATTTAGTCCATCTCTGTAATCTGTATGTAGTGGTTAACTGATTACTGGATGTATGGAACATATTGAAGATTAGGTAGCTCATTTAGCAGGTCAATGTGAGTGGAGTTTGTCAACATGCCAGCACGTCCATTAGTGTTGAGAATGTCTTTAAACATTAAATGTATCATCTTAGCATTAGATGGTTTCCATGAGGGGTGATACAGTACCTACCACAGCAGAGAAAGGGACATAAGCATGCACAATTCTGTTCCCTGGGCAAACAATACCAACCCTTGAGCACCTGCTGGAAGTGAGCTTGCAGGTCTAAGCCCCTTTGTTCTGAAAAGGGCTAAAGCATTCCATCTGAGTGAGGAATAGGATATTACTCAATGTGAGAAACAGTGTCAAGATTTCATTCCGAAAGGTGATCAAGAAGTTCTCTTGAAGTCATATAAAGAACGCACTGATCCTGCACCCCACAGCGATTAATCCCAGGCTCTTCCCTTCCCCTTCATCTCTCCTCCACCCTCCAAAACAGAATTCTCCAGTTGATCATGAAGGAAGTGAGGGAGCGTAGATGCTACCCCAGGAGGGAAAGCTAGAGGAAGGGCTGGGTCACTTAGTCAAGCAAAGGGGAGGAGAAGGAAATGGTCAGTGAAAAATAAGGTTCTAAATACAGGGCTTTGAACTAGAAATATATTGAAACACTTCTAAAGAAATGAGGAAAGAGGGTAATATAGGCAAAACAACTTCATCATATGCAATTAGTAATGGCAGTTTTCAAAGTCTGTGGTCTTCTGCGAGCCCAACTGCTGGCAACACCACTCAGTGTGCCAGTTCTGTGGATGAAACCAGCAATGCCAATCACTAGGAAAGTCCTGCCACCCACCCCACAGCAGCCTGTCTGTGCTGAAGCTCACTAGTTGACCGTAACTGCATTTTGATCAGACTCTTTACTGATGCCTTTCATCTGTCACATCCTGCTCGTTGTAGCACCTTTCTTTGTGGCTTTTCTCTCCCGCTCAGATATGATGATTTAGGCTGCCTGCATTCTGACAGCTTAAAAAAGTACAACAGAAGGAAGTTGTCATCTCCAGTTGCCACATCGGTGGATGTTTCATGTGTATATTAGAGTCTTTTTATTTAAGAAAAAACCCAAATAATTGTTGGTGTGTCCAAGTCTGCAAACATGCCGACATGTATGTCATGTTACTCCATCCTAAGTTGTTTTTCATTCAGTTTTTCTGACTTGGTTTCTTTAAAGTGTTCCTTTTAGGGTATTTCTTCAAATAGCACATTTTCTGTCTGTAGTCCTGCAAACTACAGAAACCAAGCAACCCATTAGTGAGTATGTTGGGGTTTTATAGGTGTATTGCTCCTGCTTTCTAATGCTCAAAGGACTTAGTACAGAAGATAAAAAACCTTAAAAAACTCTTCAGTCAGAAATGTTGGTGTTTGACACCTGTACTCCCAGAGCGTGGAAGCTCACAGACTGCAGGTGACAAGTTGGGATGGCTGGCAAGAGGCATGGGATCACAGACAGTGGAGTTCTTCAGCCAGCTCTCTGGCTCCCAGCAAATTCTGTTCTTAGAGACTGGCAAAAGAGAACTGAAAAAAATTAGTAACATGGTTATTTTGAGATGTTATGACTTGTCTGCCTCTTTCCTGGCTTGTGCAGGACTGTGACCATGCAGATGTCATGCTGAAGCGCTTACTCATTTCAAAGTGTTGGGAAGGGTTAATAGTTGAAGATTTGCTGCAAAGATCTTATATTGCCAACTAGGCAGCTCAATTCCCTTCCAGCTTTAGCTTTAGGGAGATTTTTTTTTTTTACAGTGTATTCATGAAAAATTATTGAGCAAGCAAAAGGCACTGTCCCTTCCTGCACTCAAACTGGTTCATGAACAGGATTTGTTGCCACTTCCTGCACTTTGCTATTTCTGAGCCTTGTGGGATCATGAACAGGCAAAACTGTTGCATATCTGATTAAGAATTCAAAGAGCAGGTTTATTTCACTCTGTCCTTGGAACTGCAGGTTGAAGATAAAATGGCTAAGATGGGGTTTTTTTACTGCTTGAGAACTGAAGCATGTGTCAGTGCTGACAGGTTGTGAGCATTGGCTGACTTTTGCCAAGGAGATGATTATCTGGCACCACTCCTTTATGCCAACTTACATAGCTCTTATACAACTCATTTGCTTACAGTGGACCTCTGCTTTATGTAGCCTGATCAGCATGCAAAAGATAGTCTCACCTAACTGAAGATTGAGGTCAAATACTGAGGAGAAGCATATCTTTTACCCAAATGGCTTTTAAGGTACATTGGGGCAACTTCCCCATTTCCTTCAGATACATAAACAATTACACCATGTGTAGTGGCAGCAGGAAGTTTCTGTTTCTCTCATTTCCTGGGAAAGTACTTTTCTTCATTCTTTGTACCCTGTAGCAAACAAAGTTCTTCTAGGAGATTTTTTTCCCCAGTGGTTCATCCTGGTGAGAAAAGATTGTGAGCTCATCTTCTGAAAGCAGCTAATCAGGGTTATTTGCAGGCACAGGGATAGCATCATTACATTTTCACATTTCCTTTTCTAGCCATGAGGTGTGTGGCAGTAGGCATAGTCACCAGAGGTAGACTTCTGTCATTCATATTATTTGTCACCTAGCTGAAGATGCTCACATGAGAGGATGTCTTTTTTTGGAGTTCTACACAGATTTCTTACCTGAAAGTAAGATGTAGCTGGGTATTGCCACACAAGCAACAATAAATGAAAGAAGTATATCTTTATCATATTCATTCTAGAAGACACGTGACATGAGAGAGTCATGGGTTGAAATGACATCATGTCCTCACAGGGAAGAAATCCTGGCTCACTCTGAAGAGATGCAGAGAGGGGTTTCTGTAACATGCTGGAAAGGAGTCTGTGGTAATAGAATAAAAAGAAGTTCCATTATCTGGTGTAGCATTAAAAAGCAAGATGCAAAACATCTTCTTTTCACCCTTCCAAATGAGCCCAAATGTGCAAAGCAATGTGTTTCAGGGAACACTAGCAATAGGATTTTATCCATAAAATGCTCTTTGTGAACTCTAAGCTAGTCTGCCACATCTCAGAACTCATCAGTGCATCCTGCTGCCTGATATTACGTGGACATTTGGTCACATCATAATTGAACCCATTCTGTGTAAACAAGAGGGGGCCGTTGAGTTTTGTTTAGTTTATAAAGATTTTTAAAGTATGATAGGGATACTCCAGTGAGCTGGAATAAATTCCCTGGGGAGTTCAAAGCCATTATCAACTTATCTTGTAATCTAGAACTGATACCCACAAGAAGTGTAACTGTAAACACAGCTGAAGTTAGTTAAGATATCTTCATGGTTATAAAGGAAATAAGGTTTGGGCTGGCTATTTACATTTTTCAACAGAGGATAGTAGAAAACAAAACAACTCTGAAAACTGTTGATTCAATATCTGATTAGCCAAAGTGGCCATTCAAATCTAAGATGATTAAGGCAGGTAACCTCTTAATTATTGTGAAAAATATTAGAACCAGAAGGCTTTGGAGGAAAGATAGGTAGAGTGTTATACATCACGTCCAGTTCTTTCTAGATTTGACACACATGATAAAGATGGCTATTTCAGGGCAGAATCTGTAAAGAACTAACAGTAACTGTTGGTTTCACAGGATGTTACTGATCTGAATGCCTTAATGTAAACTCCCTGCCAACGGTGTCTGAACTCTCCTGTGATCCAGATGAGAAGTACAGTTGGTGTAGGTATTCCTAAGGGAGCTTTACACTTGGTCACATCTAGTAGAGCCACAGGGGCATGTAGTTTTCACTGTTAGGCCTGGAGTCACTTTTGGGCAGGTGGAGCTGAAGCTGCCAAAATTATGCTGTCAGCATGGGAGATTCCTGCTCAAAACTGCTCGGGGTAAGTCTACAAAAGCTGCAGCATCACTAGATTGCCCTGTAAACATATGCCAAAGGATGAACCCCACTCAAACCTCTGTTGCACAGGCATCCAAATTACAACCATTTCCAAGTTGTTTTTCTGTGAGCTGCACCACTCTCTCACATCACCTCACATCTGTAGAGCATATCCCATTATCTCCAACACATCTCAGGTGCCATGGCTCACAGGTAGATGCTCTGAGCAGCACTGTGCTGCTGTCTGCTGAAATGCTGACGCAGTGATGCCCTAATCCAGCTTCCAAGCATGAAGTTAATGGAGCAAGTTCTCACCTAAAGCTTGAATATTTCAATATCCTACATATTTTTTGTATCTCAGCCCTGAAGTTGGTTGGGTTGTACGTGCCTCTGCCATTCTATTTGCCGGGGTATATGTAGCATACTATGTTAGGCAGTTATGTCACAAAATTGCTTCTTGACTTTATAGTGCAGGAAGCTCTTCATTAAATCAGTAACCTAGAAGAAGAGAAGCAAGGTAGTATGAGCAAAGTAGCTGAGTGATGGAGGACTTATGGATTAGTCATATTTACAGTAGAATGTCATGTTTACAGCAGGATGTGTTCCTAAGATAGATGCCAGTGAGTGCTGTTCTCGGGGAAATTTATGTGAAAGGTGTTGATGACTTGTTTGTTTTCCTCCTACCTCCTGTCCTATGGACAGTTGTCTTACTATGTTCAACTGTTTTCCCCTACTATCTCATTGTGTGCAATCTTCCTGGACAGCCCAGAATATATTCCATCAAAGATATCCTTGTATTAATAGAGGCATGCCCAGAAAAGACCATTAACTAAAGTCCCCTTTCATCAGCTCCCCATCTCTCACGGTTTTTCTTCCCTCCGCTCCTCAGATTGTTTGCTGATGGTTTGCTACTTGTGGCAATCATGGCGTGGTCTATATAGATTGGTTTTTTGGTCTGACTGCTGTGTGGAGCTGTGACTGTCCCATTGTGTCGCTCCACGAGGATGGGGCTAAAAGGAAGGGTGTCCTTCTTTCCTAGCTGTATGTTAAATGCTGTTGTTTGGGTGTCTGAGCCACCAATTTATTCACACAGTAAGAGACTGACTACTGGAGTGAGAGAATCACAGCTTGCAAGCCTAGTAGACACCTTTCAGCCTGTTTTGCAAGGCCATTATCTTCTCTAATTCTCTTCTTTTTTAAAGCGTGAGAGTTTGGAACAGATGTTTGCAGCCTTGGTTTCCATCTATACCTCAGCATTGCTGTATGAGGATAATTCTGCAGACAATCAGCGTAGTTCTGTAAAACAGGTACAGTGAGAATCCTCACTGCTGTTTTGTAACTACTGAAGCAGAGGTAGAGCTCAGAAATTGCAGTAATTACTCACATCATTGCCAACTGGGCTGAACACTCAGGAACACCAGAGTTTTTAGCATAGTAGCCAGGCCCCAGAGAGCATTTCAGTGAGAAACCGATATTCACAGGTGGACTAAAGAAACTATTGCATTGTCCACAGTCTTCAATTATTTCACAGACCCAACCAAAACTTGTGATTAGAAGTATATCGATGACTTTTTTACCTTTTAGAGGTTTCGAAACCAACTCAACCAGTTATATCTGCAGGTTCCTGCTTATTGTTTCCTATGAGAAAAAACATAGCCCAGGGCTGTGCAATCTTGACAGCTGATAGTAATTCTGAAAAGATACTTTGGCACTGCCAGATACTGTGCATGTCACACTACGTCTTAAAAGTCAACTACTCTGTGTCCTCTAGGAAGTGAGCAGCGTTGCGTTTTTGTTCCTAGTGTATGAACATCACTTCAATTATTTGAAGTATTTCTAGAAGAGTGGTAAACATCTTCCACTGTGATGAAGTAGCTCAGTATCAGACTGGTCATTAACTGATCATTTACAAATAGTGAGTCAAAATTTGTCCCTAGCTACACCCTCACGGTTGCACTGACGTCACCGTTTGTGACCTTCGAACAGTTGTGTTCACAGCTATCAATGATGCAACTGGGAAATGTGGAGAGGGCGATGTTGTATACTACTTGTACAGAATTATTAGCTGTAACAGTAAGAACTCTGATGGTACCAACGCAATTAGTGGGAGGAGGCAGCACCAACAGTCACAGCCGCCAAACACTTTGTCCGTGGTGGTTTTGATCCATAGATGCCCCATTTTATTCTTTTTTCCATAATGAAGATGACCAACTATTTTCAGCCCCTTGAGATTATCTGGGAATAAAGTCATCCAAGTTCCAGCCTGGATTCCAGACAATCATTAAACATTTCTCTCACTAAAAATACAACTAAAAACAATATTTTGTTTGCTTTTCTCATTGAGCAAAAGTTAAAACATTTAAATGCTTGCTAGCAAGCAGCTCAGGGCTTCTAAGAACAAGAGACAAAATGAAGCCCATGCCCATGACACTGTCATATACAGTTTAAACTGGAGGAGAGCTCAATTTGCTGCTTTTGCTGCTTCCACGTGAGGAGATGGAAGGAAAGCCTTGGCATAAACTGGTACAGCTAAGGGGGTATATTCCCCTCACTGCCAACTGATACTGTGATCTCCCACACTCTGATCCTTAAAGACAACCACAGGAGCAGAGCTGATTTCTCGCAGCTCTGGTCATTACTCATTTCTCGTTGTGCTGCTGTGCTCTAGCAGTCACCTGCTCTAGGCAACTATGGGCACTTTACCTATACTGAAACTAAACTCTCTGAAATGTAAGCAAAAGTCTCCATACCGAGTCTTAAAGTTCTCCTGAATCATCCCAAAGACAAATTTCCCTATAAATCATGTTTTGAGTAAGTACCCCAACAAACATACCATATGTATGTGGGATAGGAGCTGTAAATTGCATCTGGTATTCTGGATAGACAGTAGCACGAATCAGTGGTTTACCTGCAGCAGGAAGCTTAAATGATATTGCTTATAGGTCAGTGGGAAAACAGGGTGTAAATGTAAGTCTTGTGAGTTCCATTCCAGGGCTCTGCTTACAGGTATTTTCAGTGAACTCACATGAGCACTGAAGCACCCTGAGGCCAGTGTGTGTGTGTGTGTGTGTGACTGTGCATCATGCATTTGGTCTCATTATTTCCATTCCTAATGGCTCTGTAGGGATCAATTCTCTCAAATACTATTTCCCTCTTTCAGAGAATATTAAGAGAAGTAGCATCCTGTTTTGGAGACTACAGAGTAGTTATAGAAAATATCATAAAGAACAACAAACTCCCTTGAAATTAAGACCTTTTCAGAAGCCTGCATTTCCCTGACTTCCATGTCAGCCCTTCCTTGGGTACTTTGGGTTTATAATGTAAATTATAAACACTTGTGTTTTCGTGTTGTTACATACTCCACGTTCTTTCGTGGCATTTAATGTGTTCCAGTTTGTAAATACAAGCTGTTACAGGAACGCTTAATACTTACAGTTTGGATCAGATTTGCTGTTTCATGCAGTTTGAAATGAAGAGTCTTGTCAGTCTAAAGTACACAGCTCTCCCACAGCACTTGGGACATTGCGTTTCCCTGTCCGCCTGCCATCTCTAATGGAGTCGAAGGAGTTTGGGGTCATTCATGGTAGGTTAGTTTAGTTTGGGTGTGGAGCAATCTGGAAAGTTACATAAGGGACCTCACTATGTTTGGTGTATATTTAGAATACAAAACTAGCGAAGCCATGAGCCACACTAACAGGTGATTCAAGCCCATGAAGTGAATGGAATTGCCTTGAGGACGTTACGATTTAAAATGGCGGATTCTTTTCTTCACCCCTTGTAAAGATTCTCAAGTTGGCATTTAAGTTAGAGAAAAAGTTGATGTAAATATCTTAAGCTGACCAACCAAAACCACACTATACCTTTTTTTTTTAGGTCCTTTTTTGAAAATTGTTGCAATCTATCCCTATTTTCTGGGTTTGGTCCTTCCAAAGCCTACAGTAGTATAGGGGGTTGTTGTTTTAAGTGTTTCATAAACACATAGAAAACCATGCTTTAGAAAAATTCACAATTGAAGTAAACCATCATCATTTAGTAGCACAGTAAATGAGAAACTAAGGTATGGAAAGTTCAGCTGGCTAGATCAAGGTCATAAAAAGGAAACCTGTGAAGAGAAATCAATGGCAATACTAGAAAGGTTTCCCCAGTCATTTCCATCAGCTGCAAAGTCAATCCCTATGTATCTCTGATCTCTTAAAATAAATATTGCTCAAAGACAGGTTTCAGGAGATGTATATTGGAATACAGACAAATTGTGATCTCCAATCTTAAAGATGTCACGTGTATCAGAAACTGTCTTTGCTAGTTTCTGCAGAGATTAGGGGATTTTGTTTGATTGTCCAGTGTATTAACCCAGTTCCTCTGAGTGAATCAGGAGGTGTTTACTTTCCACTGATATATGGTATTGGTATTCTAGCTGGAATGTTTAGTGGCTGCCAAAAATGTATTTATATTCTAGTTGTTTGGATAGCACAACACTTGAGAAATTAAACTTTTAAGCTTTTCAAAAAACGTGTGCATACTTCAGAGCAGCATCATTATCTGCTGCTTCCCAGCTCAGCAGTGGCAGCTGCCTTCATCTGCCAGCTCCTATCCTTGCTATCTCTACCAAACAAAAAGTTGGACTACTGTTCTTTGAACCAGGAGCTGTCCTTACCAGTACTGCTAATTTTCCCTGACAGATATTTTACAAGTCCTGTGTTTTTCAAAGCAAAATGCTGTTCAATATAAGAGGAAATGTTTGTTTAATAAAAGAGCCTTGTTAGGGAAAAGAGCTTCCTGTGTGGCAGGCCACGTTCAGCAGTAGGTAATGGTGACAGCACATCTGTCTGATCACTGTGAAACAATGAACAAATCCAGAATTTCAACTGTTTGGAGTAAGGATTGCCATCGAACACAGATGTTAGTGTACCCAATGTTATGATAACTGGTGTCTTCATTTTCTGGCTTGTGATAATAGATGATATGAGTCAGTGGCGAAAAAAACCCCAAACTTCTGTACAATTCCTGCCCTTGAGCTGTAAAGATGGGTAAAGAACCTCTTCCTTCACATGAATTCCTATCATTTCACCATTAAACCTTTAAAAAGTTCATTTACCAAACATGTCTCACATGCTAAGTATCCAAAGGGCTGGAAGAGGTTCAACAATTCTTCTGCCATCAGTCACTCGTTTCATTGTGATGTCTTGCAAGGGAAGGAGGAAAGGCTCGGGACCTTGCTGGTCTTTCCCTTGCCCTCAAAGTGTAGATGGCTGAAGACTGCATTTTTTCAGGCCTGAAGAGCACAGTACTGATAGGGAATATTAAATGAACTCTGAGATGCTTTGCTTTGAGAAGAAAAGATGCTTCTCCAGGAACCTAACAAGGGTAATACAAGGATGATCAAGAGATAATTAGGAGATGCAATTTTCCTCTGCTCTACATGCACAAAGGCTCCTCAAAGTCAGTAGGGAGTAAGAGGGACGTGTTGAAAGAAAGCAAATATCATGTCCTAGTGGGACAAGAGACGATAGAGTGTAGATGCTAGTGCCTGCTACAAAGAGTTAAGAGATATGTTTGGGGCCTGTTGGGAGGAGGAATAGTAGTTCAGTTTTGAGAAACACGTTGTCATTCTGAAGTCTGGATAAATGTTCAGACCTTTTGGACCATAGAAGTTGAGCACTAACGTTCAGAATCTTTATGGTTTTGTCAGAATAAAGCTAAATGTAATCTGAAACCTGCTTGCTTTCTTCCTTGATCAAAATAGTGCTTACTTCTCTTCTGCAGCAAACTGCTTGTTCCTGGTGACAGCTGTTGAAACCCATTTCTCTTCTTTCAGTGTTCTGCTGTCCATTATTCTATGTGTGTATTTAGTGTAAAAGAGTAACGTAGCTAAAATCAAATAACATAGGAGTGGGTTTAAATTCCCACCTTGTTCTGTGTTTTCTGCAATAACCACATAGTGGGATGAGAGCAACACCCTGAATAAATACAATGTACTGACACACATCACATGTACTGTCCAGCAGTAAAGTAACACGCTCACTACTCTGCCTTCATCCCTAGGAAGGTAACAAGTAGATACTTTTTATATCACCACTCCCATTTCCTGACTTTTTTTAGCTATTAAAAATCTGCAGAAGCTCTGAATCAGACTTCCACTTCTCTGGAGATGTTAATTTTGATGAGGAAGAGAAAAGAATAGGACATTGTGTTTGCCATTTGGCTGATAAAGATACCTCTTCTTCCAATGCTGGTAAGGATTTCCTTCCTATGATTAATATCTCTATCAGATAAAAAGCTGGGCTACTCTTCTCCGAGCCATGATTGGCCAATATTGATAGTTCTATATTTCCCAGTATTTCACAGATCCCACACATTTCATGCAAAAAGCTGTTCAGACTGTATGAAAATGATACAGTTACAGCTAGAGGTTTGGGAGATGAAATTGTCACACTTCTTGCATTAGTCCTTTGTGCCTATTTCAAATGAGTAGGTAGAACTTCTGTACATTCTGTACTTTAAAGCTCCATGCTTTCTGAGATTTGTACATGCTAATTAAACTTACTTATTTGACACCCCAGGAAGACTCTTACCGACAGGGTTAAGCATCATGAGCTCCTATATTGCTTGGAGCTCTGCGTTTACTGTCCTTGTCACGAGCTGATCTATAGGATTATTTTGTTGTTGCTGACATGCACAAATACATTCTGACACAGTTACAGCTGTGCGAGGTTTACCTACTTTGAAGGGGCAGAGTTTTGTTCATTAACATTTACATTTGAATTTATTGTGTACAAAAGAGGCAGAATTAAACTCTGAAGTTCAGTAGCAAATTGAGGGAAGAAGACTTTAGACAGGGTCAAAGTGTGTAGAGATCTGCCGTTTTTAATAGTCTCGGTGCCAGAGCAAGGACTGACTGACAATTATTCATCTAATTATCAAAGAATTCCAATTCCAAGTCTTGCATGAGTGAAATATTAATCAATTTAGTTGTACTAAAGAATAAGGTTCCCCTTCACAGTACTTCTTGATGTTTCAAATACACAGGGAATAGCAGAGCTCTCCTGAAGCATACCAGCCTGTCTCCTTAGCAGGACATACCATACTGGCTCTTCTCAGGGGTCACCTTCTCCAAACTTGAATCCCCAGCATAGTCCAGATGCTTGCAACTCCCACTTAGTTGTCTCATTGCCCATATGACTCATTTCTCACAGCCAACACAGAACCAAGCTTTCTTTACCTATTCAGTACTTTTGACGGCAAGGAACAATTTGTAGACATATCTGTCCCTATGCAAGATTAGTGATCAGAGCAGTGATATGATTGCAGTAGCATGAGCCAGGGGACTGCCTAACATGGGGCAGATTTTCAACATATTTCACGCTGCTTCCTTTATTTACGCTCGTGCAAATAAGTTTATGCAATCGTGACTTGATGCTACGTCTGTCTTGCTTTACATAACTGTGGGCTGCGTTTCCAAACACAATAGGATGTGACTTAGGTATCTTTTAAGGCTCGATACAACTGTCAACCTTGTAGGGTCATCCTTATTCATTTCCTCTGCATAGACACTGCATACCGTACGTTGTAGTCTCTCTTCTGTTACTTACAGTTTGTTAATGACTATTAATCACCAGCCAGATTGCATTTTGTCTTGCCTTTGAATCTGCACCTCAGATTGGGACTGGAAACTCCACACTCCTGACTGAACGTTGTGTTTTTGTTCAAGGGTTTCCACGTCTGGCCTGCCTGTTTTTTAGTAGCCCAATTCTATGGCATTGAAGCCTCATTGATTTGACACCTGTACTGTTGCAAAGAGGCGTTGCATTGGTATGACAGCCTGGAATTTGGTCCTGTATCTGTGCTCCCTCAATTTCAGTTAATTTAAATTCTTTTAAAATTAATTGGAGCAAAAGACAGAAGTTTCAAGAAACATTTGGCCTGTTCTGTTCCGTTCCAAAGAATCATTTTGGCTACATGGTGAGGTTTGAAAATCCACCAAAGCCTCACAAAAGTCTTTGACAAATGAAATGAGTAAACTAGAGTATAAATTATGACAGGTATCAAGAGGGAAGATGTCATTACAGATAACTCAGAAAATGGTTGATTTTGCAAAATCAAACAAAATACTCATGTGCAAGCCCACGACAGGTTTGTAGCCCAGTAGGTCACAGCTGTTAGGAAATACAGTCAGGAAATTTAGGCAATTGCTGTGACTGCAAATCAACTTTCTGTATCAAACTTCTCTGTTAGTTTTGGAGAGAGACCTCTCTTAGACTTGTTTTCTGCTCATAATATCTATGAAACATGAGATAGCAGAAACCATCAGTTCAGAAAGAAGTAGCACTGTTAGAAGGTAAGCAGCATCTGAAACCTCTGCAGGACCTTTGGTATGAAGTATGGGAATGTTAAAAACAATGCTGCTTCTCAATTCAAATTGCTGCTGAAGAGGATCCGAATCAGTAAATATTGGTCTTGTGTTAAGAAGTTAACTCAGAGGATTGTATACCAAAAAACCTTACCTTTATTCCCAACAGTCATTTGGAACTGCTGCTAAAACACAGGGAACACTTGAAGGCGTCCTCAGAGAATGAAGGAATGCAGGCTTTGCAAGGGTAAATCTTGCTTTTCTTGTTTGAGAATAGAACGAGGAATGAATGTGAACCAGATGATGTAGCTTAATGTGTTCAAATTTTTACTTTAATAGCCTAAAGAAATTCTATAGTCAAGTGGTACGAACCAGAAAAATGAATGGCTCTGTGAACCTTCTTTCCTTCTTCCTCCACACTGGCAGATATTGATATGGAAGTAAACCACAATTATACTGGTTTGTTCTGTCATCCTCTTGGATTTGGCTTCAGCTGTTGGTTTTTCTGTTGTCTTTACTAGTTTTGAAGGCTCAGTGTTGCTTGTACAAGCCTTTCTCTTTTCTGTACAAAATACAATGTGATAGTTTGAAGTATCGAGTGCAGTTCTGGCATTGCCTCATGAAAATTCATCATCAGAACAGTAAGAATGCCAGAGAAAAATGTAGTGAAGAGAACAAATGGAGTCTGTTGAATCAGCATTGCCAATTCTGCAACACACAGAAGCACAATCATTTGTGAAGGATCCTTCCATTAATTTTCAGCTATTTGCAAAACTGTTATGATTTATTGGCATTACCCAATAGCTACATCTGAGGAGATCAGAACTCACTCATGAAACATTTGCAAACCCAAGAAAGTCTTCAGTGTGGACATTATAACCAAACCTATTCACAGTGCAGTGCTTCTTTTGTGGGCTATTATAGACTTCTTGCTGTGTGCAAAAGCAGAGGATTTTTGTGGTAGCCATTGTTACAGTTAATATCAATCACCCTGCAATGTCTTTTGTTCACTAATGCTGATAATGCACCAGAAAAACAGATGTTTCAGGCTGACTGTTCAGAAAGACTTCTGTATTGAAAGGAGTGTTTGGGAGCATCCTCTCTGAAGTTACACGGTGCTATTAAAAGTCTGAGACAAATCTGATTCTTCTATTTGAACTTCTCTACAGGTGAAGCAAATTTTCCTTGCCTTTGCCAAATGAACTTGGGTTAAAGTGAATCTCCAGAGGCACAAGTGGCCTGCTGGGCTGAAGGTGACGTGCTTACAGGTTACCTGCCTTCAGCTTCTTGCAACCAGTTTAGACAATAGAGTCCTGTGTTTCCTAAACCTTGTTCAGTTTTTGTCTGAGATTGCCCAAGAGTCATTTTAAGGAGTTTCATAAATGAAATCAAATCTCCCAAGTCTGGCTTTTCTCCAGGATATAAGGCAGATGTGCAGCTGTTTACTGGGGAATTTAAACAGTTCTTCATGAGTCAATGTCCCCACTATTGTTCTTGGCACTGTTTTCAGAACTGAGGTTGCTGGGTCTGTCCTCTGTAACCATCTCTGGTTTTCTGCCTCTTATTACTTTGGAGGCCTTGTTTAGAAAACCATCCCTGTTTGGTAATTTGTCTTTTAATACCCTTACATGTAAGAACACAGTATATGTTTGAAATGTCTTTTGTATTAACAAACATTGGCTCATCTGAAGAGGCAAATAGGAAAGTTCTTTCCCAGAGGTTATTTCAAGTGCCAAAAGGCATGCAAAATTTGTCACATCACCACACCAGTATTTCATGTCTTGCAACTGTCTTCATCAAATTGAATGGACAACTGTCTTTTCAGACAGATTATGATAGGCAGCAGAAGCTTTGTCTGTGCTGGTGGTCCATCTTGTCCAGCCAAGCCCACAGGAGCTTCCTGGCTGCAGGATTACAGGCCACGTTCACTGTCAGAGTCCAAGTTCTTCTACTCTTTGTATTGCTTGCAGTGCATAAAGCTGGTTGCTTGGCAGATGGTGGGAATCTCTCTGTGTGCTTCACTTTTGCAGTCTGCTCTTTGCAGGATTATAATCAGTAAATGAGGCTCAACCTCAAATATCCCGAACTCTGAGTCTGGATTGGATTTGTATATACTTTGTTTTTTCTTATTGTGAATCCTCAGTCAGCACAGAAATGTTCCCATAAGGATCTTGGTTATCTTCAGATTTCCAGCTGTGAAAATGGATATTTAATTTCCGACGTTTTCATGTGGAAAATGTGTTTATTGGATCTAAATATCTCTTACTTTATGCAAGTCCTTTTAGCAGTGGTACCGGCCATTTTTACTACATGAAAGAAAGTGAGGAGTGGTGTTCTTCCAGGCTTTCAGATCCTTTTGAGATTTTATGACAACTGGAGACATCTTCCAAATAAAACCTCAACAGAGTCCTGATAAAGTACTTTTCATTTCAAAAGCTGCACATCACAGGAGTAGCTGAGATGCATTCCAGCCAACGTACTACCTAGCCCCTTCCCCATTTCTGTGTATGTGCATGCACTGGCAAGGAAAAGACTGTTTAGAATAGACTGTGATATCTTTTTTAGTGACTTTCCTTTGACAGTCTTGGTTTTAACCTTGCAGTATTCCCAGGAAATAGGGACTAAGGCATAAAGAAATTAGACAAACCTGCAGTCACAGCAAATCAAAAAGTGTAACTGATTCCCAGTGTCTGGAGGCACTGTGTCCCCCAGAGGCTTCGGGCTGCAGCATGGCTCGTAACATTAGGCACTGAATTAAGTTCTGGAAGGAGTTAGAAAAATTTGCATTTAGCATGTCAAACACTTCTCCATTTCCATAAATAGGCATAAACCAGAGAAATTATTTGCTTTGTTGGACAGAAAGAACTTGTGTCAAAGCTGAAAGAGGAAGAGGATGATTTGCTTGAGGTTATTTTTTCCCATGTTAGTATTTTTTCTTTCTGCATATCATAACAGGAATTGATAACATTCACATCCTCATGGGCTTGGGAGAAGGAAGTTGTCTGAGAGACAGAGGCTGTATATCACTTTAAGATTTGTTTTCTCTTGTAGTCCTAAGCTCAGGACTGAACTGTCTATAATACAATGTCCTGTTTCACTTCTTTTCTCTGTAAATTACAAACAAAATCACATGAACCTTAAGTTCATCTCTTTGTCCAAAAGCAGGGTCACTCTATGACATTGTTTCACCTGCTTTGGAAAACCTGTGATTGTAACAGACACAATGTGTGCTCTTCGTCAGTTTATTCTAGTGAAAACTTGGATTACAGTTGCTGCAACTGAAGTACATTAGTTCTTGTTCTAGTTCCATGGGCATTTCAATGTTTGATTTCTGCACTGCTCGTGTACTTTAAGACTACTCTGAATCCTCTCTCCTGCCTTTTTCTGTGACTGATGCAGTGTGCCTTTCCTGAACCTCTGAATGCATGAGCTGGTCTCCTGTTTCTTACTGGCACTTACACCTGTACCCAGTGTTTCAGCTGAGGATTTACAAGCACCTAAGTGGGTAGCTAAGCAGGATTATTTCATGTGCTGTGCAGCCCATACTCCAGTGCAGACACCTCAGTACAATGCCTGAGTTTTTCACAGCAGCATGATGTTGTTGACTCATCTGTAAATGAGTATAACCCTGAGATCTATTCCACAGAACTGCTGCTGGGGCAGTAGTATCCTAGCCAGTGCCATCTACTCACTGAAGCTCATTTTCTGGCATTTGCCAGAAGACATTTACCTTGTTGTTGTTTTTGTTTTCAATTGGTTTTCTATTTTGCCAAAGTTACTTTGAGTTCTAACCCGATCTTCACCAATATTTGAGCTCTGCATGTTGAGTAATGATCATCTCTATTCTGTTTTAAAAATACTGAACAGTCCCAAGTCAAGGACAAACTGGTGTTTAAAACCCCACCCAATGAAATCCTGAACCATATCAACTCTATCACGATTGAAACAAAAACCAAAACATAGGTTTCTCTGAAGAACATTCCATGTGCCGGGGTAAGAAATCTACTTGTCTATGATGCAGGCCAGCCTGCAGGGACTGTGCTACCAGAGACTGAGGAAAGGAATGCTGGAAGGGAGTTTAGGTATGGTTGTCACTGCTGTTTTGACTCGTCTCTTCATGGTGGGAAGACTGAGTTACACACGTTGTGTCACATATTCTTTCACAGGTCTACAAGTACCACAAAGGAATAGGTGTCCCTGGCAGTCAAAGGCAGCCTCACTTTAGCTGTAACCCCTATAAAAATGTGAGACAATTTAGAATTACTGCCTTGACTGTCCCACAGTCCACCTGATGTTTGAAAACATTAAGTTACCAATCTTAACTCTTAATGTACAATATATAAACAGGAGTAATCTGGGAATTGCTCTGAGAGCTTTGGGAATGCTTATCAATGTGCTCAGTGCTTATTGCTGTGTGCACAGCGGGGAGAAGAGGCACTGCCTAGAACAGAGGATTTAAACTCCTGTGATCTGTGTTCTGTCTTGGCTTTTTCTAGTCTGTCTCAGCTTGGGGAAGTCATCATACTTCTGTGATTATGTTCTTCTGTATGAGAGGACACCTTGAGAGGTAATGTAATCTCCTCATTATTAGTTATAAACAGATAGAAACATCAATTCCTGAGACACAGATGTGTTCAGATCTCTGGTGAATGGGATGTAAAGTCTCCCCAGCTAACTTTTTGAAGAACTTTTTCCTTAGTGTTTATACCACCCCTCAGCTTCTGTACATTATACTTCTTTTTTTCCTTCTGCTAAAGATGAAGAGGAACTCATCACTATACATTTTATAATATCTTTTCATGTATTAGAAGCCTTTTACCTTTGTGTTTCCTCATGGATCTTCATTAGTTGTCTTTCTGATCTTCCAGAATCATACATGTTAAATTTGAGGTTACCTTACAGTCAAGTCAGTAGGTCATAAATGCACTTTGTAATTGAAATGCATGTTGTCTTGATTCAAGAAATCACATCTTTTCAGACCTGCCTAAAAGTCACATGAGTTGGAAATGAAAAATCTGCTTACATGCATTTCTGAACCAGGGACTTTTAAAAGTATTTTTAAATACTTTTGAAGTATTTAAACTGGGGGGGAAAAAACTGCAGTATTTATACAGCATCATGATACTGTGTAACCCTGGCAGTTTCAGGAATCTCTCCTCAGATTCCTGTTTATCACTTAATGACCATGGTAGAGTTGAAACAAGCTGATTATTTTTAGAGCCTGTCTACACTGCCATGCAAATCTAGAAGATAAAAGTTGTCCAAAGCCCTGAACATAAATACTATGGAGTCAGGCTGCTAATGCTGCAACAGATGGAGAAGTGCCAACACTGTCACTGACATTAGGACAGGCAGACATGCAGGGGAAAAGCAATTGATTGTAGAGCAGCTACAATACATTGAGCAACATACATAGAGCAAAGGGTTTGTGTTTGGGGAAATTTTCCTTGCCTTCTTCCATATTTCCTTGCCTTCTTCCTCTCACAGTCACGATAACTAAGCAAATCCGGGAGGTGAAACAATAAAAGAGCTCAGTGAAGGATGCCTAAGATGGGTAGGTCCTCTGTGCATGTCCATATTCAATATTTCTATTCATAGCTTCTGTTTGCAAACCCACTTGCTGCTTCCCAGCCATCACAGACATTGGATCATCGATGACTTATTGCCAGATATTGCCTCACCACCTTTCCACAGTGGACACTCTCTATTTCTTGTTACCATTACGTGATTGATCTGCAGTCACAGACTGTCACTTATTTCTACAGAAATGAGGATGAAGAGGTCAAATCACCACACATCTGAATCCCCTCCCTGTCCCCTGGGAAGGTGTTTTACAGCAAGAGCTGGCAGCGTTACAGTGTTTTTAGAGGCCTTCCTTTCCGTAGGGCTTGAATCAGATGTTGGCCAAGATAACCCAGCGAGTAAAAACAAGCTATTGTAATAGAAGTGCAGCTGTCAAAAGTAACATCAGGCCATGAGTAGCATTGTAGGTGGTACTTCTAACTAGTTGCCTTATTGTTGCACTGTTAGTAAAGAGCTTTGGACCAAGGCTTAGGGAGCATGCCTTTTAAGCCACCATGTCTCCTCCCATGTACAAGTGTGTTACAGTTACTTGCTTGACTTGAGTTCTGTTATCCAAACCATTGTTAGGTCATTGGTAGTTCAGACATCAGCATGTTACTGAGGAGCATCCATGTTCTTCAGACATTGCAACAAACCTGGTGCATAGATGTGCTAATGATGCAGCAGCCCCTTTGCTAACAGTGTTGCAGAGGACACCCACAAAGAACCTGTTCGTGGCTATCGCAGGCAAGCTCAGTGTAGTTCCAAAGGAGCATTGATATAGCTGGTGCATTTTAATGCTTTGGAGGGCTGCTTGTTTTCTTTCCAGAAGTGAAAGTTGCAATGATGGACCTATCTCAGTGCCAGTTATTTGCAGTGAGAAGGAGATACAGTGGTCAAAACAGAGAAGAACCTGCATAGCAAAGTACTAGGTTGAAGAGCTCTGTGATCCGAGAGGAAGTGTTCCTTCCTAAGGGGTGCCCAAGCTGTCACTCCAAGAAAAGCACGTGTCTCTTTGAGAGACAATTTCCTGTTGTTAATAAGTGGAAGTGGTCTCCAGGGGAAGTGACGTGTCTGTCACAAGTTGAGAGCCCAAGGAGGTGACTAGCAGAGTTTGAGGACAGCAGTCGGGACTGCAGCTGGCAGAGCAGAACCACTCTGTGGAAGTCTGCTTCTAATTCCCCTCATTGCTCATATTGCTTTTTTCTCTTCATTACTTTCTGAACATGTCACAGTTCTTACTTGCATTGGAAAATCTGTTTGTGACAGACACAGTGAAACCAGTCACAATAAAGTCATGCAAGTCACTCCTTTCTCTTGAGGTCGAATACACGGAGTTTGACCAGTTCCCAGAATTATCTGCCCAGCAATGTTGCAGTCCCACCCCCACCCCAGCAGCACAGAGCCAGGGAACACTAGAAAGGGAGAAAACAGGTCTTCATTTCAGAAAGTATGAAAGTTATGACAAAGAAAGCAAAAAAAAACCCCAAGAATTTTGAGTTCATGCTGGCACAAGGGCTCAAAATCTGGTTGTGTTTAATAAAACCATGGAAACATCTGAATTCTTACATAGACAGCATGTCAGGAAGTGGGCCCAAAGGAGTCTGTGGAGTAACTTGGTCTCTTATGAGCTAACTATGAGGGAGCAACAAGCCACCTTCCAGTTTGTCAGGATTGCCAGATTTCACAATTTCATGGCAAGGCCTTCTGTTGCTGTGTTACTTCAATATTCCTTGGTGTACTGGGGCAGTAGGGAACCTCAGTTATGTCCTTTTTACCCTCCTGATTACTGGAAAAAGCTTGGTAGCAAGGTTTGAGGTTGGAAATAATAGGACATACGAGATAACTGCATTTTGAAAATGCTATGAGTTGCAGAAACATTTTTATAAGCATTTGAGGTGAGAATTTTGCTGTCAGGCTCCTGATTGATACACTCTATCACTGCAAGGTAATGCCATGCCATGATAAAGTAATGATGCAAACTCTGGCCAGCAGAAGATTGTGAACTTGAACTGATGACTGTCTTCTGTCTCTGGCATTGGTCAGCAGAGCCAGAGAATGAGCTGACGGGGGGTAATCTGCTTTTCTGTGTATTTTGGTTGCTTTCTGAAATCTCTCATTTCCAATTCAGAACTACCAATATTCCTATGAACATGTTTCCTGAAGTCCTGGCCTCTACAGCCGTGTTTTTCAAGAACAGGCATCTACTGAAGGGCTTATAATCCACAGACACCACAGTGAGTCACCAGAGTGATTCACTGACCTAGTTGTAGTGCACGGGACTGTGAAAACGGGGTCAGGTTTTCCTGTGCCACAGGGGGAGGGTACACTCTGATTGTCAGCTTCACTACACCAAAATGAGAGACGTGGCCCTGGATGGTGGGTACTAGTAAGAACACACAGCCCATCCTCAGAAGAAGCTCCACAAGCTGAAGTTAAATGAGGTGCCTTATGAACTTGAAAGCAGAGACTGCCACCAGCAAAGACAGAATCTTTACAGTCCTGAGCATAGTCACCAGCTCTGTACCCCCAGCACCAACAGCCACTGTCATCCTTATGTTTTCCAAGGTATGGGCAGTTGAGGACACAGACATGTGGGGCAGGTTGTACAGTTGCAGTTCAACCAGCTACTAATCCACAGAGCTTTTCTTAAGAGTTACAGTGAGGGAGGGAGTGTCCTAGGCCAGTTGTTTCAATGGCAGACTTGTCCTAGGAGATGCTGATCTGCAGATCACTTTCCCCCTTACCTATCACTCCCTCTTGGAAATATTTCAAACATTTTGTCAGTTGCAGATGCATGTTTGGAGTCAGTAGAAGTTTGATGTAAACTAGGGGCTGATATGAAGTATTGGTTACATTCTGTTTACCCATATCCAAGTGCACATCCTACTCACAACTGCATGAACCCCGCGGAAAGACCACAGTATTCCAAACAGCACTCCATGAAAATGTGCAATGGAAAACAAAGCAATGTGGATATGTAGAGGGAAAATGTTTGCATTGAACAGGCAATGGGCCAGAGGCTGCAAAGCACTACAGTGCGAGAGGGACCATGAAAGAGAGGAGGCTGGCCAGCAGTGGTCAGAGGCTCGCAGAAAAGAGGGGACAGTGGAAAAGAAAGATCTTAGCTGCAAAAGCAGTCAGAAGGTGAATGTTATGGTGTGGTGCCCATGCACAGGCCAGCTGCACAGAGCTTGACCACCAAATTGTCAGACAGTGAACTCAGTGAATCACACAGATTGGAGCAACTAGATGTCATAATAATTAATTCCAACTGCACAGTGATTGACAACAGTGCAAAGGCAGCAGTTTCTTTTTGACAATATGAATACATCATATTTAGATGGAAAAGACTCAAGTTTTATAGTTCTAGGCAACACAAAATTTCTAAACACCTCTGAAGGAGAGAATAAAATTCTAGATCCTGGGACAGGTTCTGCTATGAGCCAAGGCCACAGTCTTTGTGTGTCTCAGAAGGGAACAACTCAGCATCCAGAAGCCTTAACATCCCCCTTTGAAAGCGTGTGTCCATGTACAAGGCAGGGCTTCATCACAGGCACCTATCTCCATTATGAAGCAATACTTTCAAATCCTCTTTAATAAAATATTTTGACCTTTTATGAAGGAATTCCAAGAGCTTTGCCATGGGAATACTCTGTCTCTTTTACATCAGTTCTAACTGTACTGATCAATGTCGTCACCCCTGAGGTAAATGGGTCTTAGGCTGCTTCGTTCATATTTAAAGATGACATTTGGATACACATCTTGGGGATGTAAGTGCCCACATTGCATTGAAATGCCTTAGAGCAGAGCACACAGTTCCTGTAAAAACTGTTGCCTCTTTTTATGTTCATAAGATCCAAAATGTAGCTCATCTATATATTCTTGTTCTATTTCTCATTTTACTTGGAGGATGTTAAAAACGAGGAAAACAAAGTTTGAGCTTGTTGATAAGTGTGACAGAGCATGAAGGATGCTGGCTCTTCTGCTTTTTTAGGATGAGACCTAAGTAAAGTAAAGTAAGAAGACAATCATTTGCATCTGATCTACAATGTTCAGCTCTTTTGAGTAGCAAATGATGGTTCCTCAAGATACCACAGGAGTTTAGTCGAGTGAAACGACTCCATTTACACAGTGCAAATGAAAGCAGAACTTACCAGCAGTTGAGAGACAACTGAGAGACATTTGCTTCAGCAGAAGAACACCATCACTTCTAAGATTCTTATGTAGTTAATTGCAGGTAAAAAAAACCTGTTCATCAAAGACTTAACACGTTGTACTTGTACTCTTCATCCTCTCTAGCAGCGTAAATGGAAATGTCAGAACTCTGCTTTACAGTTCTTACATTTCCCACAAGAAAGTAGGGAAATTAAACGGAAAATTAATGACAGCATTAGGTTTAATGAGAGTTGAGGGGTGTTGGCTAATTGTTGGGGTTTTTAGTACGATTGATACTTGGTACCATGCAAAAAAAAAAAAAACAAAACCCACAACAAAACCAAAAGCAGCACATGTTCTGCAGTTCTGCATTTGTAAGCAACCTTGGACCAGCAAACCTGTGCAAACAACTCAGACCTTCTGAGAAACTTTGAAGTAGAAAGTTTTGTGCAAAACTCAGCACTTTGTGACAGTTCAGACCATGTTCTCTGCTCAGCACTTGCTCACTCTGCTGCAGTGAGCCAGTGTGAACTTGTGACAGGAGAAAGCCACTTGAAGCTTTCAGTTCCAAGTGCACATGGAATGAGTAAAACCAGATTTTCTCACGTTATATAGTGAATAAGTTATATAGTGCAAAAGGCTATACCTGGGCTCTTGGTGTGCTGCAGTACTCACAGTACAGGAACATGTGACCTTTTTTGTTTCTTTAATTTCCTTGCCAGCATCCTGAGGCCACATTAAGCACGGAAGGGCGAGGCAGACTGGGAGAGCTCACAAGTGGTGATTAAGGATTTGCTCCTTTTCTCAACAACTTTGGGGCTATTGTTCTACTGTTCACTGAAACGCTTTCAGGGCACCTTTCTGGTACCTGTATATTGCAGGAAAGGACTTCAACTTGTGCTGCTTGTGTAGCAGTGTGACAGGGTAGCTGAGCTAACCGCTCAGGTCTACAGAGCTGTATTGCATCCCTGTCCTTTTCCTGGTCTGAAACATGACTCTCCTTTTCCCATATCCTCTCTCCTCATTTCTGACTCATTCTGTTTCTTTTTATACACAGAAAGGAGTGATTCCAGTGCAAGAGAGGTCAGAGCTGCTTCTGCAACTTTGTGCTGCTCGTACAAAGGCAACATCTAGATACCTCTCATCCACACACGGCTATGCACTGGGGACACCAAGATATCTGCCTCATGGCAGATTGATTTCCTACAATATTTAACTCCTCTGTATGTCTCCTCTCTTCCTGGGGGCACTGGGGAAGGGGAGGCTGGGCCTGGAGGCAGAACAGAGCAGCTGGATTGGCATCTGTCATGTGGCAAGAGAAACAGCAAATCATCATTCTGATTTCAGCCACAAAATTATTATACAACTCTGAGTTATACAAGGTTCACATTTCTTTTCCTCAAGCCCATGAAAGTGACCTTGAGTGACTGTGTTCTGGCCAAATAAACACCAAACTTTCAGAAAAGGAAAGTCCAGTTACGTACTGAATGTTCTCAGCTCTGAAACAGAGCTGGGGATCTACCTAACAACTGGATTAATGATGACCCATCCCAGCCAGAAGTTAGCCTATGGCGTATTTGCCAGGGATTTCACCAGGAAAAGGCTGGAAATTCATCTGGAACATAAGCAGCTTTTGTTCAACAAACTGCTGACACGTTCCTTCAGGCAAATTTTTCCTTTGGCTGGATTAGCTACACAAATAACTGTGCAGAGTACTTACTCCTGTGTTTGCAAAGCTGGATGAAATTAAATCCTTTACAGGTGCACTGGATATGTAAATGTGTCAAGGCAAGGTCAGAGTCTCAGCCTTCGGGACTGTATTTTGATTCAGTCAAGCTCAAGTCCTTTGAAACAGAAGGGAACTCTGCTTCTGAGATAGCAGAAGGATTTCTGGTGGGCATCACCAGCTGGTTAAAGAAACACTTCCAATACCGCCAAAGCCCTGTTCATGTTTTCATGCCCTTCAGAAAATTGAAATGAGGGACTCAGGGTATTATAATCCCAAGACTCCTGATGGAGGACACTAGCGAGCTAGAGGGCACTTGGCTGTACCAGGTAACTCATTAACACACAGCAGTTGTCTCATAGCTGTAACACTACAGCCAATTGAAACTGTGGCTTTGGAGAGCCCTGTAATAGTATTAGCTATAAATATTTGGCAAATGGTTAGTAAAGGTATTTCTTTCTTGGCTAAAATCCATATTGTCTCTTAACTGAATTGCTGTGTTTTACTGCTTACCACTCTATTGCAGGCTCTTGTTCAGTCATGTAGCATCAAGATACTCTTCCTGAAAGTGTCCTGCACGCTTCACATTTTCACACAGCGTTTTGTAGAGTCATTAATTAAATCCCAACTCTTTTGCTATTAGGAAATTTATGTAAGTTATGGATGGGACACGCTTTTTCCCTGCTTTGGTTTAAGAAAATCAGTAGACAAGTGAGCTTGAGAGAATCTGTTGTTACATTGTGTTATCAACAAAATGAAGCAGCAAAAAGCAGCGAGAGCAAGGAGAGAAACAGAAGCATGCCTCAATCAGCCTGCACAGGCTGACTTAGTAAGTCTCATGAGCAAGGGATTCATCTGGCATCAAGTCACTCCACACCATGTGGGCGATTCTGTGGCCACTGCCTGCGGCTGCCTTTGGACCTCGGCAACGCCCAGTTGCAGTTCACAGGCCTGAGCGATGTTCTGACTTGCCTGGGCCTATATCTTGTTCTGCAATGTATAAGTAGTGCCTGTGTTGAGCAGCTCACTGCCCCAGCTTACTTCCCTTGAATTCTGTTCCCCATTGCCTTTGGTGGCTGAGTGGTAGAGCTGAAGTCAGTGCGACTGTCTAAGGAAGGAACTGGTCATATCTGCCTTTCCTGTTGAGCTTTTTCCCTTAGAGCACACCTATTAACACATTAAAGAAAGCTGGGGAGTCGTTTGCTCTTACAGAGCACTTGCACATGTTGTAATGGAGGTGTTTCCCAACACCTCCATCAGGCAGGCAGAGTGATTGTGAAAACATGCTTGAGCCTTACAAGGGGATTTTTGCCTGTTTGAGCATCACAAGTCAAAGTCCCCACGAAGGTAAACAAGGAGCATAGATGCCAAATCTTTCAGAAACCATTCTGACAGTGAGGAGCAAAACAGGACAGCAAATAATAAATTTATGAGCACATACTAATGCAGACATGGCCTGCATCCAGGTGAGAGTTGCTGGCAGTTAAACAGGCTGTGTGAAGTTTGAGGAAGGACTCCTCAAAGGGTCTGTGTGGAGGTTGAAGAGGTTTGGAGACATCCTTTAGACCACGAGCAGAGGAGAGTGCAGCTCATTGTTTCCACTTGGGACTGGAGGCACTCTGGAAAGAATGGGGGCTATGATGAACGCAGAAATTGGTGGCACATAAACAACACAGGACAGGGGCTTCAGAAGGTGGCTCGTGCTGCTTTTGGAGAGCTTGTTTTGGATATAGACACAGCAGCCATTTCCCTAAGAAGTACAAGGAGAGAGAGGTAGCAAGTGAGATCGATCCATCAAGGGGGGAAGTGGTTTTATTCTGTCTTGCCTCACACACATTTCCCTCCATTTCTCCAGTCCACTGCACCCCATGTACCCTGCCTTTCAGGAACAGCTTCTCAGTGGTGTGAAAGGATCACACAAACAGCCAAGGTATGGCTGAAGGGAAAACGATGAATGAGCTGGGATCCACAATCAGGAGAGAAGAAATCTATCCTCCTGTACTTCTGTGTCATATCTTACTGGTTTCCACCTGCTTTTCATGTTTTTTTTTCCCTACTGAATGCAAGCTCCCCTCCAGCTGCAGCTGCCTGTTAGCAGATCTTGCATAGATGCCCATATTGATCAGCCTATCTGGCCAAGGTGATCTCTGATCCTGATCTTGGCAACAATTAAACTCTAGTGTGATGGAAGCCAGCAATTACTTGCAGTGTAGAGTATAGCAGTAATGTGTGAGAACATCTATTCCTGTCCTTTAGTCATTGGATGTTTATTGGCTGTTTGGTTGAGAAAAGCTCAAAAAAGCAGATGTGTTAAGGTAGGTGTGCTTCTCTCAACTAACACACAGGCTTTTCTAATCAGGGAAGGCTACTGAGGACTAACCTTTTTAGTGTGCGAGACACTCTAAACTGTCTGGCTTGACTCATGGGTTTGACAGAGGAGTTAGTAAGTTTACCTGAGGATATTCTGAAACATCATGAGACTTGCAGTAGCTAAATATAGGGCAAGTCAATCGGTGCCACCCTGGGAAACACAACTAATGGGTGATGTGGTGCGGAGATAGCAGAGCTTGATGAGAAAAGGCAGACAGACTCTCTCACCGACTTCTTGCAAGATCTCAAGACACCCACAGTTGTAGAGCTGTGGCTGGAGCTAATATCCAGTATCTGTAGGATATTGGAGAAGTGAGCTGGATTGATAAGAAGATACAAGAATTCACAGGACAAGGAGTATAGATGGTTGAAAGCTAGGAGTTTAAAGGGATTCCAGAGTACTTAGGATTTTCCCTCTTGAACCTGAGATGATTCTCCCTTGAACTGAACACACATCAAAATAGTCAGAAAATAGTTTTGCTGATCTCCTTTTGAACTGTATTGATTGGACAGGCTAGCCCGTAGCAACAGACTTGTCACACACACAGATGGACCCAGATGTTGTCTGATAATAAAACTGCAGCTTGCTAAAGCTTAAGGAGGAAACATGCTGGGTCTTCTCCAGGAAGAGAGTGGTTGTGTCTGGCAAGAGATGTGGCTTAATGCAGCTGGACTGAATTAGCCAGCAAGAGTACTCTGTCCCTGAGACACAATAAGGCAGTTTCAGCACCAGATAGCAATCTGTGTTAAAGCTGTATTAAGCTTCTGTTGGTCACAGGTGCAAGACATTTTCTAGTTTTAACCTGCCTCAGGTCTGGCCTCCAGTTATGGGTGTAGAGGAACTGTGTTTTGGAACTCGACCCTACCTGCAAGAAACTCCCTCTGAATAGCTGAAGAATTTAGCAAGTCTGGCTGCCTCTGAAAGTCTTGCTGTCCATTTGGAGCTCTTGAAACTGATCTTTAATGCCTCTTCAAATTGATTCTCATGTGTGAAATTAGGCTACCAGTGCTTCCTTTCACCTACTACTTTTTCTTTCTTATTCAGCACCTGCACTCTTTGGGGTTTTACATAGGGTGCAGCACTTCAGCTTCCCCTTAGAACTCTCAAAGCTTAAGGGAAGCAACGAAGACTTGCTGCAACACAAACGTGTGTGTGGGTACAGTCCAATCACCGGTGAGCGCTCACATAGCAAGGCTTGCACTTTCTGTGACCCCACAAAAGGCAAGGCCAACACACCTTGCAGGTGGCACTGTCAAAAGAGACTAAGAATTAATACGAGCCTGACACTTTTAGTGCCTGGTCACTGAGAACCAGTCACAGAGAGAGTGGAAGACAGAGCGTGCTAACTTCCTAAAGCCGAAAAGACATGGGGTTTATTATCTTTTGGACCAGGCTTGGCCTTGGGGAGATATCTTGAAATACAAGTAAAAAAATCAAGTAAGTATGTGAGTATCATGTGCCACTTGTTTTCAGCAAGTTACCAGAGGGTGGGGAGGCTCCTGTGTTAGCAATCCCAAGCAAGTGCCATTAGCCAGCAGCAGCACCCACAGAGTGTCCATCTCCCTGTAGAAACTGGTTTTGCTGCTGCAAGCACATTCATGTTGAGATCATTATCTACTCAACAGTTCTTGATTCCTTGTACTTAAGAGGATATGCTGTATCTGTATTGAAGGTGGATGACAGAGAACATGAAATGACTTTATATACAGGTAATTTAGAATAGTACGGCCTGTTTATTTTATACACACAGTTTTACACCAGAATCACTCTATCCACTCCTGCTGGAGTTAGAGGCAGCAATGTTACAGACATGGAAGATAAAACTGAATTCTTCTGTATGGCAGAGACACTTATTTTAGAAGAGCTGTTACTCAGAAATAGCCACATCCACGGCCTTTCCCTTCAGACCTCTCCAGATCTCGTCATGTCAGTGACAGTCCCCAGGTCGTCTCTTCTTTCTGGGTACAACCATGTTTCAAAAAGGTATTTTCAGCCATCGTTGTTCTTCCAGCTTCACTCTGCCTGACCACTTCCAAACTGACCGTGGTTTTGTTGATGGTACAAAGGCCCAGGAAAGCTTCCACATTACTCATGCCTCTGGAGAGGCAGCCACAGAAGGACAAAGCGATAAAAGGCCATCATGCAAATGATTCTATTAAGTGCTCAGCATTTTCCTTTGCACTGAAGCAGATCCCACTTAACCAAGCATCACTACTCACAGGGAAGCAGAATTTCAGCTCTTGCCTCTCTTATTCTGGACAGATCTTTAAAAATTCCATTACCAGCTGCATATTCTGTAGCGCTGTTGCACTGCAGGGATCTGGGGCTTGATCAGAAACCTTCAGCTCCTGTTTTGCTACTAGTTATCTGAAATATTTTACTGTCTTCACGTGGCTGTATGAACACTTGGCACTCTGCAAGCAGTGCAGTGGCATTCAAAGGGACAAGAGTGACTCTCTCTGTGATAATGATCACAGATAGCACCCAGGCACTTCACAGGAAAGCTGCAGTGAAGTTGAGTATTATCTCTTGCAATACCTTTAAGGTTTTACCTGGAGGCCAGGGCTGTAATCAGGAATTTTACAGCCACTTGCTAAGTCACCCTCCCTGCCCTGAAGACTTTCTATTCTAAAGAAGCAGTCTTCCCATTTTATAGATGGAAAGGTGGTGTGTAACTCAGTCCAGAGTTAGATTTTGCAGCAGGTTGATGCTGACTTGCCTGATGTCTTACAGAGAGCATCTGTGAGAGAACCAGAAATGTTTTCTGGGAAAACCGTAAGTCTCAGCCCCGTACCTTTCATACCTAACCTCTTTTATAGGCCAGAAAGACATGGAGCAGTGAGGGACTGAAGTTTTTGAGCCATCCTTGTCAGTGGGGGCACTTACAGGGGTGAAAAACACACAAAATTGTAGATTCAACAGATATGCAAAATCCCACCTGAAAATCCTTGTAGGAGTTGGTATCTCATTTCAGTTCCCATAAGAAGGAATATCATGTTTGCAATGAACACGAGTTTTGCTCTGTGTTTTGTTTTTCCTTTAAAAAAAAGAAAACCCTCTTGAGCTGAGGAGAAATGCTCCCATGGAAAGCCATGCAGTTTGTTTCATCTGTGTGAGAAAGGGCAGGATGTTTGGATGGTTTAATTCATCATGTGTGAAAAACAAAATGTTGCCAAAACCCACATTGAACATACTTCCTTAAGAAAAGCAGGTTAAGTTACATTAAGCCTCAAGGGGTTTTAGTCACAGTAGAAAAATCAGTCCATAGTTTCTCCTATACCAACAGGTTGGAATGCCTGTACTTGTCCAGAACATTGCTGCTGTGTTGTACTGCCTTGTTTTGTTTAACCTGCTAGTCTCTGATTACACTAATTTCTTTTTTATATATGTGAGTTTTGTTGAAAATTCATCTAAAATCCTTTTAGGCAATGTTTTTTCTTTCTGTCTCCTATATCAAAGCTTGAACCAGAACTCCTTAAATCTTCTAAAATGTCTGTACATGAAAGGAGCAGATAGTGAGGAACTGGAAAAAGGCATGGGATTGATAACATCTCAAGTAGTTCTCATATCTTTATGTTTCTGGGACGTGAAACATAAAATGACACTGATAACAAAATGTTGGGCACCTGAAGGTGACCTGTGTTTGTCACTCAAGTTGTTTAAAACTTTTATCAGCTCTTTTAGTGCCTGTTTTACAGATGTAACTTTCCACCTTGCAGACAATGCATGTGTTGCACTCAGTGAATGAATTTACTACCTGGAACAGAAGAATGGTCCTTGCCTCTGTAGGCATTAGTGGGAGCCATTTGCATCATTTTAGCCACATGAATCTTCTATCAACTATTCTATCTCATGGAGCACCTGCAGGACAAAAAGTTGATAGAATCAGCCTTCAATTTCTGAATGTATTTTTAAAACTCCTGTAATGTTTACCAGGGTGACAAAGGCTCTAAAAAGATAGAAATATGAAGAAGCTATCAGAAGTGAAACATGACAGTAGTAAGTTGTATTATTTGAGTGCTGACAGGTCATTTCCCCTTTGCTTCTTACACAGAGTGTAATATTATCACCAGTCAGCAGCAAGCATTTGGCTTGTCAGCAGAAGGGCACACACAAAGCAGGGAAAGCTTCTTTGTTTCTTTCCCAGAGAAATCCATGACAGGAAACAATGGAAGAAATTATAAATGATGATCAAATAAGATAGAATCATCCACTCAGGAATTTCATTCTCTTTTCACTGGGTGATGAGAACAAAAGGCTCAATGTTTGGCTGCTCTGATCTCCAGAGCGCCAAATCAGTTCTCGAACTGAGCACCAGGGCTTCAGTGGTGACTAACAGCAAACGCAGAGAATGGTTATGTTCCAAGAGGAGGGCAAGTGGAGCAGGTTGGGAATGGGCTACAGCTCCAGCAGCTATGAAGTGCCATTAAAGAATCCACTTTTGCAGATAAAAGTTTGGCTAGAAATTCAGCTTTTCTTCTTGGTTCGTGTCAGTGTGACCTACGGAACAAGGTGCAGCGTTTTAAATGCACAAGTATGTCACTGGACCTCAATAAAGCTTTTAATTACACAGTGGTTAGGGAATTACTGCATTGCTAGGAGCATGAAATGCTCAGTAATATTCCCCAGCTGTCTGCTCAAACCTTTGTGCTGCTGCCAAATAGTTTGTGGGGACATTAAAACAAGCAGTGAATTCTCAGCAAGAAAAAACACATTAGTCTGAGCTCCTTTACTTGTAAAGAGCAGCAGTGTTTCTGGGCTCCAAATCCGGGCAGTCCTGCCCTGATGCCCACACCAGTAAGGGAAAAGGCCTCTTAAATATTTTTTTCTGTTCTAACTTTTGAGGGAATGCAAATATGTCTTTGATCCCTGCTTTCCTTAGTAGTGTGTCTTGGCCATTTATCTGATGTCCCTTTTGAATACTATTAGCATGCTGAAGTTCTTATGTGGGCAGACGCCAACAGCTGGAGCGTGGCCTCCAGGGAGGTAATTAAGTTATCAGATGCATGGGTCATATCTTCATTGTTCAAAGCATGAAACTAGTGGAGACAGGAACTTGTGACATGCAGAGGACTCTTTTGAAACTCAACAGTTTGGGGTGTTTTTTCCAGTGGTAAGACGCCTATGGTCCAGTCTGGCCAGTGTAGAATGGGAAGATCCTACATGTATGGAACAAAAAGATTTGGTTTTGGAGACAAAGTTGAAGAGTTCTTTAAGTTAACCTAAAAGTGGAATATCAGACAAAGTAGGACAATGTTGTAATCTAGGTACAAATTGTTTGCCACCATCTTGCTTTGTCTCTTTAGGTGAATCAGAGTCTTTCCGTTTCTCACTGTACATACCCATTTAGGGGACTAAAAAGCTCGTTTAGCAGCTAGATGTGCTGCGTAGTTTGTCTAATGCCCCTGTGAAGTGCATGCTGCTGTCTGAGATGGAAGATGGTTTAGGTGTGCAAATCTGAGGTGTTTCCCCACAGAGGAGAGTCTGGACATCCACACTGATAAAGTCTGGGTTTGTTCCCTCTGTCAATCTTTTTGACAAACACATGTGCAGGTGTTCAGAATCATCCATCCTCTGAAATAATTAAGACCTCAACTTAGCAATGAAGGGGCTAAATGTTGTGATGAAACGACCTGACATTTGTGCCAAGAGCCCTGTCGATCACCAAGCGTCAGCCCTGGGAAGGTCAGGTGGTGTTTCCTCAGGGTTCCTGTGGCATGGGGTAAAAGAGCTTTGTAGGAAAGAATTGTTTTAACGAAGTAGCCTTTGATGATATGCCTCTATCTCCTCTTGGCTCCATACTGTCTTTTTCAGGCCTGCCACTCCTTGCTGACACATTACCAGGTCACCTCCGCTTCCGTGCTTTCACCCGCTGTTTCCCAGGCCAGCCATCCGCCGGGTCTCTGCGCACAAGCAGCATCCAGGGAGCCAGAGGAGGGCTGCTCTGCCAACAGGAACTATTCCTCAGCACAGATACACATCTACTAAAACTGCTTTCAAGGGCCATCAATGCAAGTGCTCCACATATTCACATCCTATCATGTAACAATGCATATGGCTGCTCGTGAGTCAGAATGGATTTTCTTGGCAGCCTGTGATGTGCAGGAGGTGCCTTTGCCAAACCCGAAGTTATTCAGCGTCCTTCCATCTCTGAGGCGGTTTAACCCCTGCAGCTATGAGGTTCTTGAATGAAGTGTTTGTGTCAAGCAGCATTCTTATTAAACAGGAAGATGGCCTTTCCTCCTGCCAGTTCTCACTGCATTTCCTGCTCAATTCTTCGGCTCTGCTCACAGAAGTACTTAGTAAAGTGGCCTTACCTTGCTGCCATAGGTTTGTTGTCTCTGGCATCAGTACAGACAGGACAAAAAGCACCAAAATGCAGATGCCTTTTTGGAAACCCTCTCCTGGCTTTTCAAATGTCTTTACCTTCAGTTTGTTTCCTACCAAGTTTTTGCATGAGTTCCCTGTAGGAAACATCAGGAGTTGATCTCACCTTATGATGTGGCTGGTAATGTGACTCCCAGCAGCTGCAGCTAAATACTCGCCCTGCGAATGAGTGATGTGGTGATTATGTGGTTTGAGGAGCGGAAACGGTCCCGTGTTTCCCTCCGCACTGCTTTCCAGCAGGATGATCTTACTTTCCTCCATTGTATTTATTGCTGGTTAAAGGCTTCCTTTGCAGGATGGCTTACCTCCTTCCTCTCTTAAGTAATGTTTAACCTTCAAGGAGCTGGTTTGTTGCAGATGGGAAAGACACAGGTGCATTGCAAGTATATTGCTCTGTTCAGGCTTTTGTCAATATAGAGTAGCACTATATCATAGTACACTGAGCACCCGGTAATGTGCCACCTATATTTGGAGCTCTCAACTTGTTCCGTGGGTGGAAATCAACCAGAAGACCAGGTCTACTCCCACCTTTTACTCTGCTGGGAAGAGTGTTGGTGGTGCAGAGTCCAAATCTGTTCCTGAAAACTGTCAATGGAATTGTAAGGAAACAAGACTCAAGACACATCAATACTCTTCCTACTTCAGGCTGTCTGAAATGGAAATTTGAGCCTGGCTGATATAGGGGAAGGATACCTCTAATGAGAAAAGCAGCACACGATTCCTTTTCCTCTGCAGAGACTGAGAAACTTTAGCTGCAGGCCGACACCTTGGTACACAACTCTCAGGGTAAAGGTGAACGTGTTTGCATTCCTTCTTCTCTGTTGACAGTGGCTTGAGTAAATGGCTAAAGAAACCATAACCTCTATACTCAAGTGATCAGCTGTTTACAACTTTATTTACTTAATTTATCCATACACCCATTCTCAGGCCTTGCATTTGTTTGTGGTGGGGGTTAGCATGTTCCTACAGAAATAAGGAAAGCTTATGGACTGCTGAAAGAACAGTGGCATTCAGAAGCCACCGAGGTGTGATTAAGTGATTTTTGTATTGCATATCAGCCTTTGAGAAGGAATGCCTACCTGTTTGACCAACCATCTGTGGATCATAACTCTTAAAACAAATGAGTCATTGAAATTCTTTAACGTGTAATGAATTGTGAGGTGTTTTTTCAGGTGTTTTTTTTTTCCTAAGGCAGAAAGTGCCTTAGGACATGAGTATGCAAAGAATACATTCACTGTGTTCAACCATTTCACATTCATGGTGCTTTACTGCAGGATATCTGTACAGGAGAAGGTCAGGAAGCAGAAAGGTATGGTTAGTTCAGCTGAACGCTGAATTCGTTCAACAACGCTGCTGAAGCTTTGACTGTAAACTCACCCAGTCGCTTTAGATCTGCTTTATATAAAGTCAGGTTATACCTGTGAGTGACAATTGATCTTAGAGTTAAGTAAAATATAGGGACAAGGATTCTATTCATAAACACAGAGTGGACATGAAAACTACCTTCCTCAGCTTGCTGCTGTAATCTGCTCCTTGGTTACTTGGTGCTTTATAGTTGAAAAGCAGGGCAAGTACACATGCTCCAAGTAATGCTGAAGGAAGGACCTTGTAAACAAGAAGCTACAAGACAGGTATCCTCATTCCTTTCCCAATTCATTAAGCAATGCTGTGCTTTCTGCTGTGCCAGTTTTCTTGCTCTCTCATGTGTCAGTGTGGGATTTTCCTTTTCTTCAGGCCAAGACAAGAATGAGGGAATGCTGAGGAGCTAAAAAAAAAAGTTGCTTTTTATCAACTGGGAAATTCACAAATACTTAGTTCCAAATGACACACCTTCTCAAGTTGCCTGGATAAGGACAGGTCTGGCCCATGACAGAATATGTTAAGACAGTTATGTATTTCATGTGCTTTAAAAGTGGCATGATAGATGAAGGTATTTGATTTACTCAGTTTGTCACTCTGCTTTTTGACCTGGCCGGTAACTGAGACTTAGGTGATCAGCACAATTTCTTTTCTCACCCTGAAAACACACATAAGCTGTTTTACTAAAAAAAACAATTTTTTTTTTGCCTTGGAGGGGTCCTTGATTCACGAGTTGCAAAGCTAATTTTTTCTACCAGCTCTGCCACTGACTCACACATTGGCTGTAAGCGCCTTCGTTACTGTTGGGTTATTTAAAATGTCCAGCCCACTACTTTAAGGTCTGCCTGTTCTTAGGATTCTTGTCATGTTTTGTAGAGACATTTTTATTTTCAGTGCCAACCAAACCTATGCAAATTAATTCCCTGAATCGACATCTTAAAACATGATCTTTCAGTGCAGGCACCTGTAAACTCAGTTAGTAGACAGAAATGTTAGCTGGCTGTCAAGAGCAACAAGCGTCAGGCTGCTGAGGTGAAGATCTCTTCCCCAGCTGAACTCTGTTAGGTGCCTTGTCATCTGCAGCTTCTCTTCTGTGAGAGGAGGATGAAGGCCTAGTGTGCAGCTAAAGGCTGGGACGGGGCTTCCTTTCTTCCTTTGCACATAGCTGGTGAATCTGCTGACGCTGTGTGCAGTGTTTACTGGGGCAAAAAGCTGACAAGTTACAGAGACAAGACCAGAGGATCCGAAGAAACAAAAAGCAGTAAACGAGGGCATGTATAGGTGAGTTTGTAGGGAGCTGGGCACCCAATCATTGGTGGAGGATAACTACTGCTTGAAGAAATGTGAAGAATTATTTAGGTCACAAAGATGTCTCAGTTGGCATTTACATGGCAGGAACTATGCAAAAAGCATAGCAGGGGAAACCCTGGACCAGACTGTACCAACAGAGTGCACTGGTTGTATGTTTAGGCTGGAAGTTGAAAGAAGTTCTCTGATGATCACAGAGATTTGAGCTATCTAGAACATCTTCCCAAATGATGAAATGAGGCAAAAAGCCTGATGCTGATTCACAGACAAACAGGATTTTATGAAATGGCTTCCTTCAGTAATCGGGGACAAAATGTGAGGGTCAGCATGTCCCCATGAGCTGATACTCTTAATATTTGCTCTCTAGCAAATGAAAGCATTCCAAAGATCCTTGTACTGAGGTTCTTGTGTGTTTGCTTTTGAGCATCTGTGTTTGGATAGTTTAATCTTTGTTTTCATCTCTGTCACTGGACTTCTTCAAGGAAATCAAAATATTTTGTAGTAAGAAAAACAGTTCTGTTAGGCACAGGCTGAAGCCATGGTGGAATGTCCATGACATGGAAATACCCCACGCAGTGTAACCCATTTTTAATCGGTCACATCATTCAACTGTGACTAGTCAGAGAAGATACTGGAAACAAAATGTTTGGCCTCAGAAACACCAAAATGTGTTATAAAAATATAAATACAGAAAATTGGTAAATCAGAGTAAGACTAATACCATGGAAAATCTGAGCAATCCAACGTCATGCGATGGCTGACATTATTTCGGTGTATTACATGTATACATGGGCTTGAAATAACATGGCTTTTGCTTGGGGTTACACCATTGATATTGTAAAGGCTTTAATCTTGACTGCTGTTCTTACCCAAATGGAAGATTAGGTTTTCTTAAGTTAAACTACTTGGAAAAACAAACACAATTTTAGATGCCATTGTTCTCCCTTTAGATTAATATAACAATTAACGTCTGGGTTTGAAAACAGAGCAGCTCTTCAAATCTTTCTTTTTTATTTAGATTACATAGGGTGCAGGCACAGAACAAACCTGTCCTACCATTGTGTCTCTGCCTTTCTTTCAAAGTTATTGTTTTTGTCCCATCCAGTCCTTAGTCTGTCCTGTGATAACCACTGAGGTTATCTGCTAGTTGCACTGGGCAATTTCCTGATATCTCTGAATGCTTCAGCTATTCAATAGCTGTAGGAACACTGATTATAGACCAAAGCCCCGTTGTGCTAATTCTTGTACAAACATAAGACAAGCAGGGGGCTTCAAGAAGTGTACAAGTTAAGTGAAGTGTCTGTGTGTAAAGGGTTAGCTGGTAGTAGGTTCATTGTGCATCTTATATCCATACAGTACAGTGGCAATGAGTATCTCCCTATTGAGCCAGTGAGGAGGGTTTTTCGCCTCTTTTCTTCTTTGGATAGTCTATAATGCAGTGGCCTACAACAGTGAGTTACAACTTTGCTTTCTCTCCAGAGCATGTTTGACTGGCACAAGGTGGATGTTGGTCAGTGCTCATTGGAGTTGTCTCATCAGCCTTAGTAGTGGAGGCCGACACGGCCCAGGTGCCAGGGCGGTGTGTGTCTTACCCTGAGCCATTGTGCTGGGTTCGTGTGGACCCGCTTTTTACTTGGTAACTGGAGGAAGGGGCTGCAGTGTTGGCCCCTGGAAGCAGCTCTCAAAACGTCCCAACCTCTGAGTCCGGGCCACCTCTGGCTAAGCCAGGCCAATCTGGCAGCTCTGCCAGCACTATTTAAGAAGGGAAATCTGCAGTGCGTAGGAGGAGGTGGAGGAGTGGGACAAGATGGAGGCAGCAAACGGACCCCACAGTCAGCAAAGGAAGAAGGGAGGAGCAGCACCAGATCAGAGACCCCACCCACACACCTTGCAGGCAACGGCAAGAGTGGCTGTTGCCATATGCCCACAGCGGGCACTGGTGGGACTGATAGTTGCCTGCAGCTCTGTGAGAGGACCCTGTGCCAGAGGGAGGGATTGCGAATGAGGACCCTGTGCCAGGGCAAGTGATTGCGCCTGGCTGGGTGGGAGACTGCGTGGGAGGGAGGCGGCCATGGCACAGGCCGTGCTGCCGTGCCTGCGGGCTGCAGACACACACAGCAGGCAGAGAGGAGCTGCAGCCTCAGGATGGGCTCACGTTGGAGCAACGCATGCAGGACTGCGGCATGTGGTGGACCTGCACTGGGGCAGGGGAGTCCTCCTGCCCTGCGGGGAGACAAGCAGCAGGAGCCATCAGTGAGGGGCTGGCTGCACCCGCCATTCCCTGCACCGCTGAGGGGAGGAGGTAACGACGCTGGGATGGGGTGCCTGAGCCCGGGAAGAGAGGAGAGCTGGGGGAAGGTGGTCTGCAAGGGCTGGTTGTGCTCTCCATCATCGTCCTACTCTGTCGTTTTCTGATTTTTATGGTTTTGTTTGGTAGAGGGCTGCATCATTTTTTGTTCTCTTCCCCAAGGCGAGTAGTCCTCTTGTCTTGCTTGGGACCATGACTGAGCCTTCTCTGCCCTTGGGGATTTCCAAACGCCTTTGGTTACTTTTCTCCTCCCTGTCCTGCCAGGAGGGGGAGGAGTGAGCAAGCAGCTGCTCCTGCTTCTTTGTTCCTGGCTGGGCCTAAACCAAGGCAGCTGTAGGAGCATAATGGGCAAGGCAGGCTCGTTTCAGACTGACTCGCACTGTCTTGGTGAGTCAGGGGCTGTATATGCTACACCTCTGCAGAGCTCCGCTGCAGGCCAGGTAGCTGTGTGCAGCAAGGAGCTGGCTGCGTACGTGTGCTGAAAGCACGGTTTAGATTGCAGCGAGTTTCATTGTGCATTTCCCAGACACAGGTGGTTCACTTGTGAGGAACAGCTAGGCAGCTGCCTTAAGAGCAGAGTTTCTGGTGAAACTTTCCACTTAAACACAATTTTTTGGATCAATTCACAGTACAGTTTAAGCTAGATCATCATATGTGTAGAAGAGGGGCTTCTGCTCACCCAGATCAGTCAAATATATTTGCCCAAGATAAAAAGTAGTCCAAAAACCTTTTTCTTGTGTCTCTGATCACTTTGTGGGAAGGGAATAGGGCTGCTCCAAAGCCAGGGAGCATCAGGGGCAGGTGCTGCCCCAGGAAGGCGAGGTGATGGCAGCGCAGGCAGGGTTGTGCCCACACACTGCTGGGCTACAGCTGGCCAGCACAGCAGCGATGGTGGCCAGCCTCAGCCAAGCACCCAGCTGCCAGGCAAGCCTGTAGTGGCGTGTCTGAGGTCAGGCCAAGGGGTCAGTAGGGCAGGGAGGTACAAGATCAGAGTCGTGCCTGCCCCCAACACAGCTTGGGCAAGGACCAAGGCTGTGGGTCTCAGCTTCCGAGCAAAAAGAGGGCAGGCCCCAGCTTCCCAGTCTGAGCCCAGATTAACACTGAGCACTATCAGTCCAGACCTGGAGCACAGGAAGCTAAACCCTGGGGCAGGGGAGGTGCACACGGGGCCCTGGCAGGTAGAACTTGCACAGTCCCATGCTGAGCTGGCACTTGGGAATGGGTGGTGAAGGTGGCTGGCACGGACTTGTCTCTGTTTGTTCATACCTGCATCTAGTTGTTTATGCAAAGAAATCCCAAGTGCTGTTTTGTACACAGAAAGTGTTCATATGAGCAAGGCCATGGCTTTGGCAATAACTTCAGCAAGGTATGTAACTGCAGGTGTTCAGGGATTTTTTTGGTACAACCTATTTGTCAAAAGAGTTGAAAAGCCAAATTCTTTAGAAGTGGTGCATTACTGATTGGTCTGTCCATGATGTGTGAAGACAGCAGTTAATCATATCTACTATTTGCATTTCATTATTCAGCCAAATTACAAGGAGAGATATCATTATTATTTACATAATCCAAAGGAGGAAAACTGCTCTCAGAGAGGTCAAACAAGAGGTGAGCCAGCATGTGTGAGGTCAGTCTGCCAAGAATAAATACTTGGCACAGGAAAGCAGACTGATTTATTTTCTATTATCATTTTTTTTCCCCTTCCAGAAATACCAAACAGCCACAGCTTGCTTTGAAATTACTGGGAACACAAACATTTCTGACAATCACTCTGTATTTGTTACCCACTTGTGCTTCCAAATAGACATGTAACTTCTGGTGCAGCATTGTGAGCTGAGCGACTTGCATACGCAGAAGTCACACCTGGCTCTTATGGAGGAATAGAAACTGGGATCCATCATTGAAAATTATGTTTATGTCCACCTTTACTGTAAAGCATCTGGTTATTCAGGATGAGATAGGATGAGAGCAGTGTCCTTCCCTCATAGCTCTGTTTGAGACCGACAGTTTCCACCAGCTGCCTTGCTGATGGCTTTTTCTGATTTTTGTGCTGGGTTTGCTCACAGCTGCAAAAAAAAAGAGCTGGCTATGGGGTCTGTGCAGTACAGCTTTGCTGAGGCAAAGCTTCCTAACCCTCTGACATGTCATTCTCATTTGGCTCATCTCTTGCAGTGAGAAACACGCTCCACATTTGGGGCCGAGGCTCTACACGAGTCCCAGGAAGAAGAAGAAGCCCACGCACTTGGAATTGAAGAGGCTGGTTGAAGAAAATTGCACCATTTCCCATCACTCAGGAGCACCCAGCTGCAATGAGCACCCCCACTGCGCCTCCTGCCCACCTCTAGGTGAGTCAAAATCCCAGAATACTCATTGCCTAGCAGAAGGAAGCAATGATTTTCCTTCACAGACCACCAGCTGCCACTGGGGTCCAAAATGTTTTGGGAACATCCTCCAGATGGACAATAGTCTGGAACTGGAGCATTCCCAAAGATTTGAGGAACCCCTCTGAGCCCTCAACCAAGGTGCATTGCTGGCTGTCCATTTCTAACACCAGTACTAAGCCACTAATTCCCAAGCCAGTTCTCTATGGGACCAAAGAACTTTTGCCAAATCTGATGTTCCGCGTTGCTTTTACTCACAATAAGGATTAAAGTGTTATCTCCACGGCTCTGTAGCTCCAGCCAGCTGCTTCTGCTGTGGGATCTTATAAGGAAGGACATAGGCCTCTGTTGATACAGCTCCAAGATAAACTGTTAATCGGGCTTGCTTCTTTGGCTGGGTAGGGCATGCCTAAGATCCTTCCCTTCCTTCCCCATTCCCCAGGGTACTGGCAAAATTCTGCAGAGAAGCCTGCGTGGCACAGTGTGAACTCAGACCTGCTGCAGAGCAGAGCTTAATAACGCAGCTCGCCCAGCTCTTCCAAATATCACAGTTGTCTTCACATTTTGAAAAGCAATTAGAGTCAACAGCACGTAACATATCACAGCTGTAGTAAACATTGCCCTTGGCCGCGGCAAACAGCCCTGGGAACTCTAAACTGCAAACAACAGCCCCTCCTCCTGTTTGCAGCTGGGATGCACATTTAGGTTCAACGCAGCAAAAGTGATTCTTCTCCCAGTTTTTTTGCCTGTCCTTTGTAAGTCACCTGCAAAGCCCCAACCTGCAGAGCATGGAGTACAGAAAAGCTAAACCCCCTGAGAAAAAACAGAGCTTTTTATGCTGGAGTTTATGAAAAGCATAAACCCTGGTAGAAACAAGTGTTAATCATGGGCTGCTGAGAGGGATGCACACCCTGCATAGTATTCATTTCTCACAGGCTACAGGTTTGTCTGGTTAGTCCCACACACTGATATTCGTTAGCTAAATGAATACACCCACAGTAAGGGCAGAGGGAATTTGCGGGGTTGTTAGTTGGCATAACTTCAGTGACTGTTAACAAGTCTTCATTCTTTATATATCAGTTGTCAGGCATCGCCCTGCACATGATTTAAAGGAGAGATAAGTGCTATCACCATCTTCCAAATATAGAGAGAGAAAAGCAAGAAGTGTAGGGCTCCTCTGTGGCTCCTGTGGAGCCAGCAACCGAAAACCTGACAGCTCCAGGCCCATATTTACGAATGTAAATCATCTGGTGGTGTTTTCTTACTGGTTTCAACTCTGCAGGGTGCCTTAGTTCACAAACAGATCCTTGGTTTCAAAATAACTTTTCAAGAGCCATGAGCTCTCACGGCCTGTGTTAGGTTTAAACTGGATGTTGCCACAAAAGCCTGCTGTGTCTCCTGCTATGCTGTCCCTCTGCTCTTTGATCAATTCCTCTATCACCTTAAGTGTGCAGTTCAGTGTCTTTCAGGAGACTCCCACTTTTGATTGGATTTGCTGGTCACTTGCTGGGGTGTTGCAGGATTTTGATGGGGAAGAATGGTGATGTGTTGGAGGAAGGCAAACACCACACCCAGACATTCCCTCCTGTGCCTCAGAGACACACCGAGCCTTTCAGTGTGGGTTGGCCCTGCATTCTCCTCCTCTGCACTGCAGCCTGTGCTTGGGGCAGAGTTTGGGGTTTAAGGTTTTTACAGGACTCTTGAGCTGCTGTTAGGTTAGCAGGAAATCCAAACCAGTGTAAGTTGAACTGCCTGCATGAACTCGTCAATCTTATTGTAAATGCTGCTGTCAGTGTACGTTTTAGAACAAGTTTGATCACATTCTGTCCTTAAAATCTTAAAATTAGAATCACAGAGTTACAGATTTAGTTCGGTTGGAAAAGATCTTTAAGATCATCAAGTCCAACCATCGACCTCACCCTGCCCAGCCCACCACTAACCCACGGCCCTCAGCCCCTCAGCTCCACGGCTTTGCAATAGCTCCAGGGCAGGAGACTACCCCAACTCCCTGGGCAGCCTGGCACAGGGGCTCAGGGAAAAAATTCTGCCTCAGCTCCGAACTCAACCTCCCCTGGGGCAACTTGAGCCCATTGCTCCTTGTCCCACCATTCTGATTCCTGGAGAGCAGAGCCCGACCCCCAGATCACGGCAGCCTCTGGTGAGGGAGTGTCAGAGAGCGCTGCTGTCTCCCCTCAGGCTCCTCTTCTCCAGGCTGGATACCTCCAGCTCTCTCAGCCCCTCCCCAGCACCCTTGTGCCCCAGCCCCTTGCCCGGCTCTGTGCTGCAGCTCCAGCGCATCATTGCAGTGCTGAGCCCAGCACTGAGCTGAGTACAGGGGCAGGAATTAAGTAACGGCCTGAGCAGGACACGAAGTACAGCTCTGAAACACCCCCGTTCCGTGCCCTGCCAGGCTCTGAACGCCGTGCCCATGAACGGGCTCCATTCGGGGCCGTGCCCGTGAGGGTGCCGCGCTCCCGTCACAGCGTCTGTTCCACGCTCACAGCTCTACGGAAGGTTCTCGCTGTTGGGCTTCTCAAATTGCTCTAGGCTTTATCACGCCGGGTTTATGTATGTCCGGCATCTCTCTGGATCACTTGCTTGTGCTATTAGTGAGCAGTGCTGAGGCTTGTTTACAGCCAAGTGTGCCGTGAGACCAGAATTTAACATCTTCGGCCTGTTAGGAAACGGCAAAGGGATTTCTATCCCTGCGGCTATGTGTGTATTCTGCAGATTCGAAGCCTGCAAAGGCTTTAAATAAAGCTCTTTCGAGTTTCAGAGAAAAATAACATCTCAATAAATACAAACCAAGGGAGAAGATCATGCAGAAATTGCTCTGAAGGTGGCAGCCCCTAGGATGGGTTCTCTTGGTTCTCTCATAGAATCATTCTGGTTGAAAAAAAAAAACCCTCTGTCATCAAGTCCAACCACTCACCTGACACTGCCAAAGCCACCCACGGCCCTCAGCACCTCAGCAACACAGCTCAGCAATAGCTCCAGGGATGGGGACTCCCCCACCTCCCTGGGCAGCCTGTGCTGGTGTCTAACAACCTTCTCGAGGAAAAAGTTCTTCCTAATATAAGGGCTCATGCCTCTACTGTGCGTTATGATCATTTTGTTCAATCCCAGCTGATAGCCAGAGGGAGCACTCAGAGCTCTGCTCAGGATCACGAGATTTTACCCGACTCCTTCAGGAAATGCCATTTTAATTCTGCCCAGTCCCTGCTGCCTCCATAGCTCAAGGCTCAGGCTGTGGGGTAGAAAGGGTGGTGAGCACTGCTTGTGAGTTGGTGGAGGTCAGGACAGACCACTCGGGGAAAAGTGTGTTTCTGTGGGTGAGACTGTCCCCAATGGGCTTTTAGGAAGCCCAAGGCAGCAGCAGGGGTGTGAGTTACTCTGGAGGACCACGGCATCCTGTTGTTCTAACACCTATTTGCCCGGTACTCACCTAGCAAGCTGAAAGCTACCTGTCTTGGTGAATTCCAGAGGAACACGCCAGGACTAGCTTCTTAACGGAAAGTATATGCTTGTAGCATTTAGCACGGTTGCTTTCTCTTCTTTCTTCCTCTGAACGCCACGTTATTTTATATGCAAGTTTCACATCAGTTTCATTTGTTTCTAATCCGAAGTGTCCCAGTTTACTTAATCTTTTCTGCTAGAGCAGCATTCCATATATTTGGCTGTCCTTGTTGCCCTTCTTTCTTGTGAATAGTAAAGATCAGCTCAGATTCCAGAACTTCGTACTTGAAGCTGGGATCTTTTTTTTTTCCCCCCACGAGCATCACTCGACATTTGTCTGCGATAAATGTCAGTGCAGGCAAATGAGAAGCAGCGGGGGGGGGAAAGCAAGTGTGGAAAAGTGTGGGCTGCTGCCTTTTGGGGGCAGTGTGCACCCGTGTAACTCCAGGAACCTCCATCAGCTTGCTTTCTCAAGCCCGAACTCCGTGCTGCTTGTTTCAAGAATTCCTCTTGTGCTGGAACTACCTCCTCATCGGATCTAGTCTGGTTCCTTACACCTCCCGTACTCATTAACAGTGAGGCCATTAATTGAGTAATTGAGTGCTTCCCCAGCACCACCGCCTTCAGTTCCCAGAGTTTTGTCTTTTTGCTTTTGATATGTCTGTAAATAAATCCCTCACCTCCAAAGAGCTCTGTGTGCCTCCGAGAAGGCGCAATAACCAGTTGGCTGAGGAAATGATTTATGATGTAAAGGCAGGGTCACCTGCCTCACAGTCCTATTGTAAGTTTAGGCTTGAACAAGGAAATGCTGGCAAATGAGCACAAGGAAGGGTTTACAGGTGCAGAAGTTGTGATGTCAAGAGTAGGACACTCAGACACAGCTGAAGCTGGTTGAAAGGAGTAGGGTTATGCAACGTGGGTGATTCATAACTCCTTCAACTGGAAGGGTTTTCTTAGCTAGTTAAACCATGGAATTAAACAGTCTAAAGTGACTGTTGTGGATGAGGTTTTAATCTTAGAGATCCTGGCAGCTGGGGGTTTCACACCCGGGAGAGATTGCTGTGCTGAGATCTGCAGCCACAGGCAGGGCTGCAGGTGAGTTGCCTTTGCAGTGAGCGCCCGGCACCGGCAGCTGTGCAGGGCAGGGCGGCCGCTGCCAGCCACCATCTCCCAGTGATGCTTTCTCGAGGACATCTGAGCATCTCAAATATCTGACCCATGATCAAAACTCTTCCAGTGCAGCATGCAGCTCAGCCGAGGCTCTCTTCCTTTCCACTAGTGTGTTTTGACTGCTAAGGAAGAAATTTGAAGCCATTTTGTTCAGACCATCTCTCATGGTCTGTATACTGTGGTCTGATGGTGTTCCCTTTTCACTGCCATCTGCAGGACTTGAGGTCTTGCCATAAATGCTGAATTGCACTGGCAATTGATTGTTATTTCTCCCACAGTGATTTCTTTTTTCTTTCTTTCTGGGTTTGGGAGGTTTTTTTGTGTGTCAGTAGTAGCAGGACTGTTCTGGTGCTCAATAAAACTTTTTCTCTTCCTTGCCTTCCGCTCAAATGTCCCACATCTGTTTCAGCTCTGTGTAGCTTCCATATTTCCCCCTTCTGCTGCTTCTTCAATCTCTGCTGCTACAGAACTTCCCATACGCTTTACAGGCTGGCCTTCAGGGACTGTGTCCTCACCAGTGCTTCTCTCTGCTCTTGCTTGTGCTGGATGGATTCTCATGGAGATGGGTTCTCACCATCATCGTTCCCAAGGGGTGTGTGTGCCTCCAAGGTGGTGCTGAAAACCACAGGCAGGTCCTGAATGTCACTTGTCCTCTGCTCCTCTTGCTGACCGGTACCAGCCCAAGCACTGTGCTGTGTGACTAGGGCATGACACTGAAATGGTGGGCATGGTAGGCTTTGGGCAGCCAGAAACCATTGATAACAAGTATCCTTTTCACTTCATGCGACACTTGCTATTGTACTGGCTCTACACTTTGTAACTAACAACGCTTTAGCTGGAGAAAAGCATTACAACCAGAGGAGGCTGGATCCCAGTCTCCAGCAATCGGAGAAATTCCTCTGAGGTCTGGCCTGCTGGCGGGTGGGCAGAGACAAACAGGCACATATAAATTCAATGCACAAAATGTGCACGGTGTCTGTGGGAAGCTGGGTGGTAATCACAGCTCAGGATGTTTCATACACAGAAAAGAACAACTGTTTACTCATGGTAAAGCAAGTCTGCTGTCAGTGGTATCAGTCACGTGCCCCAAAAGCCAGTGATCTAGGCAGCCACCTTTGTGGCTTGGTAACTGTGCTTTACAAAACGCTAAGGGAACTGTTTCAGTCACTAAGAAGTGTGTACAATCCCAAGGGAACAAGAGGGTTACGTCCTCTAGACCAAAGGAGGAAGATAAATATGGAAATAAATAGGTACTATCTAGATTTAGAGAGCATCTAAGTTGTTGACAAAGAAATATGGGCATGATATGAAGCTATCCTCAAAGCAGGAGAAATGGAGTCGTATGGGAGCTCCAAAAGTTTTGCGTGTACCTGTAAAACTTCTGAGTTACACTCTGAAATGGTATTTCTAGTGACATGTAACTTTTTAACTCCTCTTTTCCCCCTTGTCAAAAAGAAGTGTGAGCTAGAAATGTCCTCAGCTGGCATCATCCATCTGTCAAATGAACCTCCCCAGCTCCTGGCTTAACACCATCTCAGACCTGGGCTTAGGGAACATCCAGTAGAGTCAGGGACAGACCACACTGTGCTTTCACCTCCCTCTGTGCCTGCCTAGGAGCAGAGACAGATGCCAAAAGCTGAGCCAGGTGTTAGTTCTATGGCTTTGCTTTCCAGCCAGCAGGTGGGATTTCCACAGGGAGCTTGCTCTTCCCTTCAGCCTGGTGCTACAGCTGCGTGCAGTCACTCAGTGCACGTCCTCTTCCCAACTCACTCAGAGCCAAAAGCTAAATGAAGTTGGGCCCATAATTGAACCAACAGCAGGTATTTTCTCATGTAAACATAAAAGGCTTTGTCACTCTTTCTCTGGCACACCCACTAGCTTATCCTTCTTTTCCGTAGGGAGCTCACTTTAAGTCAATTCCTCCCTGTTGTCTCTGAATCCTTGGCTTTTACCCATTCTGACTTTTTGGGTTCGACTTGGAATATATATATAAAAGCACCTTTCATCTTTCCACATGCACTTTATCGTGTCTCTCTGCTTTTGCTCCCATGTAGGGACTGTAGGACACACAGGCTCATAGGCTCATAGGCACCATGCAGTTGCATGTACACATGCACAGCTCAGCATGAGTCACCTTATCCACATCTTGGTGACGAGAAGCCCAGTTCTGCCTTGGGCATGTGCATGCACTTCTGTGATTTACAAGTACTCAAGAACCAAATAGCCAGGAGCTGGCATCTTATTCTGCTGCTCTGGTGCATTTTTCACTAGAGCTTTTTGGAATCACATAAGGTCATTAAACATGGCAACAATACCCTCCTGTGCAGTACAGAAACTCCTTCAGATACTGTAAGGACTTCTGAACGTGCAAATATTTGTCTTTCTGCACAGTCAGGTGTATTTGCCTCCTGCCCTTCAAAGGCAAGAAGTGTGTGTCACTGCAGACTCACAGTGGTGGATTCTTAATGAGGATCCCAACCCAAACTGACAGATCTTGGGTGTAATGTTTTTAACCTGTCAAGAACCATCTTTTTTTTCTTTCTTTCTTTTGCATTTTACTTTTACTAACAAGATGAAAGGAACAAAGGAGTCATAGAAAGCAATAACATTCACAACTGCTCCACGGAAAAGTGCTGCAGGAGCATAACAAAGGTTAAATGAGTTTTACATTGTGAATGGCACTGGGTGCTGGAAGCACAGCTTTGAGGAGAAACCTAGTGTGAGCTGTAGGTTTAATTCAGAGTGGCACCCCTGCATTACCTTCACCCCAAATCAAGTTCAATAGGAAAGCATCTGTATCTGTTCATGCTGGAGGGGTGACCTGAGTTGTGCCTTTCCTTGGCAGCTGCACTCCCAGGAGGAGTGTCACGAGTGCCACCATCCTGCTCTCCGCCTCATTTCCTTCATTGTAAAACATGATTTACTTCACTTATTCCCACGGGTTCTGTGGCTGATAATGGGGAGTGTAAATCACCCTTTTACTATTGCTCTGCCTGGGAAATCAGGCCCATCTTTCTCTCTGTGAGTTCTCTGTTCATCACACACAGGCAGGGCTGAATCCTGGAGAAATTGGAGAGTCGGCCACTGGGTGGAGGCTTCACTGTTGGTTCCCAAATACCCTCTCTCTGCACTTGTTGGCTCGGTCTGTGTTTGTAAACACTCACAGGCCCTCTCCTTTGGATTGTTCCTTGGAGCCAGATTTTCTTTTGATGTTAAACAGGATGTGTGTGTGTTAATTAATTTCTTTTACTCAGGGTAGGAAATCGCTGCCAATTTTCTTTGAAGAGTCCTGTGAGCCATCTCTCCCCTCACATAAACATTCAGGCAATTTTGGTTAAAGTGTTTATTTTTTTTAACTATGCATAAATGTTAATCTGGCTGTTTTACAGCAGAGAAGTTTTACAGGCTCCTTTAAAAATGTCAAGGTCATATTTAAACAGTTACTGTTTAAACTGAGGAGATGAAGCACTGGACCAAGAGGATTCAGAGAGGAAAAGAAAAAGAAAAGCAGTGTTTTCTGCTAACAGGTGTTATTGGAGAGTTTGGTGAAAGTGATGGTGAAATACTTTGGAGACTGATCACTTCTGCATCTACTCCTCTGTACTTGTACTGTGGACATTGTTAGTGAAAATACACCCTTCCTGCCTTAGTCCTAAATTGAAAGGACTTCTGCCCGGCGATGACAGGAAAGTGCAGGCTCTGTAAACGTTGGCTTCCTGAGATTGCCAGGAGGGGCCAGGTCATGCCAGCTCCAGCAGGGACGTTTGTGATGAGCTTCATGGTTTAGAATGGTCCAGGAGGCTGTGGGGATTAAACGATGCTTGCGAGGTCCCCTTCATTTGGAGTAATCTCCACGGAGAAGAAGGATTAAGAATCCCAGTGCTGGCTGGTTCTGTCATTTTGCACGTTACAGCACTGCACTGTCACTTGGGTAAGGAGCACAGGCTGATTCCTTTCAAATCCCCAAACTTTCAAACTGCAAGTTTGACAAGAAAAGAAGAATCCATCTTTATGAAATGCTATTAAGTTGTGTTTAAGTTGGAAGAAGCAAACCCCTGTGTTTTTTGCAATAACATTCTCTTTTTTTTCGGTGATAGCATTAAGTAACTCTGGGTTTGGGTCCATGTTTAACTGGTTTAAGAGTGTTATGGTTTGAGAGCTGATGCAGTTTGAACTGATCAGTCTATCACATGCTACCAGATGTGCACAGCGTTGTACCAAACAAGACTAGACAGATGCCTTTTTCTGAAGAGTACTGTTCTCTGCAGCTCGTGACTGATTTCTCAAGATGCTGTACGACAGGAGATTCCCCAAGGGAATGAGTTGGTCTCTTTGTGAGCTCAAGTGTCTGGTTGCACTTCAGTGTAGGTTCGATGTCTAGTGCTCTTATTCTAGGACAATAACCCACAGCCATTTAAATCACGACCTAACTGAGAACTGAATGCAAGAAGTTTAGTGTCTCCCCGAGGACTGTGTCAGACATTCAGCTGAGACGACGAGAGGAAGGAATTGCAAGAGAGATAATGTGAGATACACGAAGTTTAACTTTGAGTTGAACTCAGAGCCAGTAACGGCCAAATGTTGTGGTGACTTTGGTGGTGAGAGTGAAATTGGAGGTTTGCCCAGTGATCTCCATTTGAAAAAGCCAAGAAACAAAATTTGTTGTAGCTGGCACTAAAAGGAAGCCTTTTTATTAGCAATAGATGGCAGTGAGGGACGCACAGAAACCAAACTGCTCCTTTCTCCCTCTGTTCGGATGTGGGTGACCCAGAGCAATGAGCGGGTTGCTCGTTCGTATTCTTCTCAACGCTATGAAAGCCAGCATTCGGCTCATGGGGACTGGCCACCCATCACCCCTTTTATTCAGGATTAGCCCTCCCCTTCCCAGGGACCTGCTTTTAAAGGAGAAGTCACCCCGGGATGTGGCATTCAGTCAGAGATCAATACCACCCAGTGTGGTACATCTGTAACACCAGACCATATTTTCAGTTGGTGGAGATATCTGGGATATGGGGAGAAATCTGTGTTCATCCTTTACGTAACAGTCATTGAGTCATGCAGTCTTGTTTAAACAAACAGTGTGAATCCTAAAATAGCCCCTGGACATTCCACTGCCATGGCCATATTCGAGTGAATGTTCAAGATGTTTCCCCACTATCGTATACCCACACGGTAACTCTTCTAGGGACAGCATTAAGCTACACTCAGCACTGGACGCACAGATCCGTTCACTTGCTGGGGTGAAGCAGGAAAATCTGATTCTCTGTCATCCACCCACCAAGGGAGGCAACAGACATGAGCATTTTGAGGCTAGGCAAATCTGATTTTAACATAACAGTCCCTGTTACTGGATAATTCTTAGAGGAATTCGTGGCACATGAGCTCGTTGTCATACAAATGGGGAGAAACCCTGCTCTTGACCTGATTGACAATTGACATTGGTTTCAGGAAGATAGGAACGAAATATTTTGAATGCAGTATTATTAATACTGCTATAGATACAGAACTAGAGGAAATTGTTCTTCCTGCTCAGAACATTTGTCTGATTTCCATAATCCTCGCAGATGTTTTCTATAGGGTCTCATTGACACGTTTCAAAGGACACTGTAGATAATGATAAAAGCAGAACTGTTTTGTGGAGCTGATCAGTTAAGAGCAGCTGGTAGATATTGCAGCTCAGCATTCCAAAATAGTTCTGTGGTGTATCTAGCAAAAAAAGGCTTCAAAGAGGAGGCTGGAAGGGCTGCTCTTCTGGACGTTACTTGGTTTCTGCCCTAGAGGGACTTGGATTTTCTTGAGATACGAAAGATAAAATCAGGCTGCTGCAGCCCCTTTTGTGTGTGTCTGCAGGTGAAGTACTCAGCTCTTCCAGACTGTGCATGTGTTATCTGCCACCACACTTTACCTATATCATGTGCAGGAATCCAGAATAGGCTGTGAAATTGGTCAATAAACCTGATATTGATCCTTCAGCAAAGGTAGGATAAGGCTTCAGAGAAAAGGCTGTGTGGAGCGAGCTTATGGCAGCTAAATGAGCTGAACGTGTACCAAACACTTCCCTTTCCTAGCTGGGGACCTAACCTGTGCTTCTGAAATCCCAAGTCACAAGCGCTTCGAGCTGAGAGGAAAATACCTCATGGCTAGGTGGCTTCTCAGAAGTCCCAGTGAAAGCCATATGTCTCTTCTGGGGGAGCTGGGGAACCAGGCAAGCTGCCAGCAAGTGCACAGGGCCTGGCCGGGGGCTACTAGGCACCAAGACCCTGCCAGACCGCAGCTTGCACCCTCCTTTGTCTGGGCAATGACCCACAGAACTGAAGAGCAGAGATGTATAGAACAGGGCTGGCCATTTGGACATCCCTACTGACCCTGTCTCATAACAGGAGAGAGCACTCAGTGACATTAAAATAGAACAAATTGGCAGTGATATCAGGTTATATGTTTTATGAGCCATATAATTAACATGCGACACTCAGTGCCATGGGATATTATTGACTTAAATAGCTTAGTAAGTATCAAAAAGGATTAGGCATTGACATGAAACAGAATAGCATATGCACTGACACAAGCTGGGATCAAAGTTACAAGGGCTACCAATCCTTGTGCTTCAGGGCATAGTTTGATCATCAGCTTGGGGTCAGGAGGAAAGCCACTCTCTAATGGAGCAGCACACAGTGTGCGTGTGGGGCGTAGTTACACACATCTCTTTATTGGCCCGTTTTGATTCCTTTCCCTTCTCTGTCTTCCTTTCATCCCTTCCTGTTCCTCCTCCCTCACATTTATCGTCTGGAATAGGTCACTCCTGAAGACAAGACACTAAACTAGATGGATGGCTGAGTAGTCCATAGTAATAGGGTAATTCAGTGTTTGCTTCTCTCCAGAACTCCGACGTTTATGTCAAATAGAACTTTTATATTCACCAGCCAAAAAGTTCCTCTCTTTCCAACCTTCCTTCCATGCACCCTGCCTTTTATTTTTATCAGCTACACCTGCAAACTCACTCACTTGAATCCTGACTTTACAGAGGTAACAAATGAACAGCAGCTGGGGAGAAGGAAGAGACCAACCAGGCACATTCAAGGAACCCAGTTTTTCTGGTAGAGACTCAACAATGGCTTAAGGAAATGTTTGTTGAGAGATCTCGTAGAGCCACCATGAATAACCATCAGTGACAAGAAGGCTTTTGTTTTTTCTGTGTCTACCATAGTGAACCTGTGGACAGTCAGGACAAAACGATGCTTGGTTTAGGTAACTCTTTGCACATTTCTTTGTAAAGTCTGAAGCAAGACAATTGTTAAGAGCTTTAACACTTTTCCTCACTTTCACGTGCCAAAAAATTCCTTGGTTTAAGATGATGCAATATTTCACCCAGTTCTAGAGGTTTGGGTGTTTTGGTTTGTCTTTTCAGCTGTTACTAGACTGAAGCAGTGCCAGAAAGTCCCACATAAGAGCAGGCAGGTTAAATTCTACATCCTGTAAATGCCTTGTAAGTGATAAGACCTACCTGCAGTTACTCACTCTTCAATGGACAGACCAGACAGTAGAGACATGGCGAAGAAAATTGTTTGATTCTTTGTGGGACCCCAAGTTAATGACAGAAAAAATATGTCTAGTCATTTCATTCACTGCTTATTTCTGTTTTGGTCTTTGCCTTCACCCTCCCAGACTGATTTCTATCTCCACACATTCTTACCCTTCCCAGGTCCTTTATTTTTGCTAATGCCCTCCCTTCATTTCTTGCACCAGCTAGTGCTGCAGCACTCAGCACACTGATCCGTGCTACCCTTTGGCTTACGCAGCCTTGCTGGAAAGATGCAGCTGCTCCAGCATCCTTCCCATTTTCCCCAGTGGGTTGAATTGCAGGTAGTTGCTGTGAAATTCTGCAGCCCTTTACTCTGCTTCCCGACAGACCAACGCTTTTGGGTTATTGCCTCCCCACAGACAGTCTTCAACATGCCAAAGCTGGGCTCCAAAGTCCATTAACAGCAGATGAAATGTCAATTTGCACCCATGGGCATTGCATGAAACCCTTTGCATTTTACTTACTCTCTTTAGTGCTTCTCACTCAGTTCCACTCATTAGAATCAGATTAATCCCTGACAGTTCAGTAATGTATAAGCCAACCGGTGCTACTTCAAAAGACAGAGACCGAAACTGCTGCTCTGTTAATACTAAAGGCAAGGCATTACTTCCAGATGTCAATCCTGCACGACTGAGATCAGAATCTCACTTACTGTTCATTAGCTGAACCTCCCATTACTAGTGTACAGCCTCTCTCAAAACCATCTCTTACTGTCTGGATATTTTCTGGTCCCCGTGACATTGTCCTGTCCAGGCACCATTCAGGATTCACCTCAGTTTGCAGTTTTGCTCTCAGTACAAGTTGACTGCTATGTCAGCCCGAGCATCAATATTTCTTTCTGTTGACACAATACTCTCTCTCATCCATATTGCCACCCCTCCTCCTGCTTCATTTTGTCTACGTGCCTTTTGAAAACTCTACGCCCTTAATTTAGTCTCCCACTCAGTACTTGGTTCAATCAAGTCTGTCACTCAATTTATATCCCACTTCTCGCTTCACACACGTTTCTCAGCTGGCAATCTGTTTCTGTAGCACTTGCTCTGCGTAACACACAGTTAGCTTTTCTTCCCACACTTGCTTCTCTCTTCCCCTTCTGATCTCCAGACCTCACTTTCCCTTGTAACACTTGAAGATGGAAAACTTCCTCTTCTGACTCTCTCTTTTCGTGTTCCTCATGTATTTTTATGAGACTGCTGCAATCAGGGCTTCTGAAATATCACGGGGTGCTTTGTGTAGGGTGCAGAACAGTCCTCGGGTCCAGTTCAAGCAGCTGGCAACTGCAGAATCTCACTCAGTTCAATACATAATTTAGGTAAACCTCTCCTGCTTCTGTTATTTCCTTGTTGTGGCTTGTACCCACATCATCATCTTGCGGCTTGTGTCCACCATCATCATCCTGCCTCAGTTTGTAGGAGCACACGACAAAGGCACAGAAGTTAGATTCTCTCCCTCTGGCTGCTCATTCAGCACAGTGTGCTAAAATCTGGTGTTAATGTAATTCGGGATGGTGGAAGAGCACTGCAGGTTGCCATCACCAGCGCTGCCCACCACCCCATCTAGAGCCTCCCACTTGAGTTCCTTGTCATCAGCCAATTGCCCTGGTAAGAACCAGGGGCTGTCAGACTGCTGTCCTCATGTTCAGCTGTTGGAGAAAGTGGTGGAGCGGTTTTAGCTCAGTAGGAGGCAGATTCACCTGTTACATCATGTGGTGGCTCTCTGAATGATTCTGCTGGGTCAGCAGGTTTCTGGGTCTAAAACACATGCATGGAACAGAGTTAAGACTCAGACGCTGTTGTTTCATAATCGTCTTCTGGAAGTATTGCTTTGTTCTAATGCTACAGGTAAGTTGTCCTACTTTTGCTATGTACTTTCTGCAAAGGCTGAGTGAATTTCTGCCCACTGCATCACTTAGCTACAGACTTGCAGCAGCGGTCTGGCTGCACTTAACCTGGAGATGGGGAGCGGCGGGGAGGGAAGCGCTGCTGGCTGCTGGCACTGCTTTCCATGGCATTGAATAACACGCCGACTTTGTAGTCCGGTCACAGAGCAGTAATGCATGGTACTCACACACCGCTCTTCACTAGCACATCAGTTCAATGCTGCTCCTGCCTTACAGTACGCTCACCTGCCTCTCTGTGTTCCTAACGCAGCCCGTGGCGCGGGAGAGGCCGGAGCAGTGACTGCCCTATATAAATCTGCATATTAAGCAGATTTGGCAAATTGTTCAGACGGAGACAGACTCACTTAAGTAAGAGGCGAAAATAAACTCGCTTATAAAGGCACTGCGGACTGCCCTGTCTCATGGTATGCTCTTAGAGACAGCACAGAGGCCACTTTGTTTTCTTTTGCCGTTGGGAGACTGATGGTTTCTGTTCGTCTTCTCCATTGAAGTCCCTCCACCATACACCGTCCCCGCGTGCGAACCCCGGCTCGCGTTCTTTAGCGCGTTCTACACATTCCGCGCGTCACCGCTGCACCGGACGGTGCGTTTCCTCGGGGACTCCCACCCGCACCCCGCAAGGTCGGCAGCGCGCCTGGAACCAACGGGGCAGCTTCGGGAGGAGGCCGGGCGGGGGCTCGGCTTCCCCTTGGGCCGGGGGCAAGGCAGCGCAGCGCAGCCCGTGCGCCGGGCGGTGGCCTGGAGGCTGCGGACAGGGCGGGCGGCGGCGGCCGGGAGCTGCCTGTCCTTCCTCCCCGCGCCGCCGCCGGGGCACGCAGGGGCCAGCCCGGCGCTGCCAGACCCCGCCGACGTGCGCCCGGGGGAGGGCGCGTAACAACCTCCCGCTGCCTCCTCCCCTCCCCTCCCCTCCCGCCGCACGCAGGAAGTTTATCCGGCCGCGGCTCCCCGCGGGGGCAGAGCCGAGAGCGAGCCCGCGCTGCGCCCGGCCGGGGGCCGCAGGAGGGCGAAGCGTGAGC
>WBNH01001222.1:220882-308061 GCA_013401255.1 Urocolius indicus | reverse complement strand
GGGCAGCGCCGAGCCGGGCGCGGGGGGAGCCCGCGCCGAGCCGCCCCGCCGAGCCCGGAGGGAACCCGCAGCGCAGCCCGGCCCCGGCTCGGCTCGGCTCGGCTCGTCCCGGCCGCCCTGCCCCATGCCCCAGCGGCGCTGAGCCTCCTGCAGCCCGAACATGGCCACCACGGCAACGTGCACCCGCTTCACCGACGAGTACCAGCTCTACGAGGAGCTTGGCAAGTACGGAGCCCGCTGCGAGCCCCGCGCCCCGGCCCCGGGACCCGCGACCCGCGGGCGCTGCCGCCGGTGCCGTGCCGCCCACCCGCCTGACCCCGCAGCCCGAGGAGGATTAGCTGCCGCGCCGTAACCCCGCGCTGCAGCCCCGCTGCAGGGGAAGCTGTCTCTGCACCGCCGGGGTCGGTGCGGTGTCCCTGCAGCCTGCCTCGGGCTGCGCGCTCTTCTTGCACCCCGCGGTCGCCTCTTTTTCCTTCCCTCCCCCCCCCTCCACTTTCCTTCCTCAGGACCAAGCTGCCGCCTTCTTCCCCGCACCGTGTCCCTGGTACGCGTTGCCGTTCCCTTCAACTGTTCCTGCGCCGGGACACGGCGCTGTTACTGCTACTCTGCGATGCTTCAGTCCCCACTTCCTTGTCCCTGCGAAAGGACCAGGTGCTGCTGCACCGCGCTTCTTCCTCCCTCCCTCCCTCTGCACTTGGCTCCGCATTGACAGACTTACTGCTGCACCCTAGGACAGAGCTTTGCAGGGAGACCCTCTGGGACACTAAAGCAGTGTAGCAACGAGCGGGGCAGGCTTATGGAAAGAGTGCTTTCCTGGGTGCTGCTGCTTTCTCCCTCCCTCCCTCCCTTCCTGCAGCAACTGCTAGGCTCTGCTGCATCTCTTCTCTCTTGCTCGGTGTCCCTGTCCCTCCCCACATTGCTGCAGATGTGTGTCACCAGGCCCTGGCCCCGGTGCTGGTGCTCACCTTGCTGCTTACTGGGTTGTGTGTAGAGGTTGAGGAAGAGGAGAAAAAGCGAGGGCTCTGCAGTACCAGGAGAATTCAAGCTATTTTAGGCTCTCTGTAGGGCTAACCATCCTGTAGAGCCCCTGTGCAGCTTGTGTTCCTCTTATACTTTAAATACGTATGTTTGTCTACAGACACGGGTTTGTGTTCCTCGTCTGAAGGACCAGGAATCTTCTGCCACATTTCTCTTATTTGTCCTTTTCCCCTTTCCACATCCTCCCTGTCAGGCTGGTTGTGACTTTTTTTCCACCTTGTTTTGTTGTGTGTTTGGTGGGTTTTTTTCTAAAGAGAAGGGACTGCTCTCAAGTGCTCATCTGTGTAGTCCTGGAGATTGCAAGTCTTTATCTTTTCAGTCTGGTTTCTCTTGTGTTATCCCTTTTTTTCTCCTCAGCAAAATCCTTCTCCCCTCTCTCAGACCTCTTCTCCCAGTGGCTCTTTGGAACAGTTGTAATAATGTCGATAGTTCCGGCTTGAGAGACTGTTATAAAGCCTCGTAGCTTGCTGCTCACTGCATTAGTAGGGACATGCTTATCCTCACTTTGCAGGTGGGTAGAGAGATTAAGAAAACTATTAACTTCTGCAAAGTGTTGCAGTGATTTTTTTTTTGACCAAGCTGGCACTGGAACGTGAGAGAAATGAGTCCTGCTTGGCTGATGGAACTGCTGGGGATACCGTCTTCGGGAGATGGACTTGCAGGCTGGTGTTTGCAGAGTCCTTTTGGGCTGCTTGTCTCCCGTTCCATCAACCCCTTCATGTCCTGTTTCCGTGCCCATGCGATCTCTCTCTCCCTGCTGTGCTGTTCTTACTGTGCTGTGCGTGAGGCAGCTCCAGCACCATACACACTAGGGTGGGGTTTTTTTACTGATGAAACGACATGCACTGTTCATCAGATTCTCATGCCTTGTTTCCCTCCTCTGCGTGCCTTCTGCCCTGTGTCCTTAATCAGGTTCACTCTGGGGATAGAAATTGCTGCTGCTGTGTGCTCATTTTCGGTTGCATAGCTCCTACCCTGTCTGTTTTTCTTCTAGGGGAGCCTTCTCTGTGGTCCGCAGATGTGTTAAGAAAAGTTCGTCACAGGAATATGCTGCAAAGATCATCAACACCAAAAAACTGTCAGCCAGAGGTTAGTGTCTCAGTCCACTCTTCTTCCTTTTATTAATAGCAAATACTTCTCTGGAGTTGAAGATGTAGTAAGTTCAAGGGATCTGGAGTTGCTTGTCTTGGTCATTATTTCAGCGTTACAAAATAATTGAGTTATGTGGCAAAGAGGAGATTGAGATAGTGTAGAGTGATAGAAAAATTCCTGTGTCTGGAAATGGATACTCTGTGATATTGTCTTGAGATCTTTCATCTGCAAGCTGAGCCAGAGGTGTGCTTGTAGAAGATTTATCTCTCTGTGTGTGTACCGATCACTCATAATAAAGAGAAGCGTTGCAGCCTGATTTTGCTGAATGTCTTTTCTACTTGGGACGTCTATCTCACCAGAACAGACATGGCTATTCTATTTTTGAAGGATAGGTTCTGTATGCATTGCTCCTTTCATGCTATAGTTAAACGTGGTTTGTTTGGAAACAAAAAAGTTTGCCTTCAAGGGCAGAAATAGGTTGGATGGAGAAATCTTTTACAGAGGTTCAAGTTGTTTCGTGAATGGGATGGATGAGGGGGAGAAAGAGAGAAACTGAACTGCAGAAAGAGGTGTTGAAAGCAGAGAGTGCAACAAGTTGAGATGCCAGAGGCAACTGTTTCTAGAAAAGGTGAACAAGACAAGATCTGAGTCCCGAGAGGCCCTTCAGAACTGACAAAAGTAATGTATAGGCCCTTGAGCGTCTTGCTAGTTGAATAGATGGCTCAGTAATGGGATTGACAAAGGACAAAATAAGCAGAAGGAGACGACTGGTTTTGATCAGTGATTTAGAAGTGAAGAATGTTTTGCCTAATCTCTAGAAAAGAGAAAAACATAATTTGTATTCTCCTCTTTGCCCGAATATGACATGTGGTGATAAGAGCAGGAGCGACTTGAAGGATGGTGAAGCATTTCCATTTGCATGGAGTACTGTCACAAGCAGAGTGCTGTGCCCTGAAGGTTCCTTTTCTTTACATTTTTGTGTTCTGGTTCGGACTGGTGTAAGCCTGCAGGTGTGATAGTGTGTTGTTTCAGCGTGTACCCCGAGTGAGGTCACGTTTGGGATCAACCAGTGTAGAGCCCTGGGCTGTTCAGGAGGTGACCGAAGATCCTGTGAGAATTGATGCCCCCTCCGCGGTCAGGTGACAGTGCCCACTGATGGAGGGGGGATATCCAATCTCCTGAGTTCAAAATTAGTTCAACTTAATATGGGAGAGGTTTGAAGGGTGGCTTGGCTTTGCTGACAGCCAATCCGTGCCGTGCTCACTACGCAGAGTTTCTCGTCCACTCTGTAGTGAGGGCTAAAGCTCAGGAGAGCCATCCCCTCAGATGTAAGGGAGAAGGTGGCTCGGTAAACTCATGGCAGATGGGAAACTGTTTTCTTACAAGGGAGGTGATGTTGAAGTTAACTCTGGAGAAAAGGAAAACAGGGAAAGCTGCAGGATGGATATAGTTGATACAGAATCCAGAAGCGTATTTAGCAGAAGTCCAAAAGCAGCAGAAGAACTGATTGAGTCAACTTTTAAGTGTTTGGGCACCTAATGAGTTACAGAGGGAGCAGTGTCCATAGATTCTAATTGTTTTTCGTATTAAAGTGATGACAGTTTTATGATCCAGAAGTAGCAAGAGTATGGGTAAATAAAGGCCATGTTTTGATCGACCACTTGCTTTCTATCTCATGTTCATACCTTCCTATAAATCAAATACATTGAGGACACTAGCCTGGTCCTCGGCTCCCTCACTCGAGGCAGCTGGCAGTAGTTTACTTACAGAGGCATTGATCAGGCAGAGGGCAAGCGTGGGGAAGAGACAGAGAAGGAAATGGATGTTTCTGCCAGTGCAGAAGAATGAACGAAACCTGAGCAGTCCCTTGGTTCTGACAAGTCTTATCTGTGAGGACCGAAGAGTCTGCATTTACAGTGGAAAGCAGGATGGTGACTTCAGCTGAATGTATAGGTTCCTCAGTGATTCCAGCTGTGTTTGCTGATAGCTCAAGAAAGGACTGAATGTTTTGATAGGAACTTGGTGAATTCACCTTGGGATAGGTCTTTAAAGCACCCAAGGAACAATGTGTACTGTTTAGACGCTGCAGCTGTAAATCAGTGATTAGGGAGATGCGATTCAGCAACCTGAAAATGGAAGTCTCGGGGAAAGGCATTTCAGAAAGCTGTCTGCCACCGGAGGAGAATGACAGCGTGCTTTCTGCAGGAGCCTGGATAGATGTTGCCTGCTGTTTCCTTTCCCTGAGCTGTCACTGCTCCCTGGGGAGGGCCTGTCTCTGCCTGGCCAGCCCCGTGCCCACACACCCGCTGCTGCATGGGTTAACCCTCCTTCCTCACCTTGCCTCGCTGCTTTTCCTCCAGACTTGGTCACAGTGCCAGAATATTCCCTCACGTGGGGACACCCTACCCCTCTCCAGCTCCAGCACTGCTTTGTGCACCTTCTCCAGCAGAATTTGAGCCTGTGTAGGTACCCGGCGCAGGAACTGCTGCTTCAAGCACCAGCATCTTGCTGCTGCTGACAAGTGTGTCTAGCCCTTTGCTGCTTCACAGAAGCTTTGCCTGCTCTAGTGCTTCCCTTGATTATGTCCAGGGAACTGGTAACAAAGCCTTGCTCTCCTTCAATAGTACTTATTGTTACCTTTATCTTCAAGACTTTTGATGAAGAACTACTAGATAGCTGACTGGGAGGTGCTGAGTAGCTTGCTGTACATAGCTGAAAGGGAGGAAGGGGAACACTTCAGGTTGAGTTGTGTGGATTTAAAGGATTCTGCATTACTTGATGTGTTTATCAAACTGTTTTCTTAAAGCAGGAAGGATTTCGAATGGCATGGTGCTATTAGAGAGCTTCTCTGTGAAAGCAGTGTTGGTCTCTGTGAAGGGCGGTCCTAACCACTTTGGTCTATGAAGCCTTGACCCTTTGTGAAATATGAAGTCAAACGTTGAGAAGATAGTCTCTCTTTCTCTATTGCCTGTGATTTTTGGATGCTTTAATAAATTGTGTCAGTAAGAGCTGGTCTAGATTAAAATTCCTGTTTCAGCTTTAACAAGGTATTTGCCATTATTCACGTTGTGTGGATGCTCAAGAGTGCCCAGGGAAGAGTGTGCCAGGAACTTTAATGTGAAAGAGGGGCCAGATGCTTGTGGGGAAGGGAGGGGAAGCAGACTGCACCTTAGTCAGCATTCAGCTGACATGTAAGAGCAGTGGTTATTACACACGGGGGGATATGCAATGCTTCAGTCATCTGAAATCCCAGTGGGACTGAACACAGAGGCTTTTACCGGGGCTACGGGTAGAGGGAGGTAACAACTGCCATTCTTTGGGAACTGTCCTGTGAGTGTCAGCAGAATACTTTTTGAACGTGGAAATTCATAGCAAGTAGTGCTTCAGTTGCTGGGCAGCAGTGAAGTTCAAATGAAGTGAAATTGCTTGCAGTGATCAAAAGGATGAAGAGAGAAGCAGTAGCTTCAGTAACAGTAGGGAAATATCCAGCATTTGACTCTCCAGGATACACTATAAGAAGTAGCCCTGCACTGCAAAGAAGGAAGACTCTGGCCTGGGATAATTTTTACTGTTATCTATACCAAATAGCATAGAGTGATGCTCCCACTCTGTAGGTGACCCTTGTTTTTCAGATGGGTGGGTGGGGATAAGCCTCTCTGCTTTACATCTGTTGTTAACTTTTGGTTGCTGATGAAATTCCTGTGTCTTGCAACTCTCACAAGTGGCATCTCTCGTTGGAAGAAGGAACAGCAGATCTATTGAAAGTTAGACTTGCTTCAGTGCTGCTCCTTTGCTGTGGCTTTGCTCTTGCCTGTGCAATGAAGAGGTGGATTCTCTCCTCCCCATCTTTCCATATTTGTAAACCAGATACAATTTTTCAGTTGTTTTTGCTGTAGGAGATTATGTGGCTTGTGGGAGGATTACTTCTGTGTGTCAATCCCTGACAGGAGAAAAAACAAAGCTTTCTCTCTCTCTCCACTTCCAACTCAGATTTTTCCCTATGCTCTTCTTGTCCTGGCTGTTATTTCTGTAGTGGGTGCTGATTTAGGCTTTACAGTATGTTTTACAGGAGGTGTCAATAGTAGTTTCCCTGGGTGCTGAAATGTTGAGCTTGCACGCTGCAGAGGAAGTCCAGCAACGTCAGTCCCCAACCTCTGTCTTGGTCTAATCTATGGATGTTCTTAGCTGGTGTTTGAGTTCGGACTCTCTTGCAGTGCTGCTGTGGCTGCCAGGTTTGAAATCCCCTGTGGGCTCCAGCACACCCACTTGCTTGAGATGCCAGCAGTGGGGATCGGTGGGTGGTGTGGACGGTGCTGTAGAGGGTGAGGGGCTCAGTTCTGCACCCTGCAGTGCAGCACATGCGTGTGTGAGTGTGTGTGTGTGTGAGTGTGTGTGGCAGGGGGACTTCTCTGCTGAGGTCAGAAACTGCAGCCCTCTGCCTCTTCCTCCTCTTCCTCCCGGCCTCTACCTGCAGCTGTGCTTAAGGGGAGAGGTTGGAGCAGTACATGTCACTAGGCGAGGTCTCACTGGAAGAGCTGTTTGGAGGAACATCTCTTGGTTTGTGTAAAAGCAGAGGCTCTGCCCTTGAAGGAGAGGCTGGGGCTGGGAGCTAGGTGGAGGGCCAGCAAGGCTCAGCCTGGCTTTTGGCCCATCCCAACACATCAGCAGCAGCCCCAGCCCCGGCAGAGCCTGGCGAGTGGTGGAAGCCTTTCCTTTGCTGGGGCTCGCTGTGGGCAGGAGCTGGCTTCCTCCTGCCGGGGCTGGCAGTGAGGGTGGGGGTTACCCCAGGCTGCCTCTCAGTTTACGCTGTATATTTTATAAAGGAGCTGGAACAGAGCAGACAGGATTTCAGCTCGTGTCTGTCTTCTCAGTGGTCACATTGAGTATTAAATTTCCAGCATTAACAATGAAGGCGGGGGGGGGTGGGGGGGGGAGGCAGTGGGCACACAGATTGGGCAGGAGTTCCTCCTGCCTCTGCATGAAGTTGGAGAAAGGGCCTTGGGAAGGGTCAGGTTTCTTGTTTTCCCAATATAAACTGGATTTGTGTGTGGCACAGATGGGATTAGACTCACTCTCGCACGTGTCCCGAAGCCCTTGGCTCTAGAGCATTTACTCTGACCAGCGAGCCACGATTGAAGTATTTCCAGGTGTCCCTCCAATGGAGAGTGGGATGTTGAGCACACTGGAGGTGCTTGGGGCAGGGGGAGCCACCCGAGTTCCTTGTACAAAGGATCCAGTGCAAAAGCTATGGTGTTTCTGGTTGTTTTGGGAGTATAATGTGGAAATTCCACTGCCCCCAAATTTAATCCTTCTCTGGACAGTGCCCAAACCATTACTGCCAGAGGAAGACTCATCTGTGGATCGTTGCTGAAGAGTGCTCACCCCACCCCCTGCCAAACAGTGGCATTAACACCACCGTTGCAAGAGAGGATTCTGACAATCTCTCTGTTCCCTCCCATATCCTGGAAGTATTTTAGGTTTTCTGTCCCTGAAAATTAGGTGAAGACAACTTTTACAAGGGAAACATGCCAGTATATCCACTGTGCATCCATCTGCTTCACAACCCTGACAACCAGGGCATCACCCCCCTTTCCATTAATTCTGCGCTATCGCCTGTTTGGAGTTTCAAGTGTTTCTTCTTTCCTCTGTTCTCGAAACCTCCCGATTTTCACCGAGATAACAGACTTCACCAAAAACGTGTTAATTTGCCAGCGTGTGCCTACAGAGTGAGCTATTGCTGTTGGCTTGGCAGGGGGAAGAGGGTAATATCAGCCTGCACTGGGATCACCAGCACAGGAAGGAAACTTTGGGAGTTGTAAAGACAAGTGTGGAGTATCTCACCTGGTTGTGTGTTTGCCTGCAACACACGCGATGCCGGTGCTCAGAGCAGTCATCTCAGAGAAAGCAGAGCTGCTTTGTTTTCTGGTGGGCAAATATGTACTCAAAAGTTTGAAGTGCTCCCTAGATTTTTTCTTAGTGTGGGGAGGAAGTGTCAGGCTGTAACTAAAAAACAAGAAGATTAGTGCTTCAAAATGTGGTGCCCTGTGAATGAGGCTGACTTCAGGTTCCTTTTGGTGCTTCTGAAATATACTGTCTATTTACACACCACTGTATACTTCTGTTAGGGCTCCCCAAGCATTTCTGTGTTGCTGACTGCAGGGATTTTGGACAACAGTAGCAGAACGCTTCCAAAGAAATGGGCCAGCAGTGTCTTAGAAATCAGCCTTTTGAGCACTGAGCGTAGCTGAAGATCACTGGGGTGTGGATTCAGCTTTCTGCTGAAGCTGAGTTCATAGTTGTTAGGTTTTGTTTCCTCTGTGGCTTTTTTTCCCACCTATTACTCCCTTTCTGTTTTAATTTTGAACTTGTTTTGAGCGTTCCTTTGTCTCTCCTGGGTCTGTTACTTTAACCAGTAGTTGTATTCCTTTCAACATTGCAAGTTATCCCTTTAGTCACGCTCCTCCTTTCCTCCCAGAGGTTACTGTGTAATTCCTGTTGCTCCCACTGTTGTATGAGCAGGCTGAGGAAGATGGTGGTTGGTGCAAGTGGCTGGTCACTGTTGGCTTTGAGAATAACTCAGAGAGGTAAGGAGAGCTGGTTTATGTTGCATCTTGCCTTTTTATATGAGTAGGTCAGGAATGGAGGACATAACTGTGCCTTTACTGCTGATGCTGGGTTTCATCTTGCTCTACTCCTGGCAGAGTCAGATGGAGAATTCCCCATCTCTGAGACACGAGTTGAGTAAATGTGATGACCTTTCAGAGAATGTGTATGTGCATGTGTGTATAGATGTGATACTGTACTCTCAGCACTCTGGTGTAATGTTCCTGGGAGCATGAGTTACATATCTCTCCGAGGTGGTGACCCACTGTCCTGCTGTTTCAATCCCAGATTCTCACCTTGAGTTAGCCATTGGCCACCTCCTGCAGCCCTGAGCTGTCTCACCTTTCCCGTGTCTGGGAGAAGCCCAGCCTAGCGTCCTGCTTCTGAGAAGGGTGCTAGCTGATCTTTTCTCTTCACTGGAAGGCACAGGTGATTGGGGTATCAAGCACAGTCCCCTTTCTCCGGGGCAGCATCTCTGTTTGCAGCGCTGTTGTTAGTGTGATTCTGTCAGACTCCCAAAAATTGGGCTGAGAGCTGTCTCAGAGAAAAGCGTAGGCATTGTGGGAATGAAGACACAGTTAATTTAAAAGGGAAACAAAGCCCATGCAAACATATCTCTAGGGAAGGAAGGTGCCTGGGAGCGGGCATAGCTGTTTGTAGGCCGACCGAGCCAAAGGCTAAATGGCAGAGAAGGCAGGGAGAGGCAGCCCGCCTGCTGTGGCAGAGCTGCTGGGTTATCTCTGGGGGCTGTTGCCATGATGACAGTGGCAAACAGGGACTGAAAATTTACCAGATGCGTGTGAGCCAAAGGATTAAACTTTCTCATAGGAGGAGGGGAGGAGGTGGAGGGCGGGTGATGATGTATTAACGAAGGACAGCATCCTAGTGACAAATACCAGGCTCGCTCTCCTATAGCCACTGGGATGGTGGGGGGGAATGTGGACTGACATTCCTCCTCTACTCTAAACTCTGGGCAATACTGCTCTCAGACATTCTGTCTTGGGAGGGGGGGGTGAGTGCAACCTGCTTTCACCGGGTAAATCATCAGGATTTGTGTTGTTTTTGCAGATGAAATGCAAGAAGTGGGAGAAGATGGCGACTGTCTCTTCTTTTTTGGCCTTTTTTTTCCTGTTCCCTCTACCTATAAATAACTCTAGTTCTCTACTTGATGCTTAGAGCTTTCCTGCGTCAGAGTTGGTGCAAATAATCGGGTTTCAGTGTTGCCTGTGGATTTCAGACTATTGGACGTGAAGCTCACCAGCCTGCACTAGTGTTACCAGTAACATGGGGCAGTTGTTGTTGGAAATGTCTGATGCAAACCCATGTCAGCACTGTTTGGGCTGCTACAGTTCTTGACCCTACACACTGCTCTTATCCCTGCTGCTTTCCCTTCCCAGAGCTGCAGTGGTGTCCCTGCACGTCAGAGCTGATAGCATGGTGAGCAGGTAGGACATGAGAGAGGCTGAACTCGGGCAGTTTTCCCCCTCTGGAGTCTGAGGGAAGTCCTATCACTGCCCTGTGCTTCAGTCTCCTCTGTGGAGGTTCACCATTGTAAGGGCTGCTCCCAAAACAACTAGTGCTTTGCACTGGTCCGGGGAGTGAGGAGCTGGTGAGGGGCTCTCAGTCCTCAGTGCCCCAAGTCTCTCAGTGTTCCATAGCTCGAAGGGTGCTACCACTTGGTTGCTCGCAGTGCTACAAGTATTATTGCAGGCTGCTTGAGGAAAGACTTACCTGGTCATGCTGGGCAAACCACTGAGCAGCTATACACACTAACTTAAAATGTTTGTCTGTAGACTTAGTAAGATAAAGTGTGGTAATTAAAGCTAGTTTATTTCTAGGATAGCTTCCTTCAACTTAAAGCATTTCTTTATGAAATGAGACACTAATATCTAGGGAAGTTAATGGTATAGGTCTTTCCCACTAGCCCAAATCCCAGTGGGCATTTTAAGCCCCTGCAAATACAGGCCATGAGTGAGAACAAGGATGTCCAGGCCCCAAAGCCCATTCCTGAAAGCTCATGGAATGGATTCTTTCCTTTCCCTGCCCTTAATCCCAGTCCTCTTCCAGGCACCCAAGTAAGCTGGTGTAGGCTGCAGCTTGTCTAGTGGAGTAACTCACTATTTGGGTGTGCTTTGTCTTTTGCTGTTGCTGTGTCATCTCTGGTGAGTGAGTTGGTGTAGGCTGTGGTGATAGCCATGAAGACAGAGACGCCATTCCTTCATGTTGAAGCAGCTCTCCTTGGAAGGGGAGGGGGTTTTCCCAATCCCAAGACAGCAGTGAGAGAAGAAGTGGTCTGACATAGCCTGAGGTCTGAGGTGTAAAAAGGAGGGAGAAGAGCCAGATTCGAGCTTAAGTGCACCCACCCATTTGTGCACCTCCTTCTGTTACAAATGGCGCTGGGCGTAAGGGAGCTTGAGAAGGTAAATTCTGCCCCAGCTTCTCTCTTGAAATAGATCATTTCCTGAACAAAGCAACAGCTTTGTTCCATATCTGCCCAACATTCCAGAGGGGTCTACAGCTGGTGGTCTTGCTTCTGAGTGTGAGCAGCAGAATATAGTCAGTGTGGAAAGTCTCCTGCAGCTCTGGAGATGCTGTGAGATGTGTGTGGTGATCCTGCTGCTGTTCTTGCTGCTAAAGACCCGATGTCATATAGCTGGCTTGAAATGTGACTTCAGAGAGGGTACTCCAGTGCTTACACTGAGTCACACTTAACTAGAGGCCCATCTCAAAAAGCATGGGTGCCCTGGAAGGTTTTGCAGGGACAACAGCTTGTTAAACCTCTTCTTGTGTTGGTCTCCAGTGCCTGCCCAGTGTACTTAGTGTTTCTCCTGGAGTGGAGCAGCTGCCATTCTGCAGATGTCCATGTGCATCTTGTGGGTTTTCTTTTTTTATTGTTCTCCTCCTACCCCTCTGTGTCCAGTTATAGAACACTTCATGGATGATGATGGGCCAAGAATTACCCAGCGTGGCTGGAAGGGGAAAAAGTACATGTAGAAGGAGGAAGTTGTCTGCAGCACAACTGGAAGGTTGTTCTTGGAGGCTAATAGAGACTATAGCGTGGTGATGCCAAGCAAGACTTGTTTCTGTTGTTTGCCCAAGACTTGGTATTCTGTGAAGTTTAATTTTGCCTGTCTCGGAGCCCTCTCCATGTGAGCTTTGGGTATCAGATGTCCTCTGCTGAGATTGTGTCAGAGGGATTAGAGGAGTTGAAGTTACGCAGCTTTAATTTATAACTATCGGCGGTGCAGAGCCAAAGCTGGATCGTGACGGATGTGCTGCCTCGGTGCAAGTCAGTGATTCAGAGCTCTTGTGTTACTTTAAATATTCCTGATTTTTGGACGGAAGGATTGAAAAGTGACTTCCAGCTCTGCCCATTTTTGTTTGACTTGTGTGTCATCTGGCCTAGAATCTGCCAGCTCTGCAGATTAGGATATTGTGTTGCGTCTGCTGCTTGTCGTGAAGTCGCTTGGATTAGAATTTTCAGTGCTGCCTGCTCAGTGCAGAGCAGTGATCCACAGGCTGCTGTGTCTCAGTTGCCCTTGCACTTAATAAGGATGATGTAGAGGAGTGAAGTGTTGGTCAGCTTGTCCTTTGCGTGGAAGCACTTCCACAGCAGCAGCCTGGGAGTCGAGCTCTCGTAACACGCTTGTCTCCTCCAGGCAGCCAAGTTCACCAGCAGAGATGTGAAAAAAGAGGAGCAAGGTAGTTTGCCTTCTTGATAACAATTATCAAACATTGCTGACAGGCCTGGGTGGCTCTGGCTGCTGCTGGCAGTTTATCTTGCTGCAGAGCTGGTTACCCAGCTTTAAAGCAGCACATTATGCCTCATTAACTCTTTGTGGCTGCATACACTTAGTTTCTTCAGTAGTCCCTAAGCTGAGCTTACAAAGCTTTTTCTCCCATCACTTCAGAATGGTCAGGCTTCGTGTCTTGCCTCTGTTTTTCAGCCTGCTCATCTCCCTGATGAAATAGGAAATGTTAACTGCTGAAGTGTTTTTCCTCATTGGAGACCCCAGCTAACAGAAGTCAGGTCTCACCCGTGCAGTTAGCTTCTCTGAAGGAGGTGGTGGGGGCCAGCTTGGAAACAAGGGAACACACAGCTCGACCGAGCCAGAGGAGTTTATATCCTTCCTTCTGCATCTCTGAATTCCTTGGTCCTGCATTGCAGTGACTTGGCACTAGTGAGACCTGCCTGCCTGCCACATTATTACCTTGTCTACTCACCAGCTGTAGCCTGATATTTACTTTATCTGCTTCATCCAAACCCACTGGCACCTGATGTGGTCAGCTGATGGGGAGAAGAAAGGAGCTCATAGCTAGAAATGAGCTCACTTGGTGGGATTTGTCTTTAAGCCGTTGACTTCGGGACCCTCTGTCCATAGTGGGATGGAGATGGAGTCACTGGCGTTGTGACTCTGGTGGCAGTCAGGCTGTGTGTGGTGGAGAGGTCACGGCTATAGCTGTGTCGCCTTCCGAGCAGCTCCGTGCCCTGCTGCCTCCCTTGCTGCATGTCCACTTTAAGAGGGTTCATCTGCAATGCAGCTGTTAGCAGGGAAGTTCTGTAAATCAAGAGGGAGCAAGTGCAAGCGAGCCCAGTGCCTGCAGTTGTGTCTGGATCCTCTGCACAGCGCAGGGAAACTTGTTTAGAAAGACTTTGGAGGAGGAGAAGAAAGGGATGGCAGCACAGCGCTGATGCTCAGAGCCCCTCCCTTCCCTGCTGGTGTCTGCACCAGCTGCTCAGGGGCTGGAGAAGGTGTAGAAAAAGCACAAGAGGCAGCAGCTCTGAAACTGGAAAATCCTGTCAGGCTTTTCCCCTACTCACTCTGGCGAAGAGTCTAAGCAAGGTGTTTGCTCAGGGCTGATCCCGTCAGAGTGTCTTTACTGCACACTCCCTCCTCACACAGGATGTCCTGGTAGAATTCGGAGCTTGTGAGCGTCCCGCACGTGACTCGGAAGCGAGCAGCAGCCTCACGAGTCGCAGGTTCCTGATGGGGCCCACTGCTGTTGCTTGGGCTGTCACAGACACCAGGGGCTGGTGCCAGGGGGTGGTGCTAGGGGTGGATGGGGATGCCAGGGAGCAAGCCCACAGCTGGAGGCAGCTGTGAGGGTGTTATATGGCAGGATGGGGACTGCTGGCACGAGGAGGTAGAAGAGGGGGCCACGTGCTGGAGTAGCCCTCCTGCAAGTGGGGCAGATGTGCTGTCTGAAGAGGAGCTCTGCGAGGGTTGCAGCCCCTCAGGTCTGTGTCAGGGAGGCTGGCTGAGGAGCATGTGGCTTTGAGCACGTGGCCAAGGAGTGGACGGCTTGCTGTTCTGCTCTCCCCCTGCCCCTCTGCTGCTCCAGTGTGTAGAAGCCATTTGAAAGACTGTCAGTGCTGGGAGCACTTGTAGGATTGCTCTCTAGTTCCCCAGCCATACGTTTCTGAAGCTGCTCTGTGGTTTCTGTGTTTCAGTAGCTGGGAAATGTGCTGCCTTCCCACAGGCATCTGCAGAGTTACCTGGAGCTCCAAGGGCCAGAGCCGGAGGGAGCCCCACAGGCACCTCCTGAAAGGCGGCTGCAGCTGGGGACAGTGCCCGTGCCTGTGCATCTGGTGCTCAGCAGCCAATGCTCCCTCCTTCTCTGCACTTAGAGGCATTTTGGGCAGCCTTGGTTCTGGGTTTCGACTTTGGTTTCTTGATTTCCACTTGGGAAAGTATCTGCCATTGACAGTTACTGGTGATGCTTTCCCTCCTCTGTTTCCTCTGTGCCTCTCCTGTTTGCCTGGGCGTTGGGTGTCCCTCCTAACGACCCAACTGCACTAACCACGTACAAGCACTGTGCCCTCCCCTTTGCCTGGGGACTGGCTGACTCGTTGTAAGAAGTTATTTTTAGGGTTTGCTTCCTGGGATATTCTATCTGTGGCCAGTTATGGTGATGAAAATGTCACTGAGATGCAGAAAGGACTCGCAACTCATTGCTAGCATACCTGATCTTTCTGTTGTAAGGGTGTTTGTGGGGGACGTGGGTCCCTTACCACTACATCAGCTGTGATTGGGGAGACAGCCACAGTGACTATGCAGCGTGACTCCCTGTGAAAAGCACACTGAGCTTCCAGGGTGAGAGATTATGTTGCAACTGAACTGACCTGGGGGGAAAAAAAAAAGGAGATAAAAGGAAGAAAAACCCACCCTCTTCTTTGGTTGTGTTGGAGTTTATCTCTGCCCTTTTTCAGGGTTTTTTGTGTGTAGGGATGTCGTGGTGCAGAGCTGTGTGTCAGTGTACAGGGCTGTCCCTAACAGGCAATTTGCTCCTTGTACTGGATGTATTAGGTTGCACCGGGATTGCTGCCAGCTGCCTGGTCTAGACTGGAGAAGGCATGTGCTTATTCTTTTTAAACACTTTTCCCACCCCAGATCTGCAGCTTGCAACACCTGAAAAAGTTGATATTGATGGCGGCTCTAGCTAGTAAAGCATGAATCTAGTATGGGCAAATAACAGCATCCAGCTGAACGAGACCACGATGGGCAATATGAAGTCTCTGGTGCCAGTGTTGGCTTAAGGAGCACCTGCCTCTTTCTCTGGAGATGTCTGTTCCCTTCTCTGGATTGCAGCAGGTCTCTTTCCTTTTCTGTTTCACCCTTTGGATCAGGAAACCAGACTCAGAAGAACCCCCCAGTAAGGAGCTACTGAAGTGGTGAGAAGGGGATGTCCTGATAGGTTTCTCAGAGCAGCCATGGAAGTGGCTGCCTGGGTGTAGCTCTGGGAACCAACATCTCTTGCAGCTGGGACTGAGAGAAGTGCACGTGGAGCAGGGTTAGTGCAGCAGACTGATGGCATGGAGTTAGTTACACTCCTGGAAGAGGGCGTGGAGAGCAGAGACCCCCCTCAGGGGGTCAAGGTAGCAGACAGCATTAGCTTGGTTTTCAAGGGTGATGCTGTTAGGCCTGGGAAGCTGTGGCTGTGGTGCAGGCACGGGGACAGCAGTGTCAGGGGATGGGCACTGTGCCCGTGCAGTGCAGAGCTGAGCCAAGTGCCCAAAGGGGAGCCTGGCTACAGAGCGACTGGGACGTGCTGCTCCCTGCCCGCACGGCGTCTTCAAAGAGCTTAGGAACAGTTTGGGGTACATTTTTAAGTAATCCTCACATTTAAATCTGCTTTAGCCAGTGATAAGTTTTCTTCTTAAAATATCTTCTTGCTGTCTCACTTCTGTAGGATACCTAGAAGTGCCTGAGCCCTTTGAATACACGGGGACCAGTTTTGGGCCTCCTCAACATGTCTCTTTTCCCCTCCCCACTTCGATCTTACCAGTGCCTGGTGCATTTTGCCCTTTTGAATGGAAGTGCTTTGGTGGCTGTGCTGTAGGTGATACCTGGTGCAGTGCCTGTGTGCGTTTGCAGCCTTCTCTCTCTTGCAGTTCTTGGTATCGTGCTCTGTATTTACATCTCACTCTGCTTCATTTAAAGTGATCCCAGTATCACTAGGGGAACTTGGTCTTAAAATAGATGGTTTGGCCTTTTTATTTTTTAATTCTTCTAATCCTCTGAGACTTGGTGTTTCTTCTTGTCAGAAGAGTGTGTTTCCACGGAGGTATTTTCTCTCTTGGAGGAGAAGCATTCAGCACTTGGGTGCAGAACCATTTATCGGTGCCCTCTAGAAGATTTTCCATGTAGCTTGCTCCTCTCCTTCATGTCCCTCAAAGAGCAAACCAAGGCAGCATTTCCAGCATTCTCCCCTTGCTCAGCTGGCTGGAGTCACTAAAAAATAGGTGATGGATATAGGCTTGCTGTTGTGTTGACACAGGCCCCTCAGCATGTCTCGTGCACTGAGGAACAGTGTTCTACTGGATGCCAGTGTTAGGGGCAGGCGGAAGCTCTGTGAGTTTGTTTCCCTCCCAGGTTTCCATCATTTGGGTTCAAACACCAATTTCCTTGGTTCATTCAAAAGAAATGCAGCTGTTGATGATCAGTGGCTGTGTTATAGTACAGTATTTTATTCGAAGGGCCATGCCATGCAGATGTGTTGCTGGAGAACTGGGAGCTGGATGCAGAAGGTCTGCAGGCTTGGCCAACGCCGATGGGGATGGCTGAATCAAAGTGTGTCGGGGTTGTGTGAGAGGAGCCTGTGTAGCCCCTCAGGCACAGGACAGCCTTATGGTTTCTGTTCAAATGTTGGTAAAGTTGGAGTTGATGTCAGAGATTTCCTCTTCCAAGTAGGGCTTTTTCCCAAGGTTTTCTTAGGGGTTTGCTCTCCCTTATGGGAAGGGATGGGTATTCACTCTTGTTCTTCAGCAGTTTGCTTCCCACCACTGCTTGTCCTCCCCACATCTGTTCTCCCCTGCCTCCCACTGCACTGTGCTCCTCTGCATCATTGGGATAGTGTTCTGCAGCCTTTGTTTTTGCCACGTACCCTCAGTCCTCCTCTGTTGTTCCCTCCATCGGCTGCGTAACGCAACAATAGCTTTCATTAAGCATCCTTGCTCCTCCCAGTGCCACTGCTGGGAAGGGAAGCACTAGCCATGTTTTACACTTGGAAATACTGAGATGCAAATTTGGAAGTGCTTTCTAGAACACTTGGCAACAAGCCATAACGAGTTAGGAAAAGAGCCCAAGTCATATTCTTTGCTGTAACAGTGATAAGAAGAACGTAGGTAGAAAAAAGACCGTGGGCATTTGGCAGGAAAATACCGTGGGCTAAAGCATGTGGTGTTAAGAGGAGTTGTAGTCCAGTTTGCAGGTTATAGGAATAAGGATTTGGTGTGTTCCTTGTACTGCTTTTTCCTCCTGATTTACTTACTGTTTATGGAATACAGCTCTGAAACACTTTGTTAGGCGTGCCTTTGGACTCTCTGCCTTGCTCTTATTTTTCTGTGCGATGAGAGAGTTTGAAAACTAAAAGCAATTGCTGTTGATACAGGAGGCTCTTATACAAATAAATAGTAGTAAACAGCACGTGATGTGTGTGTGGAGACTAATTAAAGCTCACTGAGATATAAAAGTGTTTCGTTGTATCAGGTGTAACTACAGGAATAGGGGCAGTAACATCTCCTTTCTGAAGCGAGTGAAATAAGGTGGCAAAACCGAGAACTTAGATCTCTAGGATTGGCAGTGGTCCCCGAGAGTGCAAATAGAGCAGTCTGATGGCCAGAACCGAGGTGAATTCTAAAGCTGGCTGCATGTCAGGATGCAGGTAAGCGAGTCAGTTGTGAAAATGTAGAAAGTTGCATCTCAGTTGTGAAAATGTAGATTGTCAGGATGCTGTCAGGGAACTGTTTGTGCCCCCCACTTGCTGCGTCTCTTGGGCTAACTAATCAGTCTGTTTGTGCAAAGGTTTCCTGCCTCCTGGAGAATTTGTAAGCATTCACACTAGTGTATGGTTAAGGCTCTCCAAAGGAAGGAGCTGCAGATGCACAAGTTACACTGCTGCAAGCCCTCTAGATCGTATGATAATGTCAAACTAATATAAAGTCTTTGAGAGTAGAACATCCTTTGCCACCCAGAGAGGAATAAAATCTTGGCTGCATTTAAGAAGATTACTGTTAGCTTGTCAGAAGGAGAAGTTATGGGACAGAGCTGATGGCCTGTCATTAACCGAAAGCTGGTTCAGGGGAGGGAATGAAAACGGGAGGGGATGACCAGAAAGCTGTTCTGCACTTCATAGAGGCTGTATGCTGGGGATACTGCTCTCACCTCAAATAGTGTGATTAAGGTTTGGCTTAGAAGGCAGTCAGAAACCACATTGCAGAGGTGTTGGAAGGAGTACCCATCTGAGGGGGGAGCAGAGGGAAAAGGGAGAGTCTAGCGGGAGATGGAATGTGATTAAGGTTAATTAAAGTGTGCTGTGAAAACTAGTTAGATGTTCTTGTGTGCCCTTTCTGTAATGAGAGACAAATGTGGTTATGCAACCAATTGAAAATTTATCTTCTCAATAATTTGTTTCAAACTTGCTGCCTTGAGACAAATATCATAGATTGGAAAAGAAGAATGAGAAAATTGTGTGTAATTAAAGGCAGCACATTTGGAGAGGAATCCTTCTTAAAAAGTAAGGGGCTTACAGACTTATTTCTGCAGGTTATTCGTGTTTGGCTCTGGGAGATAAATCTCTTCTCCCTTTTGTACAAGATGACTGGGACAGTCCTGAAACTGTGTCTGGGGTTTTTCTGGTTCTCCATAACTTCAGAGAATAGAAGCTTTCCTTTGGAGATACACCTTTTCCCAGCACCACAGGAGGACAGTGGAAGATGAGACAAGGCGTGAGGATTAGACTCCAGCGTTGGGAGCCATCTGTCCTATATCTTGAAGTTGTTTTCTTTACAGCCAAACCATCAATGGACATGCAGCCACTGTCCTTTTCCACTCTCTTTTCTGCCATCTCCCTGTCCTAATGTTCCAGCGTGAGTTGTTGCTGTTCTACCTGAATTAGCAGGTTTCAACCACCATTGGTTACAGAATGCAAGACAAAATGAATTAGTGGTCTGGCAAGGAGTGTAGAGTAAATTTAGGAGCTGACAGTACTGCCCATCATGGCTTTTGGAGGCTGTGCTTGTCTTTGCTTGCGCTTGAGCTTTGCTTTCTTAATCTGCAGCATATTGGAGTGTGTAATGCTGCTGAGGACTCTTGCTGGTGTGTGGAACTATATGTTAGCACTGTTGCACATCACTTCTTGGCATCCAGATTGCAAAGAATTTCTCTGCTAGTTTACTGGAGGGATTTTTTTTTTTTTTGGTAGAGGGTGGGAAAGAAGGTAGCAGAGGAAAAACCTCAAGAACCAGTAATGTGGCATCCCATGATGTTCCTTGTAGAAGTTTTGTATGGTGCAGGTCTACATAAGACATTTAGGAAGTGCTTTTTTTTTTCCCCCTTTCTCTTTCCCTCCTGTGAGAAGGAATGTTAATAGTGTGAAGGAGCGTGTGGAGTGCAATCCTCCCAAGCTCAGTCCTGTGAACTGCCTGGATGTGGCACGGGGCTGGAAATAACTCCCTCCACTGGAGCTGTAAACGTTCTGCTTCTCTCTGTGGATGACACGCTGCTTGCCTCCAAACAAACTGCCTGTCCGTTCATGACTAGAAATTCGGGTTGATTTAAGCAATATTTGGATCAAAAGCATGAAGAGTGTGATGTCAAGGCTCCTCTGTGGAAAATGGTATTATAAGTTCTAGCCGATTGAATGCACAAGCTGTAGGGATATCAGCTGTGTTACTTACCGAAAGCCCTGGTGATTCTGCAGGTTTTGTGGAGCACTGAACCACTGCAACAAATTGGGCAGCTGCTTGAGAGTGGGTTTTCACTACTGCCTGAGCTGGCTCTCCTAGCAAGAAGCATGCCAGCTACCCCTGTGGTCAGCGGCTCTGTCACTTCAGAAAAAGTGCAATTCTTGTCCAGCCTTCTATGTTAGGCTTCCAGTCTCGTTTCAGAGCCTTGCTGTTTGAGAGAGGGAGAAACACATTTGTTCCTTTAAGTTGCCTACGTGCCTGAAATTTAAGGATATAATCGTGTATCTCTAAATCCATGATGTGATCACTAACCTGAAAAAGCTCTGAAAGTTTCTCTGAACTAAAAAAGAGGAGGTGTTTTGTTGTGGAGGTCCGTCGTCACCCCTGCACCACCACCACCAATTGCTGTGTTCTAAAATGAAGTATTGTTCATTTTTAAGTCCTACCTTAATTGCAAGCTGGAGGTCTTTAAAGCCATCCTTCTCTGAACTGTCAATTCATGTGGAATAGCTGTGAACCCAAATGAAGGGCAAATAGTACTTGGTTTTGAATTATTGGTGTTTATAGAAAGGCAAACTGTTTCCTTCCCTCCTGCCCTTGCCACAATAAGGGCATTGCTTTTGTGCAATGTAAACTACATTTAGTAATGGTCTTGTGCTTAAGAGCTTCTAGTTAATGAGACCTATTAACAATAATGAAAAATGGCATCCTTGAAGTGCAGACCTAGTCAGAAAAATGATTCTCCAAGACTGACTGGATGGCTGCGAGCTCATTCTTGGCTTATTTAATTTAGGGTGTGGGGGAGGAGCACAGTCTTAGTAATTATTCTCCTACGAGTGTGCCCATGGTCTGCAGTTCCCACTGGGGATTTGCAGGGCTGGGACTTGTAGTGCTAAAAAGCTTCCCAGACTGAGCCTAGGCGAGACTGGCGTAGGCTTGACTTTGCTTTCCCAAGCCTCAGGAGGAGTAGCAGTAGTACAACACGGCTTTTTCTCTGCTGGAATGCACACACCTGAGTCAGCAACACAGAGCACGGAGTATGAAAGTGATGTTTTTACGTCGTCGTTCGTTTGGTTGTGTTTGTGTGTTAGCGTGCTGCTACGGCCACACCGTGTGCTGCTTTGGTTGGGAAAGATGTGTGTTGCTTCTCAACATGTGAATAATTCTGCTGAAGGAAAAAGGGAGGGTTGGCAACAACTATATAGGATTTGAAATTAAAAATCACCCCACGTTCCTGCTTAGGAAGACTACCTGGATGTTCATATGAATAAATAGTAAGGCATCAGAGGAAAAGCCTAGAGAAGTGGAAGCTCCCTCGATGTCTGCTGTAGTGTCTTCACTCTTGGTGCTGTACCCACACGTGCACTCTAGTAACTTCTGAGATAGGGCAGGCTGTCTGCAGGCTTGGAACAGCTTCCCCTAGCATGGGATCAACTTGTCCATCTTCATTGAATAGGATTTCTCTGGTTGTTCTCTCACTTCTCTGTTTGTGCAAAGTTCTTAAGAACCATGACTTTCTGTGGTTATAGGTGTTCTGTGTATTAGAGAGAATTTCAATGTGAAGTTTAGGGTTTTAATTGGACGTCACCTTCTAATAAGGCACCGTCCTATTCACTGCCATTTGTGGCAGGATCATGCACTTGAAGCTTACTGTCAAGCTCAGTGGTGATTCCTCTACCTCTGGTGCTAGGCAGCACGGTGTCAGCATCTGCCCTCAAAGGAGCCATTCCTGTGCCATAATGAAGCTTTTCAAACCACCTTGCCCTTGTCTCTAGCAGTTGCATTGTCCATGTGGAGGTAAAGGGACCTTGAGCAATTCATGTGACTTTTCAAGATACGTTATGTACACAGCAGAGGAAGGTTGGAGTGTTTGCCACTGAGCACTCAAACCTTACTGCAGGGACCGTTGGGCCATCTGTGGGGGAGGCTCAACTGCTTGGAAGGAAAACACACTTCTGAAGCCGTTCATGTATGGAAACCAGAAGCTGGGGGATGCCTGAGGCGTGCAGGGGCATTGGCTAACAGCTTCAGTTAAAAGGGAGCCCAGAAAGATGCCGTGTGGCGAGCTCCTGCATCCCCGGCAGAGCCGCGAGCTTGCTGAAGAGGAAGGAGGCTGAGCGTGGAGGAGGAAGTGGCTGGCAGCACGGCTGCTGATGGGGCTGTCCAGGGCACTGCTGGGGGAAAAGAGAGGAGAAGTTAGCTCTTGGTGCAAAATGTTTATGGCCTGATGGCCAAAAGCCTCCAGCAGCACCAGGTTTTCGTGCGTGTGGTTTGGCCAGGTTTCCTTTCCCAGGCCTTGCTGTCCTACCGTACGTTGCTACAAGGCCAAGATTCGTGAGTTTGACCCAGAACTGCACGGATGACATGCCTGTGCTCTGATGGCTTGATTGTGTTAAAAAAGGTTGGGAAAAAGCAACTGCCAAGCTGAACACCACAGTGCGAGCTTGTGCTAAAACATGAACCTTATTATTGCCACTTGCTCTCCTTAGCTTGTCTGTTTTAGAGGTGGAAGAGCCAAGCACTCATGCTTCTGCTGGATGAAGGTTATCTTGGCATACCCAATACTTCCCTTTGCTGAAAATCAAATTCTTGGGTATTGCTCGGAATCAGACGTTTAATGGTGTTCTGTAATCACCTCTGTGACGTGGTGTCACTACCAGTCAGCATAGACAATGTTAATTGTGCTCCCAGGTGTTTTGTTAACCAAGGTGGTTTTGAACAGAGCTTCAGTATCACCTTTTTGTTTGTTAAATATGTTATGCCTGCTGGGTCTAGATAAATGGTTTTCCTCTGTCTCTTCGTTGGCTTGTTCGTTCAGTGCTGCAGCCCAGAGTTTCATTACTCACACTGCTGGGTTAATCGTTGGCTGGTAGAGAAGGAAAGCTTTTACATGTATAAATCCCTCACTAGGAGGCAATGTCCTTTGCAGCAGCTGCCACTTCATCTCCCCCTCTCTTTCTATAGCTTTTGAAAAGTATGCAGAGGAGCATGGGGAAAACAAGACAGAGTTTGTCATAGCCTGACATCTCTTTCAGGATGTCTGGAACACCTTCTGACTAGAATGGGTCAGTATAAACGTCTGGGTGCCACTTCAAGTTGCATTTCAGGTTTGGACATCAGCACTTAGTTTGTAAGTAGTTGGTGTTAAAGAGGAGGTGCCATTTTTAAGACAAAGTCATGCTCTTTATTTGAAGTGCCTGTAGCAAATGGGTATCTCTGAGTCAATATTGCCCTTCTCCTTAAAAAGAGAGTAAAAGATGGTGAGCTGCTTGTTGCCTGTCTTTGCCTTACTCATGACTTGCTTATCACTCACACAAGCTATTTTATTCAGGTGTTTGTTCAGTGTTGGTGTTAAATTCAGACAGAAAACCCAGTACCTCCTCTTTTCCTTTTTCCCTCCTCTTTTGTCTGTCTGCTTTCAGCAGCAGTTGACATCTAATCAAAGCAATCTAATTGTTGGGCAAGCAACATCTATGGAAAAGCAGAGAGCCGTATTGGGCCTCAGCCTTTTAAAATGCAGACTGTTTTGAGTCTCCGATTGTGTTTCTACAAAATGGTCTGTTCTGCTGTTATTGCTGTTGCTATTAGGATCAATTAATTGCTCTTTAAAAGCACCTGAAAGTCCAGTGCTTTGAGGTGTCGTAGGACACTTTGGGTGCTCTTTTGCTGCCAGCACCAACAATCTGGGTCTATATTTTACCTGGAGGACACTTCAAATTGTTGTTGTTGATGTTTGATCATGACCTGTCTATATGCTAACATCCGTTTTCTATGTGATAAATGGAGACTTCCACAGTTTGTGCTGAGCAGAAGGATCTTTCCTTTAATGCACATGTGAAATATTTGCTAATAAGCTGTCATCCAGTCTCTGCTGAGGTAGATAATTGGAGATAGTATAATGGTGCCCTCAGAGCTTTACTAAGCAGAATCTTATGAACTAAACTAGGAGCAAATATTTTATCCTTCAAAGAAGATTTCATATGCTGAAGGATCTCAAAGTACATGGCAAGCTGACTGCTGACAGGACCATTGAGTTGCAGTCATGGGCTGGGGAATCGCACAGCAAGGCTGTATCTCAAATTGGCACTGAACCTAAATTATCCTGTTGAGTAACTCAGTCATGATGAAGAGCATGTTAGGAATATGATGCCTTGACATAAAATCAGAAGACATAATAAAGCTGTCTTCTGAGGGAGTTGGTGGCTATTGCTCTTTTAAAAGTGTGAAGAACAAAGAGAAGCAGGCGGGTTTAACTTGTACTGATGAACACGGGAAGATGCAAAAGAAATATCTGTGGGCTGTGCTGTATTTCTGCCCAAATAGTTGTATCCAGGGGAGCGTCTGATCACCACAGAGCTACAAACTGATCTTGTTCGATGGTTAAGACTCAAAGGTTCATCCAGCTGTCAGACAACCAGAAGCCCCTGAGGACAGCCTCTCGTCAGAATAGCTGCCTTGGGTAGGGAAAAAAATGTGTTTAAGCTTGGCAGGTGGCAGAGAAAACTGGAAAAGCACCTCAGCTGCTGCAGGTGTTTGGTTTTGCGAGCTATGCTGCCCTCTTCCTCCTCTGACTTCTGAGAATGAGCTGTCCCTACTCTTCCTACACAGGGAACCTGTTTCTTTGATAAACAAACTCCTCAAAATCCCCTCTTTTCCTGGTAATGTGGGTGTTTTCCCTCTCTGGGCTGAATGCTTATCTTGTCTTCCCTGCCGTGCTGCTCAGAGAGGCTGAGGCAGGTTTATCTTGCCCCACAGTAAGGCAGGGCTGGCACAGCGCAAGGCTGGCACAGCGTGAGGCTGGCACGGCGATTGCCACCAGCCCTGCCTCTCAAAGGGGTCACCTGCTGCTTCCTTCTCAAACTCTGCCCTCCCATACCTGGCCTGACAATTTCAGAACTGCTTTCCCCAACCTGCCTTCACTTTCTTTGTTCCTCTGCTGCCTTCTTTCTGTTTTCGAAATATGTTGTTGTCCAAGTTCTTTTCCCCTCAAAGCTCCCTCTGCTTTTAGTCACCCAGCCAAGGATCCTACCGTTCTAATACTTGAGTCTTTCATGATGTGTGGTCTCCATTCTGTCATCGTGAGGCAAACTGGGAGCATTAACAGCCTCCAGCTTTAACTTCAGATCATGTAAATTCTTCAGTGCTCTGGCCTGGTGATTTCCTGCCCAGCTGGAGAGGTGATTGCTCTGTATGCTTGTAGGCGCAGGAGGAGATGCTGCTCCTGGCAAGCTCTCCAGTGTATTGAATGGATGGGAGCTATGGGTAGACTTGAGAGTCAGCACCATCAGGTTTTGGCTGTCCCTGTTAAAGAGCAGAAGACAACCTGATGGGTATTGGACACAGTTGCTCTCATTGGTGAGGTTCTTGGTTCTGACTAAGCAGACAACTGCGTAACAGTATGTTTCCAAGAGGCTCATCTCTAAAGCAGTGCTGTCTGGATAGCAATGTCACGCTTACCTTGCTGTAATCCAGAGCTCATGCTGTATCCTGGTATTACATGACTGGGGTTGTGTCTTCTTTCTCTTAAGGGCAGGATCTGGGGCTCTGCAAGTCCTGGCTGTGCTGCTGACTCCTCGTGACTTTCTTTTTTCAAATCAATTGCTTTATTCTCACATTGCTGCTTTTAATCTGCAAAACTGGGTATTTTTCTTCACTGTGTGATGAGGGGATGGTAAAGATTGATCTGCATTCTGTACTTATCAAAATGATGACCTCTTGCGTGAGTTACACAGGGAGAATGTTGGGAGAGCTCAGATGAATGGTTGTCTCTCATGATGGAATGGAAATTAGGGGTAGACTAATTCAGTCAGAAGACTAGAGCATCATACAGTCTGACATCAAGCCACTTACGGGCACTGATTCATGGAGTATCATAGCAGAGGGTAGTGGAATTGTACCCTGTAGCCTCCTGAGCAGTTGTGTGCTACTGCTGAAAGAGGTGGCTTTTCTTCTGCCCGTTCGTTCCCTCCCCTCACCAGCACAAATTCTTTATATAGTTACACAGGGAACCAGGTTAATGATGGATCAGTTCAGCTCTCCACTTCAGCGCTGCTGCACAAATGCTTGCGCCAGCATCACAGGCAGAGAGGATGCAGGGCCGTTAGGAGCCAAGCAAAGGAAGGATGGGACTGCAGTGGCTGCCAGCATTACAACAAAAGGACCTTCTGTACCTGCTGTTGGACAAATCTGCAGCACAGGCAGTGCCAGAACAGCCATCTCTGTCTTCCTAGAGATACTCAGATCTGGCTTGATCTTACCAGTGGCCTTTTGAGGAAGAAGGTGAGGGGAATCAGTGCGATGGTGGGACCTTTAGCTCACAGAGCTGTGCTACTGGAATCCTCAATTACTGCATCTCTGTCTAGCTGAATTACTAAAATACCACCTGAAGAGTAGGCAGGCTTTTTGGAGGGAGCAGGAGCTTCTTCAGTCTGAACGGTGCCTTGCTGTGGTGTTAGCTTTGCTGCTGTGTGTGCCTGTCCTTGCTGTAGAAACTCTTTTGATGCAACATGCACAAATTGCCTGTGAAATGTGTTTACTGGTAGACATGGTCCAGACAGAAAGGAAGCCCAGCAGTGACTAGCATTGCCTCCAGCAGGACATTGTAAGGTTCTGAAAGTGTGGACTTGATCTGATGGTGTTTTTTGCCCCTGACACACAAGCCTCAGTTTCACTCTCTAGAGAGCAGGTACTGAACCCAAAATTAGGGTCTGAGACTGCTCTGATTATGTATTTAAAGCCAGTTCATGATTGAAGAGAACATAACACAGTCCTAAGGTTGCATGAATGAAGAGATCTCGATGTTGCAGCTCCCTCATGTCTTTGGGAAGTCATTTCCTACGATTCCCACAAGCTAGGCTCCAGGAGTGGGAGCGGGTTTCTCTGTGATCCCTCACAGTGTTGTTGCCCACACGGTGAGTCACTGCTAATGTCTGAGTTCTTATTTTTAGTCCTGTTGCTGCCATTGGCCGTTAAGAGACTTAAGCAAGGAGATAAACATGTTAATCTCCCTAGGCCTTCCCTCTCAGCTGCTGCCTCTGTGCCTTTGTGCATCTCAAGATGGAGCTTTTCCTGGAGCAGCAAGGCAGAGCCACGTCCCCTCCTCACCCTGATGGGATGTCATTCAAGCCTTTTCACTCTTAGGTGCTGGAGCTGGGAGGAGTGCCCTGTGTACATGTGGGTTTGCATGCCCAGAGATCAGCCATGCTGTGTCTGCCATCAAGGCAAGCTGGACTGGCTCTTAGCTTCCACCCCAGCTCCTTTGGCATCAGGGCTTTGCAGGGAGCATCCATGCTGTTCTCAGGTCTCACCACAGGGCCTCCCTTCCTGCCCGAAGCTGAGTTATTTTGTATAAGCTTTCTGTAGCAATTGAGGAAGCCCGTTGGTCTCCTTTGGTGAGCTTTTAAAGTATCCTGTTGAATTCTTGGGTGAGGTCACAGGTACTTTCTCAGTTATATTGTAGTACTCTTACGTTTGTGCATTTACTCTTAGGTTTCCTTTTTCCCTTACTGTTCTGTCATGGTGAGGTAGTGGATACAGGAGCAGTGCTGAGTGCTGCTTTGCCCAGCAGTGGGCTGGTGGTGGTGTAGGTGGAATGGGCTGTTTTCTTCTGCCTCTTCATTCCCAGCCATATCTGATCCTGCAAAATTCACCAGTTTGCAGATCCCAGGGTTCCAGCTCTTTGCTTTCTGTGATTTATCTTTTTTTTCCTGTTAGCACATGCATTCAGGGAGCCAGCTTCAGGGAGCCTTTTGCATGGATTTACACTATGTGGCTTTTAAGAGAGGACTATGTCCTTTTGGTAACAGGGTAGATTGCTTGTAAATTACACATTTTGAGGGTTTTGCTTGTGGAAGGAAAGATTGGTGAGGGCTTGCTCTTCTTCCAGCAACAGTACATCTGAGCCCTCGTGGACCTTGTTGTTTCACAAGTCCCAAAACACACATCCAAAGCTGGTATAGCACTGTGTGATTAAGGCTGATCTGCTTCTCAGTTTTCCTGTCTCAGTGGCCTCAGGTAGCCAGCCATAGCTTGTAATCTGAGTAAGGCTCAGAGTCCCAAGCTCCTAGCAGGGTGCTGGTGATGAAACGAGCACATGGTTAGCTGGGATGGAGTTCAGTGCTGTTGGTTATGGCTCAGGTAGTGTCATTCTTCTGACCTTCCCAATTCAAAGCATCTATTCTGTGCCTTCTGTTGGTGTTCACACACGTTTGTCTCAGTCTTTACAAAATGGAGAAACAGGACTTTGAGAACTTCTTTTCTGTCTGATACCTGCCATTTGGAGGGGAAGTTCTGGGTGTTTGAGGCCTCCTGTTTACCTGGACAATCTCTCCTCTGCTACGATTTGAAAGCATTTCTGACTGTCCAATCTGGGAGAACACCAAGTCAGCATAGGGACAGCAATTGAACAAACTACCAGTGCTGTCCAATCTGATGGGTGATGTGATGTAAAACAGGCAGCTGAAGGGGGTGGCCACAGTCTTCAATGCAGAATAAGGGCTGCCAGCCTGCTGAGTTGGGGCACCAGCCCTGTGGGAAAAAGTTAGTCCTATGTGTGTGACTGAGCTTAGCTGGATCTTCTCAGGAGGCTCTAAAACTTACACAAAGCTGGCTCCTGTTTGTTTCTTCCCCTGCAGTGCTAGTTGTGAAATGCAGAGCTAGTGTGGGAGAGCTTGTGCTCAGAGACCACCTTAAAGGGAACTACTGTGTGTGGGATTTGTAAATCTCTGCACTCATTGAGCTGGAGATAGATGCTGCTGTCTTAGTGCACTGCAAATGGAACTGGCTGTGGGCAGCGGAGTTGAGAGATAGAGTGCAATCACTTCACACACACACGCTGTGAGTTCCCAGAGCTGTGACTCTCCCTTTGCATGTGTCTTTACAGTAAGAATAAAAAGTAATATAGAGCTTGTCTCTGGATGTGTTCAGTGTTGGAGTGGGAAACTGTGCAGGACTGGACTAGCAAAGTATAATTAGACAGCTCTCACCAGGGATGTTTTCTCCCCTCTTTCTCTCCATTCCTCTTTTCCCACCTCTTCTACCCTGTGCAAAAGTACTGAGTGTCTGAAGCTGATGCCGAGAGCACTTGCTCTGTCTGCTGGCAGTGCAGCAGAAGGTGTGATTGCAGCATGAAGGACACACCTCACTAACTTCGTTCTCGGAGATAATAGCATGAAGTGCCAGTGCTGTGGATTTCAGTGTGGGCTGGCAGCTTAGGCACACATGGAGGTCCTCAGCAGGCCTGTACAATTGGCACTGAAGTCCCTGAATCATGCTATTACTCTTCCTGATAGTGAGTACAGTGCTAACGTGGAGATGTCTGTTCATGCTGTGATTAAACCTTTGATTGCGGAGTAGACATCTCCATAAAGCTTTGAGGCTCTCTGGCAAGGACAGAAGGTGCCCAGCGGGAATGGTATCAGGAGCTGGGTGTCTATCTCCTGCTTGTGAGTGCCAGCTCCAGAGGAAATTGTTGTGCAGTTTGCTTATCACTTGAGTTTTACTCCAGCTCTCGCTCTACTGCTGCACTTTGAAAGCAAAGGTCTTGGCTTCTCAAGAACAGCTGCTTGTGGTGTCCCCTTGCACAGGGTCTTGTTAACTAGAATCCAGCATCCTGGAACTTTTCCAGCCCCTAATGCTATGGAGTAAAGCCTGTGTGACCACTTGAGTCCTTATAAGCAGCACCTATGGTGCTGGCTGTGTCATCACCAGCAGGGAAGAATGATTTCTGTCTTCTCAACTGAGGTGAGGAGGCAGGTGGATAGAAGATGCTGGTGAGAGCCACTCATCTGTCCATTCAGGGCAGAGCCTAGGGTTTTGAGCACATCTGTGCTGCAGTGTGTTAGAGATGCTGGTGGTTTTAATGCCCTGGAAGTCAAGAAAGTACTGTGGCTGTGGGGTATGCACAGGGGATTACCTTGACTTCCATGGCTTCTGAAATGTGAAAAGGGGATGTAAAAACCAGGAAAGTGACCAAAAAAGTGCCCAGTAACCCATGTGTGCTGCAACACGCCCTGCCTTGCTCCTCCACACATCCTTCCTGCCCAAGGAATGGAAATGTGGCAGATATATTCCCAGCCACAGTTACATGCCTTGGAAAACTCTGGAGCTGTTAGTTATGTTTGTGTGTAAGTCCCAGCAGCTGAGTTGTGATTTATCTGGGGGATTTTGATTTGAAGAGGCCTCTGGTTGGTTTTCTTTTTCCTTCTTTCCCAAGGCTCCAGAGAACATTGTTCTTGGAAAGATGACTCTGCCCTGTGGATATGTCACCCCTGCAGCACCCCAGGGCAGATCCTGGAGGGCTGCAGAAGATAGGCAAGAACTGTGGGGTCTGCAAGGCTGATCAGATCAGCTTTGGGCTGATCCTTGGAATCAAAATGACAGATACCTGCTGCTTCCCTTTGTGGTTTGGGTGATAATGTACAGCTGGCTGTGATCATTGCAGCGTTGGCTGTGCAGAAGTTATCCTCTTGTCCCTGCCAGAGACCTTCGCCTCCCTCCTGGTCCTGTGTCTGCTATGTGCTTCCTCCAATCTGCTGAGCAAGTTTAAGAGTCTTTCCTCCTGTTAACCTGAAATGTCTTCAGCTGTAGGTTTATCAAGCTGTTGCTCTGAATCATAAGAGTGTTTGTTCCCTCGCTGTGCAATCATCATGCATTTATTCTGGGCAGCCTGTAGCTGGATGCTGGACAGTGAAGGCAGCACATCCTCACTGGATGGGCTGCAACTTCCCTTTGTCCATAGTGTGGTCAAGTGATGACTGTGGAAATCCCCGCTGACCTGTTCTGCAGGACTTATGCAGCCTTTCTTTCTGGGTTGTTTCACACAGGAGTAGAAAACAGCTTATATGCAAACAGATGGCTCACACACCTTCTGTGGTCACTCTGCAGTAGCCTCAGTTCCGTTTGACCTGCTGCTTCTGCTGCCTGTCCCTCATAGTGCACTTCCCTGCCCTCCCCTTACTCTTCCCCAAGCACACTTCCACAGGTGCTCTACACTGTCCCTGCTCTGAGCATTCAGTTGTCCAGTGTCCCTGCTGCCCTTTGGTCAACATGTTGCCTGTGTTGTCCTTCTCGCTCATGGTTTACAACTAGCATGTTGTACCCTAGACCTTGCTTTCCACTCATGGGGAGAAGGTGCCAGCTCCTGTCTGTGCTCCTGTGAGGCTGTGTAGCAAGCAGGGGATGAGAATGAGCAGCCAGGTTCTGAATGAGGCTGTAGCCAGGAGGGAGTTAGTCCCTGACGTCCGTGGGATTGGGACGGTGAGCGCACACCATCCCTGACGGCACGTGGGCAGAGGTTAAGAAGGTCGGGGTAGCAGAGCAACATCTGCGTAATCCCTTTGCTATTTGGTGTGGAGATGAATGAGTGGCTGGGCGGGGGGAGGAGGCAGCAAAGTCGCTGTTAGCAGGGCAGACGTGCGTGTGGTTACAGGTTTGATTGGGGTTTGCTTTTCTAACAGGAATGAATAGGTTTGTGGGACAGTAGCAGTAAAACGTGCCCTCAGCTGGCAGCCCTCTTCTCAGGGGATCAGCCGCTTCCCAGGGTTTCTCAGCACAGCTCAGAAGCTCTCAAAGAGCTGATATCAGCTCAGCATATTTATTCTGTGACAAGTGGTGCATTGCCCAGCTTGCCTGACCCTCCACGTCCTCAGCACGTGAACACTCTGCAGGTGCCGGCGGAAACACAGCCGCTGCGTTTCCTCAGTGTCTCCCCCATACTGAGGAGCAGGTCCTGCTCCCTGTAGCCTTCCCCAACAGCTGTAGCCAGCACACAAGGAGGTGTATGGGAAGAGACAATTCTTCTCTGACTACTGGAGATGAGGTGCCCTCAGAGAGCTGGGGCATGGACAGAAGCTGTGCAGAGGCACATCGTAGTCCAGGCAGTTCAAACTGCTCTCGCTCACGTAGGGTCTCTGTATTTTAGACTCTCCACAGCATACTGTAACTTTGGGGAGGAAAAGAGGAGTGTCTGTCTTTGCAATGCCTTGGAATTGCTTGCCTTGCACTCTTGTCTTCATGGATGAGCTTTCGTGTGGGCAGTGGCAGCGACTATGAAGCTGCAGTCTCAGTACTTGCCTGCGTCTCCCTTGCACCAGAGCTGACGGTGCTGTTTTGACGTGTGTCATAGAGCAAGCCCCGAGAGGCAGAGTGGGCCAAGCCTCATCAAAGGAGCTGTTTTCGCCTGTGTTTCCCCAGTCAGTGGCTATCAGGGGGCAGAAGGCAATGCCTGACTGGAGGGATGTGGGGCCTTTGTGCTGTCAGAAGCCCTTTCTGGAATGAAGCGTGCAGCGGCCGCGCTGCTGGGCATGGAGGCCTTGCCTCCTGGGGAAGCTGGGAGGACAGAGCCCTCCTCTGCTCCCTCTGGAATAAAACCAGTGGATGACTAATGCACTCTTTGTAAATACAACTTATCCTATCAGTGACTAGTGAAGGCTTTAAGCTTTTTCTTTTTTCCCCTTCCCGTCTCACTGAGATCCAAGCGGTTGCTCAGAGCGAAGCTGCCGATGGGATAGCTTTCCTCTCCTGGTACTTCACTCTTACCAGTGGTGTAGCAGGGGGTGTATTTACAAAAGACAAAGAATTGCCCCTTATGGGGAACTTAATTCCAGGTGGTAATTTGTGTATTCCTTTTCATTAGGGTGACAGTGTGCTCCTAAAGCCATCTTCTGTTCCTTATGCTGGTCTCTGCTTCTCACACTGCAACCTGGGTCACGTCCACAACAAGAGAATCAGACCTTGCCGCTTTAACTTCCTCACTGAAAGCTTTGACAGTGTGGCTTTAGTCATGTATGTTTGGGATTGTGTGCCTGGCCCTGGCAAAGGGGCATCCTGTTTTTCCTCTTGGCACTCTACCAACAGACAGCTTCCAGCCTGCAGGTTGGGAAGCTCATGGGCTTGCTAAAAGCTCTTGAAGAAAGCTTATTGTTCTAGTGCCATGCTGTCTGGCCCTCACCAATACAGACAGTATGCTGACCAGCTGCTCGAAGGACCAGAAACACTAAGATGTGTGTGGAGATACTACTCATGTGTTTGCTGAGTGCAACATTAAAAAGTGGGGATTGTTTGTAAATAGAAAGCTTTGTTTTGGATGGAAATTGTATATCAAATAGGAGACTTGTAACTTGGAAGTTCTCTGAAGCCTGCTCTGTGAATTGCTTCCATGGTCCCAAAGCTTATTCATCATCGGAGGCAGATCCGTAAGGGACTGGAACAAGAATGCTTTTGAATACTGGCTTGGATTTGGCAAGCAGATGCCATAAAGCCTGTCTGAGCTTGTCACACTGACCTTTTCTGAGAAGAGAGCAGGGAAACTGCTTGTAAGTTTGCTCAGTTAGTTTTGCACCTCAAATGTCTTGTTGTTTTCAAGACAGCAAGGACAGGAAAGAGTGTCTTACTGCCATGAAATACTGTCCTTCCAGCTCTGTCTCGGGACCCTCAGGAGGGAGCAAAGGAGAGCAAGATTTGGTGAGACCATGTGCCCTCCTTGGAGAATGCTATCAAGTGCATCTTCCTCCTTCCCTCTCTGTGCGAAGCAGCCTGTGTCGCATTCATCTGGCACTCCGGTGGCAGCTGGAGCAGCAGTGTACATGTCACTGCAGTATTGCAGAAGAGAATTTCCAATACATTGTCTTTTTTACTTTTTCAGGTTGTTTTTTTTTACTCCTTTGTCCTCATTTTCTTTCCCTTTTGCTCTGCAGCTCCCATCCTGCCCTTCCCCCCAGCCAGATCATGACCTGTTCTGTCAGTCGCTCTCCCTGCCTGTCCTGGTATGACACAAGGTCTTCACTGCAGCTTCTCCCCACCCCCTCTTTATATCCAGCTTATAGCTGGCCTTAGTTGCTGTTGCTGTGGCAGGGTGGCTGCTTGCTTTTGCCTATACTTGCACTCCCAGATCCCCTGGGTCCTGGCAGAAGTGGAGATAGCCAAGTGCCATGTGTCTGCCTGACTTCCACAGGTCGCCAGCAGTGACCCTCAGCTGTCTTTAGGGTACCTTCTGAATTAAGATTTCTATGAAGTGACTTGCTGACTTGACTGTAAAGAGCCAAAGTGTGTGTTTTCTTCTATAGGCCTTTCTACTCCTTGTTTATGCTTCAAAGTGAAAAAAACACGTTTTATTTAAAAGCACAAATCTGTTAGTTCAAGTGTGACAAAGAAGAAATCCACAAGCATGGTGAGGTGGCAGGAGGGGAAGAGGGAAGCCTGGACTTCAAAAGCAACAAATCAGTGCTGGAAGCAGACATGAAATCAAACTCTGGCCACTAAAAGGAAACATTTGCTGTTTAAAATATGGCATAATTGCTGGTGGCAGAACAGCATCAAGCTGTTGCTCCCAAACATGTTTATTTCTCCCAAGAACATAGCCCCAGCTCTGTTCCACACAGGCTCAGCAATCCTACTGACCTCCTCCTCCCAGCTTTTCTCTCTGACTTCTTGGGCTCCCTGACAGCTTGGTGAGGAATCTCTTGTCCCAGGTCCTGGAGTTTGGCTTAAGAAATGCCACTTTCAAATATGACAAAGGGTGATCGATTGCAGAAGCAGGGCCTGAGCCAGCTGATGTAAATCTGCCTCTAGCACAGATGTATAAACACTGGGGCACATGACGTGTGTTCCGTGCTCGGGAGCCAGATGCTCGGGGAAGCTAAGCAGAGATTACACTCGGATGGGTATTGGATGGAACAAGTCCACTGACAGAAGCAGAGAAAGAAGTCTTCCTGGGTCTCCAGCTCCACTGCTGGTTTTGCCCATTGCTGTGTTCCCACGTCACGTTGTGGAGCGGCATGAAACGGGAAGCTGCTTTCCTCTGCCTCTTCATCGTTTGTTTAGTCCCTGGAGCACTTTGTTTTACAGCAGGGAGTTGCTGTGTGTCAAGATACCTTTGCCAGAGCTGGGCGGTGTCACCCTTTAGAAGGTGTGACACGTTGGCATTGTCAGGAGACTTAAGAGACCTCATGAATGCCTCAAATCTTGGGTTTTGGCACACGGGCAGTTGCTTGGAAGGGGCAGCAGCAGCAGGTGCTTCAGGAGAATCGGGGCCGGTCAGAGTCCTCTTGTGACCAGCACAGTCAGTCAGCTTTGCCTGTGCTAGGGTAGAGTAGGGCAGCACTTGGTGTCTCAACCACCATTTCTTTCTCTGAGGTGTGTTGGTCTGAAGGCTGCAGAAATGGGCATCTCTTTCCTCTTCACTTGTCTGTGTTGCACTAAATGAGTTCAGATACGCTTGTTTTGGCTGCAGTTTCCTTAGGGAAACCTGGCATCAAAGCATTCACGCAATCCTGCCTGTCTAGGGGGCTGTAGAAAGACTGCACAGGCAGCTTAAACTGTTGCCCTTTCCTCGATATTTGGTTATATGAGTGACCCTGCATGAAGCTCTTACACGTACGTATGCTTGGTAGGATTTGCTGCTACTCTGCTCTTGGTTGAGACACGTGTCCTATGCAGCATTGCGCTTGCTGCCTTGTGCTTTTCTCTCTTTTGTGTCCATCCCTTGTTTTTAACCGTGTGTGACAATAATGTAATGCTTCCACCTCATGTCTTAAGAGTTAGAGCTGAGGAAGCTTTGCAGGTGCATCTTAAATGATGGGAGGTTTTCTGGTAGGGAGTGGGAAAAGCACTGTAAGATACGTACAGGGGAAAAGATGGACTGGACAAAAGAGAAGCTGTTGTTTTGTTTCTTGGCATTCCCTGAACTACTTAGGATAACTGGAGGAGAAGCCAGATCTGTCTCTGGCAATTGTAGCTGTGAGAACAACCATGTTTTTACCTGGAGTCCTCTGTGTTTTGTTGTTTGACAGCCAAGAGTCGTGGGGAAAGTTTTCAGAGCTGTGTGATGGAGAAGGCAGAATTTACTGCTGTTGCTGAAATGCTCAGCATTCAGCATGTCCAGCAGCACTGCTGATGGAGAGAATGGACACTCTCTGCTCCTTTTCCTTCTCTCTCACCGCTCCTCTGGTGTGTTTGTATGCTTCTGAAACTGGGGGAAAGAAACTTGTCACAAACTCAGTGGATGAGGTGAGTTAAAACTTCAATAGTTCCTCCCATAGGGTTGCATTAGACACTACAGGATTTACTTAAAACTCTCCATCCTTAAAACACTGATGGGCTTTGCTGCAGGATTTGCAGCTGTGGTGCCTCAGTACTTGAGGCTTTCTTTTGTGTTGTAGAGATCTAACTAGCTGGAGCGTGTTTTAAACCAGTTCCCTGTCCTTGGTGCGTCTGTAAGAGGGACATTACACATGTGGTTTAGACTGTATGTATTCTGCTCTTAGTTCTGATGCATTTTGTGCTTTGGGTAGTTAGCAGGCTTGCTGCTGCCTTCTTCCTAAACTTGAGCATTGAGGTGAGGCAGTCCTGGTGTGATCCATCAGAACTCATTGCTCAGGTGGTGCAAGTGAGGAGCCAGCACTGCAAACAAGCTGGTGCAAATACAGGGACAAGAATTGACTTCCTACAGTGTCTGCATCACTGTCTTCAATTTATGACTTCCTTCCTTTCACTTTTTGTTCCCTCCAATCTTTTCTTCATCTAGAAGGGGGAGCTTTATATTGCATCCTTACCTGCCTGAGATGCCAGCCCTCGAGGGGACTTCTGAAAGCTGGAACAAAGGACAGGTAGAGATATAAAAGTCCATGGGAGCCATAGGGGAACCTCAGAGACCTGGTGACTGTTGTGACTTCCTCTGTGCCTGCCAGGAGCTGAGCAGCAGGGATGCTGTAGGCTCAAGAGCCGGTTTGCAGCACCCATCACGGCCTGGCAGCAGCGTTTATCTAGGCCAGCGGGGATGCAGGGAGCGAGTGACTCACTCAAGGATTCATGTGCTCTCTCTCCCCCTCCCCCCTGCCCCGCCGCAGCTGTGCCTTGGTCAGCAGCCATTTGGGAACTAGCAGCTTTATTTGGTGCATGTTTGCAGTGGGCAGTTTCTGTTAAGGCTGTTAATTTTATCAACCGCCTTGGAAGCTCAGTTGGCTTCAGAGAAGACTTAAAATTGCCTTTTCTGCCTCTCTCCTCCTTCCCTGCTCACAGGGCTGCCACCCAAACAGCTGATCTGGCACTGCACTGGGCTGAGGAGGTGAGAACAAGCAGATGGGCCGGAGGCAGAAACTTCCTAAGCTGATCAGCCAACAGCATGTTCACTGTTTTGGATGGTGGCTGACATTGTTAGGCTGAATGCCCTCTCCGGGCACCACCTTGGTGACTGCAGAGTCTGGTGGCTTTGCTCCAGCTGAACAGAGAAATAGGTTTTGAGACACGGTGGGGAATGAATGTGGGGACAGTGTGAAGTACAGGAGGTTCTTCACATAACTGTAACCTGGAAAACTGACTACCTGGTGATCACAACGTTTGGTGAAGTCATCTGAGGTTACCAGGTTTGCTTTCTGTTGCACTGTGGGTGGCACGGTCAGTGATGGTCCAGGCTGCTGCTGGGATGTATGGCCCGTGAAGGAGAGCAGCCTGGCCTGAGAACAGCCAGCCAGGGCCTGCAGGATGTGCTTTCGAGGCTTTCCTTGCCCGCTGGCTGCTGTGGCTGCAGAGCCCGGCTGTGTCAGACAAGCAGCTTTGGGAGACTTGCTGTCCCCAAATCCTGAGCAGTGCCCTGCCCTGCCACTGCCCCCCCTCCTCTCACGTGTCACAGAACCTGGGAAGCTCTTCTTGCTGCAGAGATCAGTCCTACAGCACAGATGAGTGTTCATTAATTTGGGCAAAGGGCTGTACTTGTTTTCCCGTGTTGCTCAGCTTTTGTGGTGAGCTGTGAGCTCTGTGTTTCTGTGCTGGGGCTGCAGCGCTATCTGCACAGGAGACTGTATTCAGGCAGCTGTAGTCCTCTGCCTGCTGCGCTGAAGGACTGCAGTATTTGGATACACTGCTTGCCAGGAGAACTGAAGAAGAAAGAGACCAAGGAAGGGGAAGGGATGGCTTTTGCTAGCGTTCACCTTGAAATGGAGGCAGCAGTTTTCCTGATGAGATGAGCAAGGTCCCAAGTGTCACCCGGCTGGACCAGCTGTCCAAGCAGAGCTGGCAAAAAGAAAGAGGAAGCATTATAAGACTTACTTTTTCATGTTTTTACTGTGCTGCTTGTTGGGAACAGTGGCTGTCAGGAGCCTCTTTTAACAGGGAGTTAAAACTCCTTCTGCAGTCTAGATCCCACCTTTGTGCTTTGTTCATGGAGCTCGCAGTGGGCTGCAGAGGCTTCTCGGGTACTGGCTGTAGGAGATCGGGCCTTGCTGTCTCTTTTTGATCTGAAATTCAACTTGTGTGGGTCAAAGTAACCTTTGTGGAGTGGAAGCACTCTTTTTAGGTCAGAGCTGAGGCTGTCTGTTGGGCAGCATGGGAGAAGCTTTTCTCTGCCATTACTCCTCATTTCTGTGTTCTGTAGAAAAAGGGGTGTTTAGTCTTCGGGCCTGTTGGCTCAACTTCCTAACTGCCACACCATTAAATCCCAGTCCCAATAGAGAAAGTTGCTTCGTAGACATCAGTGTTTGTGCTTTAATAACTGTTTAACCACGGTTTCTTTCTCCTTCTGACACACCTCCCTTTCTCCTTGGAACAAGCAGCAGTTTACAGATCTGCATGCTTCGAGACAACAGGAGAGCTGCAGTTTCAACCCATCAGTGTAAGGGGTGGACTTAATCAGTGAGGATTGCTGTTCTGGGTATGATTCCTGCTCATCAGCAAGTCTGGCCATCTCTTGAGAGCGGCTGTCTGTCGTCTGGGTACAGTGCTGTGGAATTCCATGCAAAAATGCCCCACGCAATTTAGATCCAAACAACAACCAAAGAGTTGTGGAGGGAAAAAAAAAAATAGCTGTAGATAGCCTTAAAATTAGTGTTAAGATAATGTAGCAGCATTAAATGCCCCCAGGCAAACAAGATCTAAATTGATCTAGCCAGGAGCATGAAACATTCATCAAAACAAGAAATAAACTTAGCCAGAGAATGAATCAAAACTGTAGCATAACAGCTGCTTTTTTGGAAAAGATGCAAGTCAAGTGCCTCTTTCCCTAGAAATCTGCAAACAGCCGTGGTGATGGGGCAGGGTGGATGCTGTCAGGCTGTTGTGCCTGCCAGACAGGCCGTGTCTAGAGCTTCCACGTGAAGGAAGCTGGTTTAGGCTTTGCTTGTCAAGCACAGCATGGTCTCTGTCTGGTGGCAGTTCTGCCCAAACAGACCAACTCTTGGCTTTGTTAACTCTACTTTATTTCTCCACTTCTCGACACTGAGCCTTATAATAAAAGCCTATTAGGTCCGGGGAAGGCTTTGAGGGTAGGATTTCATGCTTCCCAGAGTGAGATGTGCTGAGGTGTGGCAGCAGTGCTGATGCTGCCCCTGCCAGTTTGTGCTTTGAGAAACTGTTCCAAATCCATTAGATTTGACCTGCGTTGCTTCCATCTTCACATCTCTTTCTGCAGAAGGATGAAAACCATTGTTGTGAGAGGCTCAGCTTCCAAAGATCTAAGTTTGCTCTCAGATTTGTCGCTGACATGGCCTCTGCTTTCAGTTCGTCTGCTTTTCTCCTCCATCTGTTTAAAGATAGGGAAGAAAACCCCTTGTGCTTCAGGGGTCTTCAGGCTGCATAGTAAATGATTGCTACCTCCTAGAGGTTCTCTGACAGAAGATGCTATGGCACTAGTTGCTCTTGTGTGCAGATTTCTTGCTTGTCTCCTAATTCTTGTTACCATTTAAGTATTTGTCTCCTAGAAATTTGCCAGAATTTCCACGTTCCCCAAATTTTTGCTTGTGGTCTGCAAGCCTGGGGACAATTAATGACAGTTCTGCAAAGGGCACCTAAGATAAACATGATTGCACAGTCCTGTATGAGCCAAGAGACGCTGCTGTGCTCGTTGTCCTGCCCATCTCATCACAGAAATTGTGTGCAACCTCTCTGAAATTCAGACTGTATGTTTATTTCGAGCCTCTTTGATCTGAAACACTCTCCCCCTATCTAACAGGAAGAAAAAAAAGCAGTTAGGTGTGAGTGGAAGTCAGCACTGTAACTGCGGCCTCCCACCTCTTAGTGCCCTAACCCACAGCTTCTGCCTTTCTCTGGGTGGGAGCCACAGCCTGCTGTCTCTAACCCTGTCCCAGACATCACACTCAGAGGTGCAGACAAACTCTTGAGTTGCCGTGTCAGGACGTGGGATGTCATTTTCCCTGCAGCATTGCTTGGGGCTCTCATGCTCCCAGTGGGGTAGCAGGAACCACCCCAGCACCTGAGGAGCAGCAGAGCATGCTCATCCCCTCTTCCATACCTTTAATACAGGGGTTTTAAGTTGTCCCTCATAGCAGTTTGCCACAACCCAGCACTGTTTTATAGGAAAGATCAGTTCCTTGTATATAGGGCTGCAGTGATCAGCTGGGGTACAAGGCTAATGTCTCATACCTCCTCTGCTTTCAAGGTTGGCTGCAGTCACATGAGATGCCCCACTCTCCCCTTGTGCATCTGCTCCTCGCCTCCACCTCAGAGCCTCTGGGGGAAGGGCTTGGTGGTGAGGGAGAGGTGTGGGGAGGTCCTGTTCTCGGTCTCACTGAAGTTGCTGGTAAACTTGTCACGTGAAACAAAAAATACATCAGCTCCCCTCCCCCATGCATTGGAGTGTTTCTTGGCTCTGCACCCAAAGTAGCAGCTGAGCACGTGATTTACTTGTAAAATGCAATTTAAGATTAAAAAATGGTGCCATTGCAGATGGGAAAACAGGAGTGGGAGGGCTGGCCTGGGGCTGCCTGGCGTGGAACCAGGGGCTGCCGGGCATGGGAAGGGGTCTGTCTCCCTGCTGAGCTGCAGGAAGCTGGAGAGACAAGGTGCTGTGGCATATGGGCTTGGGGAACCTGTGCTGGAGAATACGGGGCTGCAGAGGGAAGTGCTTGCTGCAAGAGGCAAAACGGAGGGGAAGGTGCTGAACCACAGCCCTAATAGGAGGCACAAGTTGGGGGTGCTGCGTGTGGGGCAGAGAGGAGGAAAGAGAAGGCTGTGCTGCAGAGGTGGGGGCAGGTGGTATGTGAGGGCTACTTTGAGAGTTAGGCTGTTTGAGTACTCTGAGCTGAAGGGCTTCCTACAGTGTGCAAGGTCTGCAGTGGCCATGACAGAGGGTTATAGTATTTTTGCTCAATTTTGGTGCAAGAAAGGGGAAGTTGTTGGACCATTCAAAGCATCTTCTGGTTTGAAAACTTCATTCCTTTTGCTACTCGTGCTTGTATTCCATCGTTTCTCTGGGATGTAGGCTCTCTTGAGCTTTTGAAATGACATTAACCAACCCAGTATGCTCAAAGAGAGCTGAAATCCAGCGTTACACTCCTGACAGACGTGATGGGAGCTTTCCAGCAGCTGCCCCAGCAGGCCGGGAACTGCTGCAGTTGCACCGTTCTCAGGGCAGTACAGTTGCAGCACAGTTCTTCCTGTGGTGGGTGCAGTTAACGCCTCCAGGCCACAGCAGATAAACTGAGATAAAGGAATTTCTGCCCTTGGCTGTGCTTCCCTCTGTCCATCAGTGTATGTGGTTGGTGAGCTCCCCTTGCTTTCAGGTCAGGAAGAAGGTGGCTGCTTTTTTGTTGTTGTCAATGGGAGGGTGTATTGCTTCAGAAGGGAGTGCACTGCTGGGGTCTGTTCCTGCTGGGCTTCCCACTGCAGCACCCTCTTCCCTTGTGTTTTGTTCCACCCTGAGCGAGGAAGAATTCTCATAGAAGCAAGAAATGGCACTTTTTGCTGTAGCCCATGGAGCAGGTGAATCAGTTTTAATGGTCGTTTGGTAGAGTTCTTGTTTATTGCAGCAGCCTGTAGATCCTGACTTCTGTGGCCATAAGCCATGCCACCAAGCACACGGTTTGGAGGTCACCTCAGTGGTGAGGTGGCTTCTTCCCACCTCTTCACCACCACATCTGCAAGGGATGTTTCCTCCCTGACTCGCCTCCATCACAATGGCACAGAATAAGCTGATGGCTAGCAGGGAAAAAGAGGGGAAATGGGGTTCAGATCAGAGGCTCTTGGGAATTCTTTCTTGGTTTATAGTAACTAAAGTCAACGGGTAAAACAAACTCAGAATAAAACAGAGTTGGTACAGGCCTTGTATATCCCCTGGCAACACGGGAAGGATGGGCAGGGAGATGAGGAGACATTTATCTTGCCCACAAGAGGAACTGGTATGCCCTGAGATGTGGACTAAAAGTAGGGCTTGTACATGAAGGATGGCGTGTGTGTCACATCAGAGCTTATTGAAGACTTTGTGTGGGGCCTGGATGGTGCTTTGGCATGTGTTAGTTGTTGTGGAGGCAGATATTCCGCACTCTCCGACTGCAGTGATGGTGCTGACTGATGCTGTGGCACGTGGGGAAGGGTGGGTCTTGTGCCAAGGAGGCAGCAGATGCTGTGGAAGGATGTCTCATCAAGGAGTTTACAAAACCTTGCTCTGAGTGCTGTAGCAAGCTCAGAAAGAGGTCCCTCACCCAGATTCTGAGTTGATCTGAAGCTTGAAGCCAAGCACTGTGCCTGCAGTGGATGACTGAAGTGCTTGCTCCTTCCCTTTCTGCAGACTGATGCGTGCACATGCATTCAGCTTTCCTGCTGCTTTGCAGTGCTGGCTGTAGGCAAGAGCATAAGCTGAATGATGGAGTTATGGGAGAGAAAACACCCAGCCTGGCTCTATCTGTGCTTTGGTAGGCAAGGAATGGCCAGTCAGGCTTGAGCACGCTTAATGCCCATGTGCTCGCATCATTAACTGACTGAGATGACTCTCACCTGTAGCTGTGAGCCTACACTGATTCAGTAATTTGACCTCCTTTGCCTGTAAGTTCCTGGAAAGTTGCTGGTGTCTGAGAGCCCAGACTCTCCCCTCTTCCTCTTCATGTGCACATCAGGGTGCTTTTCTTTTGCTTGGTAAATGTGTGTAACAGGTAATACTCAGGCTATGCGTTCCTGCTGGAAGCAAGAGGACAGGGATTCTGCTTTCCTTACCAAGTCCACCTGCTGGATAACCCCAAGGGAAGTATTAGATAAGCTGTTTGCTGATAAACTGAGAAATGTGCATGAGAAAAGAAAAGGAAGCTTTGAAGGACACCAAGTGTAGAAACTGCAATAGCAAAGATTCACAGCATGGCTTTTAACAAAAGGCTTCATTTCTTTTAGGTGTTTTTAATACCTTGTTTCCTTTGGCCACTGTACTAGACGTGTCCTTATCTGCCTTCAGTTGCATTGTCTTTGCAAAGTAAGTATAAGGTAGTGAAAAACTGGTAAAGAGAAAAAATCTCAGCCCACTCTTCAGCGTGCTTGTCAGAGATGCAAATGGAATTACTTCAACCAATCTTCAACATCTGCTCTGTGCTGTTGATCGTCCTGTGTGACCTGACCTAGGTGGGACCTGCTTTGGCAGGGTGGTTGGACTGGATGAACTCTAAAGGCCCCTTGCAACCTCCACCATTCTGTGATTCTGTGAAAAGAAGTGGAAACTGTGATCTCAGTTTGTGGAGTCCATGCCTTCCATTCGGTTTTTGTTTTCCCAGTACAGTGGTACCAAGAGGTTCACAGATATTAATACGTGGAAACTCAGCTTGTTACCAACTGTGTAAGCTCTCTGTCAGTCTTTTGAGATCCATGTGTGTATGTACTTTTTGGGGTAGTATTACAGCGTTACACATGGAGTCATTTGTTTGTGGGAGGCTGGGAGAGCGTGGGAAAACGCTGTTACAAGGTAAGAGCATTAGTGGCTTTGTCAGAAAGTACGGCTGCGGGCGTTTCTGGAGAGAAGGCTTGTATTTGTTGATGGTGTCCTGTTGGCTCCTGAACCTCCTCCTTTGTCAGCAGCTGAGGGCAAGGGATGAGGATTTCCCTACTCTAAGTCCTGGGCTGTAAAGAGCTGCATATTTTCTTTCTATTTTTCTTTTGGCCTGTGCTGTTAGCTCTTATCAGGAAGGATCTGCTTGAACCTGGGGGGGGGGGGCCTCAGCTCATTCTGAAGGCCTAGGATGACTTTTTTGTTTCTACCAGCTTCTGCAGAAGGGGAAAGTGGTGGTCTGAGACTTGCTGGTATTTGTATTTCAGGAGGTGATGTGTCGTGGCATGCTGTCCTCTGCCACCCTGTTGTGAGTGCTGAGACAAACTCAGCTCCGTAGCAGACTGGTTGGAAAAATAAGGGGAATGTAGGGGCAAGTCAGTGTCTGGAATTGCAGGATGAGGGAGCTAGCTCTTTCTTGCTGGGAATGTCTCAGAGAGGAAGCCGAAGTTCAAACAAGCAAAGCAAAGCACGAAGGAACCTGAAGGCTCAGAGTAATCTCACGCTACAAAATGTATTTGATGCAGATTCGATTTGTGTCTCAGCCTCAGCAGCTGGCACCAATCGACTATCTCCCAGAACTGGCATGATGACAGCAATCAAACTGAATTTATTGCTTTGGAGTTGATTCCTCTTCTGGACCCTTCCCGTTCTCGGAAACACAATCCAGAGTGTGTTCCCACAGGAACATCAGCTTCAGGCCTCCTGAGCAGCGAGACAGAGCGCGGGGCTACTGCAGGATGGAGACGGCTGGGCTGGAGTGTTGAGCAGCCAGGTTGTGAGCAGGAAGATGATGTGTTGGTGAAGGGAGGAGCCAGGCTGGTTTTTCTCTTTGTGACAAGGTTTCTCATCAAACAGAGATGATTCATAACTAAGCTTTAGTTGTGTTTCTGCTTCTTTGTACTGTGGAGCCTCTTCCAAACCCGCCTAGACACGTTCCCGTGTGACCTGATGTAGGTGGGACCTGCTTCTGCAGGGGGGTTGGACTGGATGAGCTCTGAAGGTCCCTTCCAACCCCCACCATTGTGTGGTTCTGTGATTTAGCAAAGCAGCTGCCTTCCCATCAGGGGAGCAGTTTACTTTTAGGCTGTTAAAAGTTGTTCCCCCCTTCCCGCTTTGTTTGGGTTTGGGGTCTTTTTTTCCTTTTAAATAAGCTTGTTGAAGAAAATATGGGAGAATTAACGTGCCAACTTGTAGTTTTGGGTGGCTGTGAAATTAATCACTTTCTACTGATGAAGCTTGTTTTATCTCAGTAACTCTTTTGTCCACTTTTCAGTTAGTTCTTAAAGCCGTTCTCTGCTTGCCAGGAGAAGGAACTGCCTGAAATAGGTGTGGTCTCACTGGTGTTTGTTCCCAGAGCAATAAATGTCAGTGTTCCTTGGGCAGGTGGAGGGGATGGGGCACAAAGGGCATGTCTTTTTCAACCTCCCCAGTGCCTGGTCCTTTGAGGAGCTTTGTGGCAAGACTCTGGGAAGCGTGTTTGTGGGGCAACTGCCTGCGGCTGAAACAAAACCCCTCTCTGCATCTCTTGGGAGCTAGAGTCAGTCGGGGCATCGAAGCTATGCCTGAAGCAGGGAGAGTTTCGTGCTGTGCTGCCTGTGCAGGATCAGCACCTGACACCCAACCCTCTTCTCCTGCTCCCCAGCTCAAGTTCAGCCCTCACCCCACTTGCTTGGGAGGACTGACCTCCTTTTTTGGGGGCTTGTTGCAGGTGTCTTTCCCCAGACTCTGTCTTTTGCAAGCGTACCTCAGCTCCACACAGACAGGTCTCTCTGTGCTTCCCTGGCAGCTCCTTCTCCTCAGCACAGCTTCCTGAAGTGATGATTAGGCACAGTGACCTTTTTTCTTCATCTGTTTTTGTGGTGTTGTTATGTAAATGTTCCCACTTGACAGCTCTAGACTACTGTCCCGTGCCCTGTGTGTGTGTGTCTGAAAACGTTCTCCTCCAGGCTTTGGGTACCCTTGGAGGAGAAAGACCCGGTGAGGAAAAACCTCCTGTGAGGCAGCTGTGGGTGCAGTGGCTAAAGCAGAAAGCCAGGAACCGATTACCTGGAGCCCAGAGGTTGTGTCTTACGTTATTCATCCATCTCTGCCCCTCTGTCTTTGGGGTAGCATCCTGAGGTGGTCAGACAACAAAAGGATTTTCTTTACAAAAGAGCAAGGGATTTGCATTGATATAAAACTCTTCCTATTCCCCACCCTGCTGGAGATGCCCAGGGCTTGGGAAGTAAAGCTGGTTGTGTTTGTCCTTTCTGTTGGGTACTCCTTGCTTTTACATCTCGTTATCCAGTTTATCTGCTCAAGTTTGTATTTAAGACACAGAGGACAAGCTATTGTGGTTTTGATCTGCTGTCTTCTGTACTCACATAGGGTTGTGTTTGTGTTAAGCAGCTCAGTCAGACCTTCTCACAGCTGTGATGTTATTAACTGCACACCAGCACTCCTGTCCTAGTGAATGGGCTGCATGTCTGCATCAAATGAAGCAGTTTCAGTTTTGCTGGTCCTCAACTCTCTCAAATGACACTAACGCGATCCTTCTGGTTTCCTATGGATGTCAATCCCTAGCACAGACCAAAACCCTGCTCCAAGAAATGCCAGTGTTCTGAGCAGGCAGTTCTCTGTCAGGTGTATTCTGAAGAGACCCAGTGTTAGCTCTTGCAGAGCAATAACGTTAAAGCAGCTTGGGTTAAATGTAATCACACCTGCTGAACCGAGATGCAGAAATCATATCACATCAAAGACTAAGACAGAGAAACGGATTCTCACGCCTTAGTCTGTGTGTCAAACACCAGCAAGTCTTCTCCTGTTGTTTTGAAGTACTGTCTCCTCAAGCATGTACATCTTGCTCCAAAAGAGCCACACAGGCTGCACTGCTCTGTGTGTGTGGATACTCCTTGCTTCAGACTCGAGATAGAAGAATTGTGCAAATAGTAGGATTCTCATTTATTTTTTTGGCTGGAAAACAGTAAATGAATATTAGATGAGTGTTTGTAATATCCTGTACTTAAGTTTTAAGCATCAGCTATTGTTCAGGGCTAGACAGCTCTGTAACGTAGCAGGAAAAGAGCTTAATGAAATCCAATATTTGGAAGCACGAGGTAGATGAATTCAGACTTGGAGCAGCACTGCTACATTTTAACAGGAAGGGTAACTCGTATTTGGAGTGGCTTCTGTGGGTGTATGGCTTTATCACTTGAAGTCTTGAATGTGAACCCTTATGTTTTCTAAAGGATAGCCTATGTTTTAGGCAAGTCCTGGAAGCGGCTGGTTGAATGTCATAGTTTGTGAGAAACAGGCCTCGCGTCCCGGGTGTGGGATCCTGTGTGTCTTGGGTAGCTGTGAGACGTGTTTTCATCGTGCATTGAGAATAAACACTTCACAAATAGCTTGCAGAAATATGTTTGATCTTTGAGGAAGAGAGGGGATAAATTATTTGCTTTGCAAGCTCTTGGTAAATCAGGGACCTGACCCTGTTGTAACACAGTTAAGAGTGCTTTGCATGTTCAAGGTTGGTGAGACCCTGTGTAGGAGCTGTGTTGAAGTCCAACCTTTGAGTGCTTTGCTGGACTAGCAGAGTCTGAGGTTTTCTGTCTCCTACTGGGAATAACCATTGTTAGAATAGAGGAAGGTAGAAAAGCTGCAGCTCCCTGTTTATTCCTTATGCATTCAGGTACTGGATTTTCCCCTCAAGTACCAAACTGACCCTGCCACCGATCCCCGGAACGAGAGTCAGATATGCCAAAGGCCACGGGGTGATGAGGAAAAGGGGCTCTCTTGGTGGATGGAGTCCCAGATTGGGCTGTGTTCTGGTGGCACCAGCCATGGGACAGGTGATCCTGCGGGCACGGGATCTGGGATCCTCCAGGAAAGCCGCCCAGCCTGACCTTTCGCTGCCCGCCGGTGCTCCCGGGGCGAGAGTGTGCTTGCTCCCTGGGAGTCGTGCTTGAGTTTGCCTGTTTTGTTGCCCTGGAGACAGGAGAGTGTGGTATGCTTTCCCCCTGACCAGAAATAGTTTCCTGTACCTTGTGACCGGAGCGCTGTGCTCCTCCTCTGGGCTCCGGCCAGGCTGTGTGGTGCTGGAGGGACGGGGAGTGGGGTGATGACCCCTTGTCACAAGCTCTGGTGTGGCTGCTGCCCATGATCACTGAGCTACCCTGCCCGTTCCCCTCCCTCTGCACCGTGGTGTAGGATTTCAGGGGAGCAATTGCTCTTGATTTACATCTCCCCTGGCATTTCGATGGTTATGTCATTTTGTTTGAGCCTTGCCCCTGTCAGCTGTCTGTCCTGGCTGTCAGGGCTCGGTGGCTGAGTAGCACGTGGTGAGCTCTTACCTCTCCTTCCCCCTTTGCTCAGCTGTTTTTGCTGTCTGCTGCCTCGTGTCCTTGTACTCGGGAACAGATTCTCAGCAAGTGTAACTGTGCACGAGGGCAATGTGATCTGGGTGGATGAAGGATCCCCTTCTGTAGGAGTTCCAAGTAGAGCTGGGAGGGTGAGTGGGGAATTTGCAAGACCCAGACGTGTAGTCAGGCTATGGATAGTTCATCTTAAACTGTCGCCTCGCTGCGAGAACGTGGCCTGAGTGCAGAGTGTGCAGTACAGTCCCTCACCCTGCAACTGTGCCTTGCAAAACTTTGTGAGAGATGCTGCTAAAAGGGAAGCCAAGGCACTCCCTCTCCTCCCCAGCAATGCAGGTGAGAAAGTGCTTGTGCTGCACCAAGGCCTCGGGAGCGTGGAAGCTCTCCAGGCTTTCTGGCTGCCTGCTGGTCTAGTGGAGAATGGTTCTGGCACAGACCTGTAAAATATGTGCACCAACAACAGTAATTTCCAGGACCAAGAAGGAAGGAGAGCTGAAAGGAGTCATTTACCTTCCCCCATGCCTCAACAGTAGCAGATGAGGATGTAAGCATATCTCAGCCCTATAAAGTATTAATTGGGACATTTTCTACAGTTCAGCAGTGGGAAAGAAGACAGAAATCCTGCAGTGCCCTGAGCTGCTATTCCCAGCCTGGGAGAGAAATGTGTTCTGAGCTGAGGTGTGGCTCAGTCTCTGTCTTCTGCTCATGGAGAACAGTTGCCAAAGCCTTCCTTCAAAGAGAAGCCCATAGGGAGACCATGGAGCTGCACAGGCTGTTCTTGGGCAGAGCAGTGCAGTGTGGCTTTGTTCAAGTGGGTTTCTAGTAGGTTCCCCATAAATCAGGGGATGCTGCATTCCTGTCAGTGATCTCAGCAGCTCAACCAGCCAAGAGCCCTGCTTACTCCTGGGGAGAAGAGTTGTGTGTTATGGGGGAGGCAGAGAAGGTGCATTTTGAAGCCTGTGTGCTGAAGACCTGCTGCAGAGGGAACATCAAGAGCAGGCATGGACTGCTGCTTCCCCTGCCTTTGGTGGCTGGACTGGGGAGGAAGGGCAGTCCTTGCTTCGAGGCATCTGCATCCCCAAAAGCCTAGAGTTCAGCAGCTGCCAGGGCTGCCTGAAAGATTTGCCTCCTTCACATCCTTTCAGTGAATCTGTGCTTGTCCAGAGTGGGCATTTCACTGGAGAGGATGGAGGCTCTGCAGCCAGCACTCAGGCTTCGGTCATTGCTCTAGTGAAAATATCTCCTGTCTGAGCCTCTGTGGATAAAAGGCCCTCTGTTCTTTGGCTGAGATGGGCAGAGTTGCTCCAGCTCCCTCTCCTTTCCCTGCACTCACTCTTGTTACGTTGCTCAGGAGGAGAAGCTGTTTTTTACTCTCCTTGGTTTTTCCCTTTCTTTAATTCAGATGACAGTTGTGCTCAAACTGATGTTGCCTCTGGGCTGGCATAAGCACACTTAGCATTTGGGCAGAGCTTCTCGCCTGGAGATCTCCAAGTGCTTGGTCAGCATTTCACCAGCGAAGCCTATCCATGGGTACTGAAGTATGGTTCCCTTTACGGCTCGCTGGAGCTGGCAGAGTTCCCTGCCTCATCTGATGCCTGGATTTCTCCCTCCTCTCTGCCCTTCTTCCCCAATGTTTCTCTGGAGTGGTAGCAAGTCCTTTTTCCATTCCACTTGGGCTGTTTCTTCAGAGACTTTTGCTCCTCCTCTCCAGCCTTGGAGAAGGGCGTGAGTCTCAGAAGAGATGTCACTAGAAGGCTGATGGAAGAGCGGTGCCTTTGACTCTGCTGCTCATCACTTGGAATCCAAGGAGGGGTGAGCAGCTCAGTGCTAGCTCTGTGGCAGGAGCAGAAGCTGACCTGCAGCCTCAGCTGTGCAGGCCTTGCCTGAAGCCGCTGGGGAGGTTGTGGGACATGACTGTCTTCCAGCAATTCCCTCTGAACGTCTACTGGGTCACTGTGTTCCCTTCGACATTGCTTGTGGACAAGAGTAGCTCAGAGCTGTGATGCTTAATGCCTTGTTTCTTCTTCTCTTTCAGATCACCAGAAACTGGAACGTGAAGCTCGGATCTGCCGGCTCTTAAAGCATCCAAATATTGGTAAATCTCCTTGGGCTTGGGGGGATGAGGGTGAGAGAGGAGTGATGTGTAAGAGAACAGATGTATTCTGAACGTTCACAACAACTAGTCAGACTGGCCTGTTGAAATCACTTCACTTTCTCTCCTTGACAAAGTCTGCATGTGACCCTGTCCCATTGCTTATCATCCCAGCCCAGGCGTTCATCCAGGTGTGGTGTGTTCCCAGAGCTGGGAACAGCTCCTGCTGCTTGGGTGATGCACAGCTCCTGTCTGTTCATCTCACCCTCTGCAGTGGCAGTGAAGCTCTTGTGTGGGTTTTCCCCACGCCTGTCTGCTGTTTCCTCTTCTTGTGACTGTGATGGATGGGTTTATGTGCTGTATTTAGGGGATTGTTAAAGGAGTGTGGCAGCTCTTCTCATTACAGGGGCTACTCATGCTTCAAAACAGACCAAACCCAAGTTTCGTGATTTAACAGTGGTCAAAGAAAAACCCAAAACCACCAAAGAAAAGGAGAGTAATGGACTAAGGGGCATAGTTTTGTCTAGAAACCAGGAAGAAGCAAAATAAGGCACAACTCCAAAGCAAAGCTGCTTTATTTGCTGAGCTGGAGGTGTGGGGGGGTGGGGTGTGCAGATTTTTATCTAGTTCCAAAGCACCAAATTTGTCCTGAGTTTTCTTTTAGAGAAATTTCACATTGCTGGAAGTTGCTTTGAGGAACAGAAAAAAAAGAAAAGAACAAGATTAATAACCCCCTTTTTAGGTTCTTTGAATGAGTACAGCCTCTGGGATCCTAGCTGAGATCTAATTTGAGTTAATTTACTTAAGAGAACATTAAGAAATACCAAACTGCCACCTTCAACCAAGCCCCTGCTTGATATCCCTGTCTGGGAAACCTGTGATGTATTACATTGTCTTTCTTTTGCATAACCCTGTCTGTCAGTGCAGATAATGTTTTAAGGGCATCTGTTTGGTCTCCTGGCTTTCAGCTTTGTAACCACTTGCTGAAGCCCGGGGTGGGGGAGGAAGGGTACCTTACAGCACACCCTATGGACTGGCATCTGTAGCCTGTTCCCTGTGTGATGAGGAAACAATTCCTACAGGTTTGGGACCTCACAAAAGTCAAAGCACCTTAGTAGCAGCTTTGCATCAGAAAGGGCTTTGCTGCATCTGAGTGCAGTTGTGGAGGTGTGGCACGAAGAGAGGAGCAGCGGCCACTTTCTGCAGCAATTTGCGCTGATGAGAATATTGGCTGGTGAATTTATTGCTTGGCAATATTCAGAATGACTGAATCTCACATTAGCTAGTCATCAAGCTTCATTTGCCCAGTAAGGCTTGTTGCACTCTGTTTAGCAGGTGATGTCACTTCTTATTTTGGCCTTCACTTTCCATCATCTCTCCTTCTTATCGTTTCTTGGTTGGTTTTTTTTCTGGTGAGGCCTCTCACAGAGTAAATCTTACGCACAAGAGGAAAACCAGTTTTGGAAGTAAAGTGCACTGAAAACAGAAACGTGTTCCATTCTTTGCTGGGTTCTGCAGCTTGTTGCTCATCTGCAGTGACTGGCAGTGCTTGTCTCCTGGTGTGGTGTGCTTTGGAGTGGACAGTTTGGGGCAATGCCTGTGGTTCCTATGCTTTTCTACAGAGCATTTCTTGTCTTCCTAGAAGGAACAGTTTTTCTTTAGAGAGGACAGTCCTTTTAAAGTCAATGGGTGGGTACAAACAGCAAGAGAGGATTTAAGGTTTATGCTTACGACACAGAATCCAAGTGTGTCGAGTAAGACATCGGGAAGTCATAGGCCCCATTCAGCAGTCTTCTGAAAACCTTTTCTACCTGGCTGGTTCCAGGCACGTTTGTTCTTAGGAACCTTTAATGCTTCCACAGCCCCTAGTGGCAATCTTTCAAACACTTACTTTTTGTCACACAGCAGTAAAAGCATCCTTTGCTGCTCTCTTAGCTTCTCATTTCCAGTTCTGTCCAAAGTGTATGTGGAAAGGAGTTTTCCTCTCCTGTAACAATCTTTTTCATATTTCAAGTCTATTATCATGTCTCTCTTTAGACATCTTTCTCTTCAGACTAAACAAATCCAGTTCTTTCAATCTCTTCTCATACATCATGTTTTCTAGACCTCCAGTCCTTTGTTTTGTTTGTCTTTTCCCCTTCCCTGGGCTCTCTCCAGCTGCTTCATATTTTTCTAGGAACGTGATGCCCCAAACTGGACAGGAGACTGTAACTAGAGCCACATTAGTTCTGACTAGAGGGAGAAGAATGTCTTCACCTGTCCTACCAAAACCACTTTTGTTTTGTACACCCACCTCTGAAACTTGCTATTTAAATATGTTGTTGATGCACATTTGTTCTCTGACACAAAGCAAATAACTTTCCCATCTCGTGTAGATGAGGATTCCCGTTGAGGTGTACATTATATGAATCTTCATTAAAAGAAATAGGAACTCCCTCTGTGGGGTTCTCCCCCTTTTTATCAGGTCTCTTGATTTACCTTCTCACAGTGTGAGAGGGTTGCAGCAGCCTCCCCCAGCCTCTGCCAATAACAGTGCCATATATTACATCGTGTGGATAATTAATAGTGCTGTTGAATACTTCTGTCCTCTGGACAAACTCTTGGAGGTATCACTTGACACGTTGTTGCCGTTGGACAGTGATGGATGTTGAGTGTGTTTTTTCAGTGTGCTGTATAAACCACTGTAAACTTGTTCTCAATATGCATTTTTTTCTAAATTGCTTGTGGAAATAGCACATGAGATGCTGTCAGAAGCCTTGCTGAAGTCCAGATGCTACATGCATTGCTGCTTCCATATTCCTTGGGCTTGTTATGTTGTCATAGAAGAAAAACATGTTCTGACACAGTGGTAGGCTTTTTTTTTTTTTTTGCCTTGAAATGTGTGTTAGCAGTTAGTAATCACCTAGTTACTGCCACTCTATGTTGTAAACTCTTCTGGATGAATGCTTGGTGTGTTGCCTCAGCGTAACTGTGCTGGTAACACTGCATCAGCCCTCAAGAATTCTGCAGATTTTGCACTTGCTTTAATTTCCTCATTAAATACCGTTGTTAGTGGTTTTGTTGCAAACTGCATTGCAGCACGTCTCGATCTTCTACAGCGTCCTGAGCCTTTAGTGAGTCTGGAACAGAGCATTCCAAGTTAGGACCCTGCTTTTCTCTCCGGTCTGCGCACAGGATATAAAACAAAGCCACTGTTGAATTTGTGGTTCTTATCCATTTGCTGCAAGACAGTTGATTGTGCTGTGGAGATTCTGGGCTGCAACACACTGACCGTAACACTGCTACCTGATAAAGGAAAGCTTACCCCAGGTACAACACAAGGGTGATATTTCCATTTGCTGTTGCTCTCTGTGGAATGATCGCTTTGAGTTCTCCTAATGTACCTTCATCAAATCTCAGCCCTAATTATAGGCTGTTGCTCTGTAATTGGGCATTTTGCTTGTCTTTAGGTGCACGTTGTCGCCAGGGTAATCACAGAGGAGTAATCCTTCCAAGAGCTTAGTTCAGTGTTGCAGTAAGGAGGATTTTTTTTGTCTGGACAGAAGAAAATTGACTTTCAGTTTTCTGACTTCTGCCTCATGCTATGTACCACCTTCTTGCTACAAACCATCCATCTGAAGGTGCCATTAGAGCTGGTCTCCTCAGGCTTTAGTTCAGTAGAGGAAGGACTTCCCCTAACTTTCAACTTAGGTGTTTTTGATGTCCTGACAGTGTTGCAGAGCGTTTTGCATTCTGGTCCGGAGAAACCATTTGCCAGCCACGCTCACCAAATACATCAGAATCAGATGGAAATCAATCAGCGATGTGTTCACTCCACCCTGTTTTAAAGGCAGAAAAGATGCCCTCATTACTGAGGATATGGGAGTGTAAAAGAGAGGCAGAGGGCAGCATCATTAACTGTCCATAAGCAGATAAAATGCCTGTGGAAGTTGGCAAGAGTCAGTCTCTGGGGAATTCCACTTCTTGAACAACTTACTGTTCCAGCAATTCACTTATCTGTAAATCTTGTGGGCATTTGAGACGGATGTACTTGGAAACCCATAGAGGAGAGTGCTGTGGCTCTCACCTCCCTTCATCCCTGCTTTGCAGGAAAGGAGCAGGCTTCTGTAAGCACACTCATAGCCCAGACCCTTCATTTGCAGACACTTTCCTGACTGTGGATTGTGCAATGGCAAAGATAAAATAAACTTCACCGTGTCCTTCTGTTTGTTATAAAGCTGAACTTACCGTCTGTCCAGTACAGACTCTTGCTTACTGGAACAGCTCTTCTGGTCTTCTGTTTAGTTGTAGTGTTGATTTCAGTCAGCGTGTGAGTTGGGTTTTCAGGTCCTGTAATCCCTGGGCTACACAGGATTCTCTTGTGGAGAACTCTCATTTTTTTTTCCCTTTGTTTCCTGCTGCCCATCACGTACCAGAGCAGTGACAGAGCTGGGAACCCCAGTATCTTCCTGCAGGCTAGTTCAGCACGATGCTGAATGTGACCTTTCCTATCCTAGGGCTCCTATAGTAATAATGATGTGCCACTTGACAAAAGGCATTGTTTGTAGTTTTGAAAACTGTTCCCTTGCATTCCCGCGTTCTCCTGCAAGAGCTGGGCTGTGTCTTGTTCAGTGCATCCTGAGGTCTGCTCTGGGTGTACATTTTGTTGCCCGTGTTGTGAGATGTTGTTCTTCTCTTCCTTCTAAGTTTTCTTTGCCACACCAGTCTGAAAATGTGCCTCCTCTTTGGACCTGTCACTGGATGGTCTGTGCTGTTTCTTAGCTGTTGTTAACACAAGTGTAGAAAAGTAGTTGCTGAATTATCTTTTGTTCATAGTTCAGACTGAGAGCTTCTGGTTACTTGTTGCGTCCTAGCTCATGGCAGCCTTTGCTGTGAAGAGCTGCATCCACTTAAGGTCTAGGATAATAAAAATTTATGTTTTGAGAGAGGCTGCGAGTAGCCCAAGAGCCAGAGCCAAATTCTCTTTCAGATTTCTGCCTTCATCCCCTTTGCTCAGCTGCTTCAGATTTAATTTCTTTGAGGGAATTTGTAGCAGTAGTGAAATGCTCTCCTCAGCATTTATCACAATTATTGCTTTTGCAGGGCTTTTTTTCCTACTTCTGACTTTTCCTCCCAAATACACTTGCACCTGAATTCTTTTCATTTTCATTCCTGTCTCTCAAGAACTTCTTTTGACCCAGTTCAGTTTCATTGCATTTGAGATGTGGTCTGTGCTCCTAGTACCTCAGTCTCATGGGAGTGGTTTGGATGGATGGATAATAAAATAAAGCCTCCAACTTGTGTGCCCTGAACTGGTGGTTATGGACAAGGTGTGAATTGCTGCCAGGACCAAGAAGGGTGCTGTGGTGCTGTGTGCAGCCCAACTGGGAGGATCCCTCACGGCTCATCACTGACCCTGGTGGAAAACGGGGCACGTGGATCACGCCTGCAGACTTTACACTGGGTTTGTTGTCTTGGTGGTATCAGCCACAACTTCAGGTTCACTCGTTCCTCGTGTTGGGATACAAGCCTTGGTAAGCAGGCCCTCACTTCTTCCCCCTGCTGCCACTTGGAATGTTTTCCTTGCACCTTTTCCCTAACAAGAGGCTTGAATCGCTGCTTTAGTGAACAGGAAAACAGCGTAGGCTGTGTTTTGCTGTAAACAGCAGATTTCCTTGTTTTCATTTGGCTGCAGACAGCCAGGCTGCCTTTGCAGTTGGGACAGAAAGCATGTTATGTGCAAAGAATAGTTAAAAGGCTGGGGATTCTCCAGTGGTTTGGCCACGCTCGCTTGCTGCCCGGTGGGAGCTCTGCAGTTTCCCAGGGGGATGCTCCTGTGCCTGGCCTCGCTGCTCAAAGCTGCTGCCCTCAGATGCCTGTTGCTGGGGGACTGCTCCTGTTCTTGGCTGAAGTTGGTGTGGGGTGGGGAAAGGAAGAGACCTGCTAGCTACACATAACAGCGTTCTAGTTACTGAGCAGCTTTTCCTTGGAGGTGGCATGGGGCTGTCTGAGAGGACACCAGTCGCTGTGCTTCCTGAGGGTCAAGCAATTATTTTCTTGGCCTTACACCTTTAACCTGCTCCCAAAAAAACCTAACCCAAAGCACCACAGAAACCAATGAACAAAGAAAATCCCCTGAACCACCAAACACTCAGTTCCCCCCCAATCAGAACAGCAGCTCCAGTGCATTCCTGCCAGAACCTTTGAGCTGCAAGTTCCCATTTATTATGGCCAGTCCCTGCACTTAAGGGAGTGAGATGAGTGCCCACACATGTGTGGCTGAGAGGAGGCTCCTCAAAACCCCAGGCAGGCCAGCTTTTTATTTCTCATTTTGGTTCTCCCAGTTACTTCTTTGACTAACTGCTGTTTATTTACCTCTTCTTGAGTTCTTATTTTTCTTCCTCCTTTTCCTATAGCTTTAACTATACTTTTAAGAGAAACATTTATCCGTAATCCCCTTCTGTTTGGTGTAATTGAGTAATGACTGCATTTTCTTCCTTGCTGGAGTATGTATTTATTCTGTTTGTGATCTGTTCTAGAGAGGTCTTCAGATTAATTTGTACATCAGTTCAGCTGTGAGATTTATCTATGTGCAGGCAGTCCCTTAAAAAAACCATGTGAACAAACAGTGAGATGATGGCCATATTCAGTGCACTCAGGAGTGCTGCAAAAGTCAGCACAGCAGCTTTCCCCTACTTTATCTTCACTCCCTCTGCAGTCAGAATAACCTCGAGGAATGGACAACAGCGTCCTGTGGGGTTCCCCTTGCCCCAGCACCCGGCGGGGTATGGAAAGATCGGTGCAAGGTGTCACAACGGAGAACTTGATAAAGGAGTGGTGGAAATCAGGTTACTAGAGCAAGGCTGGGGGGATGTCAGGTAGCACAGCAGGACCCCTGCTTGGCAACACCAAAGGCTGGTTTGTCCCTGATGGCAGAAACACGTGTAGCAGCGTTTTGCAGAGCCTGTGAGACACCTAAAATTTGTCACAGCCTTTGTTAATTGTAATGAAGTGAGTGTTCTGTGTGTGTTTTCTTTGAGATGTCCATCAAGCTGGCTGCTCGTTCTTTGGGGTTTGTTTGGAGTTGTTGTTTTCAGGAAAAGCTCTCACCTCATGCCAGTGGTTATCAGAAGTGCTTTGCTTATCTGCTGCGTGGATGGTCGGAAATTATTAATACCAGCGGAGGATGGTTGTGATTGCACTGTTATCAGCAGAGGAGGAAATATTCCTGCTAATGCCCTCTTTTGGCTCATGTCATGTTTAAGTAGGGCACGCTGAATGTTACGTGTCATGTGCTGAACTTCAGCCTTTCCATACAGACTGTTCAGAATCAAAGGAGAAACAACATCCACTTGGCACCGAAATGTTGGGTTTAAAAAGTACTCGGTGGGAATTCTTTCTTTCTTTCCTTTTGCTTTTCAGCTCTGTAGGACTGGTTTCTTAACAGGAAAGATGCTGTTCTCCCTACAACTCCTCTCTGGGCTCTGAATTTCTGTGCATAAGGGCATTTCTTCTGGCTCGGCACCGTGTGCCACAGAGCGGCCGTGGCTTTCACCTCAGTGTTTAGGAACAGAGGTTGCAGTGAGAGCAATGGGGAAGGAAAAAGGGAAAAACCCACCTCTGTGTGCCTTTTTCTACTCCCTTAGGGACTGTTCCTTGTCGGTCTTCGTAGAACCTGGAGCAGCTTGGGTCTGCCTGCACCAGGGCAGTGTGTACAAGCCCTTCCTCTCTTCCCTTTCCCACGGCTTTAAAGCTGCAGTTGGTGTGAGGTGCTGTGGGCCTGGGGAGTTTACAGCAAGCTGGTATATACCCAGTATACTGTAACCTCTCACTGGCAGGCTTGGGGAGGAGGAGGAGGGAAGAAGTGTGTGTTCCTAGGGGACTGGTGAAGAGCAGCACGCTGTGTCCTGTTAGCTAACTGTCCTGCTGCTGTTAGTTACTGCTCTCACGAAGCTGGTCATTAGCTGCTGGAACAGATGATTTCTAGAGGATTATTTGCATTACACAATTTAATGCTTTTTAATAGCAAATTTTTAATTAAAAGGAGAGTCCTTTTGGAAGCAGCCTGAGCAGCTGCAGCCGAATTCTGTGTGTTTAATGTAATTAGAGCAACAGCTGGGGCGGGAGCTGAGCACCCAGCTCGCGGGGTGGTGGCGGCTCCTCGCGGGACATGGCCCGAGCGACAGGACCCGTGTGAGGGGTGTCCTGACACACACAGCTGGGCTCTGAGCTGCTGGAACAGGCTCTGGTGTGGCTGCCCAGGCTGGGGAGCAGCTGGACAAGGGGAGAGGGGATATTAGCCATCACTTGTCACTTGTGCTGCCACGGTCGATGTCACTCTCTTTGCAGCCTGTCGGGCCCTCTGCATTTGTATCTGCAGTTGCAGCATCTCCTGGCATGTTGGAGAAAGTCTTTGCAAGAGGCCAACAGACAGAGTTTAGCCTCCAGTTTTATTCTTCTGCTTCTGGCCTGCCTTGTCTCTTGAAATACCTCCCTCATGGTATCTCTGACCTCCTCCTTTTCTCCATGTTACGGGCAGATGTCCGATATCTGGTTGGAGGCTGCTGAGAAGTGGAGCTGTGGCTGTTTCTAGTCACTGGATGACCTTTAAACAGTATTGTTCAGTCCAGAAGATCCCAGAGCACTTTGGAGTTTGCACTACTAAGGCTTTATGAAAGAGTTACTGCGTTGCAATTACCATGACCCAGGAGACAACCAGAAATCTCTATTGCCTTGTATTGGCTCTGCTGCAAGTGCTGCAACATAGGCAGCTTAATTTGTGAGCCCCAGACATTAGATAATCACAGCACATGGGATGTGTTGGTGCAGAAGTAATTGGCCAATTGTGCCCCCACGCTCCCAGAACACCCAAATCACACCTTACACTTAGGAACACTGAGGAACCGAGGTTTAGCTGACTGGATTACCCTCCCCTGTAGCTTAAACACTGTCTCCAGGGACAGGCAAAGACCAGTGGTGTGAAGGAGCAAGCACAATTCATCCCATTTTACCTTCTTCTAAGCAGAGATGAGTAACTGCAAAGTGAACACCATGAGAGTCATCCTGTGACATTCTTCTTCAGCTCCTGTACTTGCCTGCAAGTCACTTCAGTGACTACTTTGCTTGCAGAGATTTACTTGCAGCAGGTTGCCAGAAACCATTGGTTTGTGGAGCACAAGGGTGCTGGGGAGGGGCTGAGGGAAGGGGGGTGTTGAGCCTGGAGGAGAGGAGGCTGAGGGCAAACAGCAGCACTCTCTGACACTCCCTGACAGGAGGCTGCAGGGAGATGGGGGTCGGACTCTGCTCCCAAGCAGTGAGAATGGTGGGACAAGAGGAACTGGGCTCAAGTTGCCCCAGGGCAGGTTGAGATTGGAGCTGAGGCAGAGCTTTATTCCTGAGAGGGGTGTCAGCCCCTGTGCCAGGCTGCCCAGGGAGCTGGGGCAGTGCCCAGCCCTGGAGGGATCCCAAAGCCGTGGGGCTGAGGTGCTGAGGGCCGTGGGTCAGTGCTGGGCTGGGCAGGGGGAGGGGAGGGCTGGGACTGCAGCAGCTTCAAGGACTTTTCCAACCAAAATGATTCTCTGATTCTGTGAAGTTTAGGCTGAGCATAATCTGTGTTTGTGACCCAATATGAACTGGCCCTTTGCAGGTGACCTTTTACAAATGAGATGCCTGTTGCTTTATGTCTTTCTGTGTTGCTGTTGTTCATGTGGGCTCTTAAAAAAACAAAAGCTCTTCTGTGGTTTCTTCATGATTCAACTTTTGCATTCACAGAGTCCTGCTTTGCATGACTCAGCAGCAGTTTGCATTGGCTGCTAGGCTGGTTTGGTTTGTGACGAGGAAGATTTTCCTCTTGGTATCACGCTCAGGTATTGGAGTGTGGCTGTCTGCACAGGCACACGTGCCACAGCTGTCAGTGTGTTGCTGTTCCTCCCTTCGTTTTCTGTAGTTAACATCAGGGCTTATTGTTTCTAAAACAAAAACTGCACGTGCGTGAGTTTTTTTGAAGGATCAGCCTGGAGTTTTGTTCTTGAGGCCAGATTTCCAGCGAGACTCTGAAGACAGCAGGCAGAGTGAAGCAATGCTCACAGCAGATGCTCTTAGAAAGTGCTTCAGGTCCTGGTGGGCAGCTGCTGTTGGGTTCAGTAACCACAGCACATCCCCTCGAGCCACCGACTGTGCTACCAGGCTCTTTGCAAATGTTCTGGGTTGCATTAGGGCCTTGGAGCTGACACACACACCCACACAGGACAGGACACTGTTTGCACAACTTGTATCAGACAGTGTCGGAGACCTGAGGTTTTGGGGAACGGCAGTGATTTGGTCTCACCATTTTTCCCTTGTCACCGTTCTTTTTTCCAGCAGACTGGCTTTGTGGGAGATGCTTCCTGCACAGATAAGACCAGTTTACATAGGATGAGGCTGGAGACTGGACTGAGGGAAGAGAGGAGGGTGCTTAAACCAGTTACCTGGGTTGTGCCTTGTGTGCAGTGATGCATCACAGCTCTTTAGCCATGCAGAGTTACAGGTGTGCATTTAAGATGGGAGTGACAGCTTTAGGCAGCAGTTTCTCCTGACCCCCAGCCAAGAACCACTACAGTATCAGATTCAGGACAGTACATGAAGAAAGTCAGACCTTCTTTGTGTCTTGCTGAAAACACTGTTCCATCAAGATGCTATGCTGAAACCACTGGTTATTTCTCCCAGGATCTGTGTGTTTCCTGGAGACACCATCCAAGTGGTGATGCCCACCTTCTGCTGGTGTTGCTGCAGAGGCTGTTTCTGCCTGACAGCCTGTAACGGATTCTGCTTCTTGGGACAGAGTTTGTTCTGGCCTTGCTTACTGGTGCTGTGCTTGTGTATTATTTATCTGTAATTACTGACAGTCTTGCAGAATTAGATGTTGTTGTAAACTCCATGAGCCTTCTGTTCAGGGTGGGGATGGGACTTTTGTTCTGTGCTCTGCGAGCTGGTGTGAAGCCTTTCACCGTATCCTGTAACTGATTTAGTGCCTCGTTGTCTGACTCGCTTCTGTTTTCTTTCTTATTGCTCTCTCCTCGTCTGTTCTTGATAACCATTGTAGTAAGTGCTTCTTCAATCCATCAGAGACCTTTGACATGGGAACAGTCATCAGATGACCCTGGCTGTGCTCAGTGTTGGCAGGGACCGGTTTCCTGCGTCTGTTAAGAATCCCACTGCTCAGTGTTTGGCTCAGGTGGAAACAGGGTTTGAACTGCTGCTTCTGGGCGAGAGAATCAGTTAACAGAAACAATCTACCTCATCTGCTGGTGAACAGAGTGAGGTCAGGTTCCATGGCAAGTACTGGGCTCTTTTGTGGCTGGGTTGTCTTTTGAGAGACCCCGTGTTGCTGTGGTGCAACTTCCCCGTTGGCTACGCGTCGAGGCTCTGTTTGTGCTGTGTGCCTTTGTCTCACCCGCTGCGCCAGACAGAGACGTCACTGCTCCCCTGGTCACAGCCAAAACAAGGCTTCTGGAGGATTTTCACAGGAAAGGTTGACTGGATGAGTACTTTCATTGTTAATTCTCTGTTTTTCTTATCCCGAATGGTCAGTTTCTGGGGATCCTTTACCCTCCCTCTCTTGTGTCTGTGGGTTACACAGGTGTGAGCAGCCCATGTGGGCTCAGCCCAACAGCTTGGTTGAAGCTAAACCTATAGGAATGGAAGTGTTGCATGGTGTGTCAGGGCCAGCAGCAGCCTCTGGAACAGGTGGGATGTCTTTTTCATGAGAAAAGGTCTGAAATGGAGCACAGCCCAGTATTTGGGTTCCTGTGACTCGCTCTTGGCACTGACCATTTGGGAGCTTGTGTCCTGCCCTCAGGTGGAGAGCACTCACATGAAAAACCCTCAAAGCAAAGAGGGCTCAGTGCTGTCTGCACGGGGCAGATGGTAGCTGATATTTCTGTACCTTTATGATGACTGTTAACACAATGTGGATCATTTACGAATCAAGGTGGAGAGGAGGCCAAGACATTTTGTAAATGCTTTTCTCCTTGACATGAGCCGAAGGTGTTGGAGTTACTTCTGAATGGATGGCACTTCATGGGCTGGCTGAGCAGCTTTACAAAAGGCAGATGATGTTTTGAAGCTGACAGCTCCTGGTAGTTAGCACTGTATTGGAAAGCAGGACATTTTAACTCCTGTGTCAGCTGAGTGAGCCACGGCATCAGAGCTGCTGATTGCAGGACGCTTGTAGGTTAGGAAGGCTCCTGTGGCTCTGCAGGAGAGGAACCAAGCTGAAACGGTAGGGACAAAGGGCACTGAGTACTCTCACTGTGCTACCACTGGGTATTGCTTTTGTTTCTTCCCATCACCCTCAGTATGAAGTAGATGTGCGCTGGGACTGAAAGTCACAAGAGTTTTAGACTATTCAGTCGTTTTTGGCTCCCCTCGCTGCTGCCCATCTCGGTGCTTGGAGCTGGTGCTCCTGGGCAGGGTGGTGGCATCACTGTTGTCTTTCCCATGTAGTTTGTCTGAGTTTTGCTGTTCTCCCCGTTACTCCCTGAGCTTTGTCACCTCAGCAGATGAGATCCCAGGCGGGTTCTGTTCCAGCATGGCTCTGGGCAGTCCTGAGGAAGCAGCTCCCTTGTTAAGTTAATGACCTGTGTCCTGCCTCCAAGGCCTTCGTGTGCTGTGCAGCCCCAGGGTGATGTACAGTGTCAGTATTTATGAACTGCCTCTGTCCTCCTGTCATAGTTCCTCACCTAAGGACACAAATAGTGTTTTACTGTCCTTGAAGGCTCTTTCTGTTGCCTCTGCCAGTCCCTGCCAGCCGAATTGCTGCTTCCTTCCCTTTTTGTGATGGATCTGACAAAATTGCTTTCCTCAGGACAAAGAAACAGCACCAATCAGCTCCTTTATGTTTGACTTTCTGATGTAATCTGCTGCCCACGTTTTTGTGTCCGAGCTTATCGTTCAGTTTGTCCCTCCTACCTGCAGCTGTTTGCTGTTCCCTGCTCCTGGCCGCTGCCCTCACTCAGCCTGCCGCTGCCTGTGCTCCTCGTCTATCAGGGTTTCGTTCCTGCCACTCTCCTCTCCGCTTGGTGTTTCTTGTAGCACTCTGATGACCTTCCAGGTACTAGAGGAAGGAGAGTGCTTTTTTTTTTTGTGCACACCAAGCCTCTCACCAGAATTGACCTTATTAGCACCTTCAGCTTTCCTTGAAGTTTCTCCATCTGTTCCCTCTTCATAAGGTCTCTTCACAGACTTCTGCCCGTGTCCTGTGCCTCGGCTCTGGTTCAGTTGCCTGTCTCCTGCATTCACCTCAGACAGTCTCGTGCACCGGCGTGAAAACTGCCCTGCACTAGGAATCTGGGTGGCTGAGCCATTTCCCATCTTGTTTCCAGTCTGGAATGGAAATCTCTTCTCCTAGGGAACACGCTGCTTCTCGCTTGCTCTTTTGTAAGGCCACCTCTGCTGGTTCCTGCAAGCGCTCAGGAGGCAGATTTTCTTGGGAACACCAAGTTGTATTGCAATGAAGTTATTACAAAGCCAACTAAAACTGCTTACTTGTAAGCTTTTTAAATTGATATTGTATTCCTGTGAGTGATTTGAGGAACATAGTTGTTAAAAGTGATGTGTCTCTGTTTTCGTGCTGTAGGAGCAGCACGTTGTACCTCAAACACCTGCCCCCCTGGGACTCGTGGCTGTACTGGCTGGGAGGAGTGTTCCTCCCAAACCCCTGCAGTAGAAAGGCTAAAGAAAAGGAATTGGTCAAGGGACCAGCTCAGAGAGCTGTAGATAAAGGCAGTGAACATAGAGGGAAGTGCAGGCAGGAGGAATGAGGGAAGAATGACATGCTTTTAGGAAAGATACCAGCAGTGGTCTCTGCACATCCCTGCTGCTCTCAGTGAGCTGTTGGTGTGTGTTTGTGTGCATGTGGAAGGGCTTAAGCAAAGGCAAGTTGCAAGGAGCATTAGAGGAAAGCAAGAGCTGTTCCATCTGAGGCAGGAGCATGTGCCAAGTGCTGGTTTGAAGCATTCCCAAGACGATGATGGTAACTGACGTCAGGCTGCAGTCAGAGGTGCAAACTGACCTCTCCTGCTGGCAGAGGGAAAATCACCGTGGTGGGAAGAGTCAGCACAGGTCACCTGTGTTGTATGGGGAAGAGAATGGAAGACAGGGAAGAGAGGCAAAGGTACCATTAAAGTGACACAGCAGGACAAGGAGAGCTTTCTTGTAGGGACGAAAAGGGTCATATTTTGGTCAGTACTAGATGGCAGGGACTGAGACCCAGTCTGGTCTCAGCTGGTTGCTTCAGTTGGGTGAATCAATAGGGAAAGACTGTAGGCAGTCACATGAAGAAGACCACTTGTCCTAGGCAGGGTGTGAAGCTTTAGGAACTGAGCCAAATAGGATTTGTGACTCTAATTGGCAGGGGAAACAGTGAAGTTTTCCAGCAGGGGAGAAAAGCAGAAAGTAGGGGGCAGGTAGCAATATGAAACTAAGGGCTTAGTTTCTTCTCTTGGGTTAAGTGCCCAAGTATCCAAGAAACACCAAAGAAACTGAGATGTGGATTCGGGCAGAGGGAAATGGCCCTGTGCTGGCCACATAGACACAGTAGTGATTGCCCACGTTAACACGGAGAAAGGAGGATAGAGTCCCAGAGACCTCAGAAGAGCAGGGGATAGTGGCCCATGATGGGGGTAACCCTGGTCCTGCAAGGTTAAAGGGGACAAGGCAAGGGAAAAATGAAGGTTGGCTTAGGTAACAGGGGCAAAACTAGAGGAGGATGGTGAGGAAGCAGGAGGAGAGTGACATTTTGAGAAGGGGAATGTGGTCAGATATGTCTCTGGTGATGGGTCAAGAAACCGGCTGTGAATTTTGGGTAAGAATTTGGAATATGGGTTAGAATGAAGTGAGCAAATGTAAGTAAAAGGAGAGAACTTTGTGGAGCTGTAGAGGTGAGAGGCAGAAGGGAGATGAGTGGCACTGACGTGTGGGTGGGGGGCAGGTCAGTTTTGGGGTTGGAGGCTTGTTCAGAGGTTCTGAAAGGGATTTGTTTTGGGAAATCAGAATGTACGGGGAGAGAAGACAAAACGTGAGCTTGAAGGAAGGAGTAAGCAGAAGTGAAAGCAGAGTACAGAGAAGGAGACTGAGCTGAGAGTTTGTTGTGGTGCTGGGGAGGGTTGGGTGTGTGTGAAGGACACCCATCTGTTCCTTCGAGATAACAGAAGGAAACAGGTCGCTCAGTGAGCACACAAAGCAAAGGGCATGCAGGAGTAATAGACTGCTGGGGTTGAGGGAGAACTTGGCTGCAAGCATGGGCTTGATTTGGGCAGTGTCACCTTTGCTCCCTGCTCTGAAGTCTCCGTTTCTTGGTTGTGTCTTTGCAGTGCGGCTCCACGACAGTATTTCAGAGGAAGGTTTCCATTACCTCGTCTTTGATCTGTAAGTGTCTTTGTTTGGCTTTGATGCTTCTCCAGCCATCACAGGCACGTGGATGGTTGACTAAGAGTGGAATAAAAAGCACCTGCAGTCAGGTGTTTATCTTCTGAGACCCGTAGATACCTCTGGCCTATGGGACAAAAGCCCACTGAGTGTGTGGTAGGGGATGGAGCAGGATGGGATCCCATGCATGGGATGACCAGGGATGACTGCCCTGTCTAGGGAGGCTGTTTGGCTTCTGCCCCAGAAGAGAGGTGTTCTGCCCAAGCTTAGCATACACAAAGCTCTGTAGAGGTGTGTGGGCAGGTGGTACCCAGTGTCAGCAGTGTTCTGGATGCTGCTGATGAAACAGCCTCCCGGGAGGACAGCCACACGCATGTGCCGTGGTGCTGGAGCTCTGGCCCTGGCTCCCTGGGCCACAGGTCCCCACACAGGCTGTGGCAAGGGGCCCAGAGGGGCAGCAACATACGTTCTGTGCTGCCTTGAGCTGGATGTGTACGGGCTCTGTAACCTCCCTTGTTCTTCTGCACCCCAGGGTTACTGGTGGGGAGCTCTTTGAGGATATTGTTGCCAGAGAATACTACAGTGAAGCAGATGCCAGGTAAGACTGTTTCCAGACCCTTCTGTGCATGTGCCACGTGTGTTGGCAAGTGGAGTGAGTTCCCTGACTGCTGTTCTGTGCATGACTTTGTTCTGACACTCATGCTCCCTGTCTGGGAAAAAAAACAATTCCTCCTTCTGCTGTTGGCATGAAGTGTGGTCGTGGCTCAGCCTGACTCGCTGCAGCTCCAGCCCTTGCCACTTGCAGATGCCGTGCTCTTTGCTGGGAGACCCCTTGTTGGCAGCTTTGTCTGCCTGACCTTCCTGGTGGGTGATGACAGCGTGTCCTTAGTGAGCAGGGGAGAGCTGTCCTGTGGCTGTGAGAGCTCTGCCTGCTTGGGGAGGTGTGAGAGGAGAGAGGTGGGAAGGGAGCAGTGGGTGCTGCAGCTGGGTGAGCTTCATAGACTGTTCTGTGGGGGAAATCACACTGAGTGCAAGGAAGGAAAGAGTGGGACTTGCTATGTTAGTGTAGGTGCTGTTGTGGAGTCTGGGGGTGCTTGTTTGCTTTCCCTGGGGGGCACTCACAGCCTCTGTCCCCTGGGCATGGCACGATGCTTTCAAATGAGATATCGCACCGCGTGCTCTGCCGGTGGGGACAGCCCGTGGGCTTGTCAGCTCTGAGGGAGCTCCTGGCAACCAGGCCTGAGCCCTGCAGGTATTTTCAGAGGGCTCTATGGGTGTTGTAGGCACAGCATCTCAGGCAGATACACGATCACTCAAGCCCTTCTGCCTTGAAGTTGAGCAGTTTGGAGGTTATCAATCAGTCATCATCCTTCTCCCTGTCCTTGCCAGCGCCCGTTCCCTGAGGTGGCCAAGGGCTGGCAGGGGTGGACAGCACTCAGAATTACAGCAGGGTCAGGGGAACAGGACAAGCGTCTGTTGCTCCGTGAGCCCTCCTCGGGGTGCTGAGCCCTCTGCCTGTCAGCCAGCCAGGTCTCGCCGTGCCCAAGATGACAGAGTGGAACTCCTCCCTTTCTCTCCCCATGCCGAGCTGGATTCCAGAGCGGGCTGGGAGAGCGAGGGAGCGAGCTCTGTGCCAATGTGCTGCTCTTGGCTCGCCTGGGACACCTCACACTTTTGCCATTTTTGGCCAGAAAATCTCTCTCGCTCAGCCTCGGCTCTGTTCTAATTATACATTTTTGTTTTGGGAGCGGGGAGACATTCATGGACTCCCAGCCTGAGGGTTGTGCTGCCAGCTCCAGAGGGCTGGGGGGAGCAGGGACACAGGGGGAGCAGGGACACAGGAGTGCTGCACCTCCTGTCCTCTTCCACCCCTCAGCTTCTGCCCATATTTGCCAGCAGCCGGTTCCCTTCCCTCATTTGCAGTTAGTTGCCCGGAGGTTTGCAGAGTTCAGTGGCAGGGGCTGCCTGCTCCTTCAGTGAGGACATGGCCCCATCCAAGCTGCCCACGTCTGAGTGCTTACTTGCCCAGCTCTAGATGCCAAAACCTCTCCTCCATTCCACCTTCACCCTTGGGAGCTGGGTAGATGCTTAGCAGAAGAGATATTTTCAACCAGGAGGCTCACCTGTGTGCTGCACTGTCCTCACACCTCAGGTGTCAGGACCATCTTGCTTCTGCCCGCCTGGTTCCAGCAGGGAGAGTGGCAGGGACAGGGCTTTGTGGGAGCTGGGGGAGTGCAGCACACTGCACTTCACAGGGAATGAGTCTGCTTTTCACATCACTAACCCCTTAAGTGGGATCTGTACTTAAAAGGCACCCAGCAAGCGGGTGTGTGCATGCATTGTGTATGTGAAGTGCTTGAGATGCTGCTCTGAAAGCTTTGCAAGCTGGCAGGCGCCCAGGAGCCCTGGTCCTGCCTCTGCTGGGGAGGTTGCTGCTCTGACAGCCGGTGCTTTGCTCGGGACTGGCCCAGCCGAGTGTCTCCTGCAGCCATCCAGCCCTGCTCACCCCATCCCAGCTGCTGCTTGCAGATACTCAGGTGCCTGTGTTCTGCTGTGTGAGGCAAGCACTGCAGTCTGCAGGAGCAAGTGAGATGCTTCATGTGATGGGGAGGAAAAAGAGAAAGATGGGAGGTAGGAGAGAGGCTTTGTGGTCCTGCTGTAGATGGGATGTGTAGCATCCTGTTGCTGAGGGGGCTTAGGGGTGTCAGCTGTGACAGGACTGAGCTGTGGCATCCAGTGGGCACGATGAAGTGATTCAGCCTGGGAGCTTGAACTCTTCCTGATACGGGTATAAAAGCTGGGAGGCAGTTCTGGGGTGAGGTGGGATGCCAAGTGTATGTGTGTGCGTAACTCTGTGTCTCTCCCTTTGTCTTACAGCCACTGTATTCATCAGATACTGGAGAGTGTGAATCACATTCACCAGCACGATATCGTGCACAGGGACTTGAAGGTAATATTTCCTCCATGCCACAGAGGCTGAGGAGAGCAGCCAGGGGATCACTGGAAGAGGCAATGCAGGAATTCTGTGTTGCCAGCTGGCAGAGGTTTTTCTGCTTGAACCAGGCTCAGAGGTTCCTGAAGCACAAATTCACTCCTTCAGGGTTTTCCAGTGGGTTTTGAACTCCTCAGGCAGTTTTCAGTCTCCATGGATCTTTCCAGCCCTCAGCCTGTCCCAGGCAGCTCCAGGATGGAGCAAGTGTGAGCTTTGGAGCACAGCAGGCTTGCAGAGAAGCTTGGGTAGGACTCATTAAAATGAAGGACACTTTCCAGTCTGCTGTTGAAGAGGTCTCCAGAGACCTGGGGCAATCTCTGTTCAATCTGCCAGGATGAGTTTGTCTGCACAGAGCATGTGTATTTTTATTCTGCACTGTTGCCAGACACATGCCACTGAGCTGGGGCAGGGATGCACGAGAGGAATTCTTGGTGTCATTTCTTTCTTCTCTCATCAGTCGAAGCCCTTTTAATCTAAACCCCAAACTGCTGGCCAGTTAAACACTGGATGAATCAGCCATTTGGCCACATTTTAACACATTTATAGACCCAGAGTCCCCTCTCTTCCCACACAGTGCCAGCTGTACTGGGAGCTGGGCAGGCTCCAGGAGGGAGAGGGTTGTGTGGGAAGATCTGCCTGCCCTGCAGCCCTCTCTGTCTGAAGTGGCAACGGTGATGGCCACCACTGCTCTGGTTAAATTAATGCAGGATGACACCTGCTACCAGCTTTGGATTTGGTTTGTTATACAATGCACAGGGGGGAAACGTATGACAAGATTTGGCAGAGAGCAAGGTCAAAAGTGTGTTGTGGGCTGATGACAGTGCTCCCCCAGCACGGGGAGCGAGGGGACAGCTGTGGAGCCACAGTGTTCCTGGCAAACCCCTGCAACGCTTCTGGCGTGCTGGTTCAGAGCACTGTGAGAGGATGCAAGTGATCCCCTGCAGAATTGCTGCTCTGGATTACAGCTGACACTCTGAGAGGCTTTGCTGCCCAGAGGCAGGGCTCCTGTGGGAATCAGTAATGTTTCCCAGTGCAGGATGGTTTGAGTTTTCTTCTCATCCTGCAGTCAGATATTATCTGTTTGGCTTTCCAAGTTGTGTTTGTGTGAAAGCTGTGAACTTGCTCAGAACTTATCAGCTGCTAGACACTTCCCACTGCAGTTAATGTGTTTCTTCTGTTGCTTGCTTTTGCCTCGCTGAAGCTCTCCAGGCCTGAGGAGTAGCTGTTCCTTTCAGCAGTAACAGGTCCCATGCTCTTCACTTCATACAGAGCTCCTTGCCAAAAGCTTGGTCTTCAGAATCTGTGTGTAATAACTGCAGAGCCTGCTTCAAATGAACTTTTGTGTCTTGCACCTCCCTCTCATAAGCCTGCCTTCTGGCTGACATGCTTGTGGAGAACTTCAAATGTTGAGCTGCCCATAGAGACCAGGAGAAATTAGGGAATGCATTCACATCCTTACTGAAAAATGTGTGAAGCCCGAGACAGCCCATGTGTTGGCAGAAGTGCACATGGATTAGCCTGCAGGTGTTTGTAGCTGTATTTTAGAGGCAAATACTGCCTAGCTAGCACTAGCCTGGCCTCAGTTTCGCTGTTTCTTAGTCGAGCCAAGCACAGGTGAGATCTGAGGTTGGGACTTGCAGAAGACTTCACTGGTCATCTGCTTTAGGGACTTGTTTACACTGGTCAATTCTCATCAGTGTAGCCTGATTAACACACTCTTTTCCACTTGCCATATAGTGAAAAGCCAGTGGCAGCCAAACATATGGAGACACAGTTCCCTTTCCTTCTATGCTGCTCATGGCACGGACGGTGAGGGGCAGGGCTGTTCTGCCTTTGTGCAAAGCAGAAGCAAAGCACATGCCCAGTACTGTAAGGCAGGTGAAGGAGCAAAACATCTTGTTCCTGTGAGGCAGCGCAGGGAGAGAGAGTGGCCAAGGAGTGAAGCTGGTGAGCAGGCTGCAAAAAAAAGACCCTCATCAGATATGTGAAACTGAGACAAGTTCCTGTCTCTGCATTTCTAGGCTTCCTTGACTATAAACTCAAGTTGGTATGAATGGCAGAAATGCTCAGAAGGGGGGTAGGGTGAGAAATCACCTTTTGTCCTGAGTTTGAGTTTCCTGCAGAGCTGTAACAGGCACCACCTTAAAGGCTTTGGGGTTTGGAAGGGTCCCGTAGGATTGGCTGCTCTGGTCCTTCAGAGGAAGCTGCTGACTCAGTCCAGTGTTTGGAGCTGTGTTAAGCTCAGTCCTCTGCTGGAACACACGGAGTTGTGATTCGAGGGGGATTGATGTGAGAGGGCAGAAGTCTGTCTGCCTTTCCTGGCACACATGGCTGCTTGTGGAAGGGGTGACAGGGGCAACAGCACCACATTTACACTGCTCTAAGTGTGCAGCATGAAAAAACAGCTCGCAAGAAAACTCACTGCTGTGAGGGATGAAAGCTACTGCCTCTCCAGATGCTGCCTTCCCACATTACAGTGCTGTATTTGCAGCCCTTATTAGCATCATATTTACTTTTCTAGTGCCTTGGGGACTGTGTAGCGTTCATGGGAGAAACGTCGCTGCAGATTGGATCTACTGCGTCTTTCACACACTCCCCCTTCAATTACTCTCTGCAGGGAGGACAGAAACAAATGTAGGGCTGTGTGCTGCAGGGACCGTGCTGCCAGTGCCCTCTGGTGTCAGCATGTGAGGCATGGGAGAGGATTTGTGTTAGATCGTGGGGCGGGGGGGGGGGTTTCTGCCACTTTAGGTTGAGGCCGTTTGGAGCTGCTGATGTACCCTCACCTGAATAGGTTTAGTACATGTCTGCTAAGCTCAGCCAGCAGATGGAACTTAGTGATGTGAATACCGAGGCTTTAACAAGGACATCAGTCTTTCATTCTTACCCCTTTTTTGCTTTCTTGTCTCCAGCCTGAGAATTTACTACTGGCAAGTAAATGTAAGGGTGCTGCTGTCAAACTGGCTGACTTCGGACTGGCTATAGAAGTCCAGGGAGAGCAGCAGGCCTGGTTTGGTAAGATTGTTTGAGCTTTCCCACGTTGTCTTTCCCCCTTTCCTGCTGGCTGCTTGAGTCGCACCCTCCATGAGGACTTTCTCTCAGCTCCTCCAGCACGCCTGTGTGTATTTGGCATCGCTGCTTCCTTTCCAAGCACCTCGGCCTCTGGGTCCTTGGGCACGAGCCTGGGTGCAGTGAGGGAAGAGTAAAGTCAAGACAGAAAAAAAATGGCTGAATGCAGCTGCTGAGTTTAGACCCTGATGTGAATTTTCTTACTGCTCAGAAGTGTAGATATCTTGGATGTTGTCTGGGCATTTTCCAGGAATATATTGGACCTGGCCTTTCTTCAGGCCGATTTGGATCTGGCCTTACCTTTGTTCCTCTCAAATATAACTGGAAACGAGACCTTCTCAAGCTCCATGTGAGCTCTGCCCCTCTGCAGTGCTGTGGGCATTCTGGAGAGGTGGCTGCTTCTCCTGCCCTGCCTGCACCGTTTGCCAACAGAATGTGCCCCATCTGTGCCTTGTGTTTTCAAACTCCAAGCAGTTACCTGGAACACTGATACAAGGCCTGGCATGGGAGCTTGTACCCAGCTGTTTGGTTGACACAGTCCCTCTTTCTTGTCTGTTTCCTGCAGTACACAAGCACTCCATCCCATATGATTTGCTTCCTGTTTGCTTCCTTTTTGCTTCTTTCTCTGTTGGTTTCCCAAGAGACAGCTCTAGCAGATCTGAGATTAAGCTGGTTACGACTGGGGGATTTGGTGAAATGGCAAGGTCTCTTCTGCTTGGGTACTCCTGAGTTCTTCATGTTTTCCATTTCCTGGCAGGGTTTGCTGGCACTCCAGGCTACCTCTCCCCTGAAGTCTTAAGAAAAGATCCTTATGGAAAACCAGTGGATATATGGGCATGTGGTAAGATTCCATCAAAACATTTTGTTCTCGAAGGGCCACCACGTCACGTAGAAGAGCAATGCCTTACAACCCATTGCTGGGGGACACACAGTGCTCCTTCTTTCTCCAGTGATGAAGGCACACTTGAGCATAAGCACCTTGTGTAGATGGAGTTAATACTGGAGCCTGAACTCGTTTGATTCTGGCTCCTGATGTGTTCCTCAGGTCATCTACCAAATGCTTGAGGCTCAAGAGACGGGACCTGTCTGTGCTCTGCAGAGTCAGTCAGTTAGATCACTGTAGCAATGTAGAAGGTGAGATGCTGAAGAGAGCTACGTTTGTTAAAACAAAAACAACAATGAAGTGTAAATGGATCTGGGACAGATAAGTTTAAAGATACGTGATATCGGTGTTGCCTGACATGGTTCTCTGCAGGCCAGGAGTCTTGCCTTTGTCAGTGTCATTTTTGTCCCAGGACCATCTTAAAAACATAGTCCTTCCTAAAAAGTCCCTTGCTGCCCAGCAACCCCATGGAATGTGGCTTCATTTTATCCTGAGAGCAGCTGTGAGATGTGGCTCACCAGCCATGGCAGCCAGAGGAGGGCAGAAGGACATGGTGCTCCTTGTTCTAGCTGGCGTTAAGAGCTGAACATGAAGTGCCAGGGTGAGGCTGAGCAGAGGAGAGATCTGTACTGTCTTTTTCTGCCTCTGGAGGCTGACTCTGAGGGTGAATGGAGATCTAGAGCAATCAGTGCCTTGGGGACTGTCAAGAGGGAAGGAAGAGGGGCTGAAGGAATAATTGGCATATTAGCCTAACCATAGTGTATCTGTGTCTCTCCCTCCCAGGAGTGATTCTGTACATATTACTAGTGGGGTACCCTCCCTTTTGGGATGAAGATCAGCACAAACTCTATCAGCAGATCAAAGCCGGAGCCTATGACGTAAGGGCACTTTCTTGCTGAGTACCTGCATGGGTGTAGAAGCCATCCAAAACATGGCCCTGTCTCACTTGGTGTCCAGCAGCAGGCCCCAAGCTGCTGTGCAAAGTGATGTTTGCCGTGTCTGTTACACCTCCTTGTCTTCACTGCCTGGGATACAGCCCTGGTTTGGGGCTACTGAAAGTGGATGTGGAAGGCATCACAGTAGGCACCAAGATGTTGCTGGTCAGAAGGGAAAAGCAGACGGTGGGAAACGGTGTCTTCTGGTGCATTTACCACAGAGTGCTGCAGAGGTAGCCAATGCTAGCTCATCTGGGGGAGCAGAGAGGAGGTACAACGAAGGGGACTGTCTTTATCGAGACCTAATTAAGAGTAAGGGAAAGTGGTCAGTAGAAGAGAAGCTTAAATGATGAGTCCTGGTCTCCTTGGTGCTGTGGAAAGCGTGGAGCCCCGTGAGAGGACTGAGTGGCAGGGGTGACTTTGTGGTGGGGATGAGCATGGTGGGTTGGAGCTCTGGTGAAAAGCCAAGCAATTGGTGGGAGAGTTGTCAGAGCATGACAAAACTGAAGTGTACAAGATGCCTGAAGGAGAGGAGTAGCAAGGAGGTTAGTTCTGTGGAGCAAAAGTGGTGTCAAATGTGCTTTGGCTACCTCAGCTTGAACGTTTGACATGAATTCTTCCATGTAAGGGGAAGCTGCCACATAAGGAAAGGGAGAGAAGGAGGAACTCCGGGAAATCCTAGCTCAAAGCTCGTGGGTGTGAATGTCAGGAGGAAGCTGGGGAGTTCATTTTGTAGGCTGTCCTGTGCTTTGTGTTTAAAAAAGGAAAACAAATGAAAGAAAAAAAGCCAAGGGCACTGCTGGACCCCAGGTACCTCCTAGCTCTGTTCCTGACACCATGAGAGCCCAGCCCCATGGCCTGGCTCAGGGACTTCCTGAGGGACAGGAAAGTGATGGCTTCATAATCCTAGCCTTAAATGGACTTGTGTTCTTCTCTTGCCTTCCTGCCCCCCTTGTTTCTGTGCTGCTTGTTCTGATTTGAAGTGGTTTTGCACTAGTTGATGGGTATTTTCAAAGCACTTCAAGGATCTGTAAGTCACAAAGAGTCAAGAGCCTGATGCCTCCTATCTCCCTATTGGTCTTTGAATCCTTACTTATAATGAACAAGTTCCAGTAGCTGCTTCCCCTGTTTTGCCAGGTTGAAACCAGCTCCAGTTGTTCTGCATGTCCTTACCCCAGCAGAGAGGGCTCTGCCTGCGCTGGGTTGCTCTGCTCTGCTCTTCTCTCTTGGCCACAGAGGAGCTGTGGGCAGGGAGGTTGCAAGGCCATTGAGTTGCCATGAGTGCTGCAGGGTTTTGAGGGTGTTGCTGAAGTACCATAATCTCTGAGTAGCCTCTTGCAACGTTTGCAAGCAAACATTGTGTAATGCCTCGCTGCTGCCTGAGCATGCGGGGAGAAGATGATATGCACATCAAATACAGGGGGTGTATCTCAGTGGCCCAGCTGAGCAAAACACAATACACAGGAGAAGAAAGTCTGGTTAAACTCTTTCTAAATGAAGTGGTACTGTAAGGAACAGAGCTGTCTTCTTCCACTCAGAGGCAGGGGACTGGATCCCAACAGCACGTTTATCTTTGTGTTCACTTGCCTTTGGGCAGTAGGCTGGTAGGAGGGACACGTGCCACAGTTAATCTCAGCATGCTGTCACCTGCACCATGTGCCAGCATCTGGAGGATGGCATAAATATCTTTATCATGACTGGAATTAGAGGTGAAAGCAGTTACCCCTCCTGAGCGATCAGCTGCTGATACACTCGAGACTTTTCTTTCTCCCCGTGCCTCTGTGCTCACATGCAGCATTACATCTCACTTGCTGCCCAAGTCATGGTTTCTAGTATGGCAGATGCTTGCTAACAACTTGCTAGTGGGTTGCTACACTGAAGTGACTGGTGGTGTTCCAGGATCTCATGCTGTGTGGTGAGGGAAGTGTACCTGATGGGGATGTTCATCAGGGTTTGTTTGCTGTCGTGGAGTGTTTGTGGTTTTGCATATGCTGTCACAGCTTTGTAACGTGCTGGAGAAAGAGCAAGGTGAGGGGAGAAAGGCAGGAAAAGTTCATGTCATAACTCAAAGATCCCTGAAACTCTGTGGTTTCTGTGCATTCAATGTGAAAGAGGTTTGAAGATCTGAGTGATTCCTACAGGCTTGGAAACTGTTGCTGTTCCTGCCTGTGTGTGGGGAGAGGTACAGACCCTGTTGTCTACCACCACTCCTTTGCTGGTTCTGAACCATTTGTGTCCAGAGTGGGTATTCAAGAATCGATGGGGTTTGCCAAGGTTTTAGCCCTGGTATCCAAAGGGCAAAAGCTGGAGTTCAGCTGTGTAGGAGGGAAAAATCTGCTAGTAGAAGACATTTTCAATTCATCATCTGTTCCTTCTTCCTTTTTCAGTTCCCATCACCTGAGTGGGACACTGTGACTCCTGAAGCAAAGAACCTGATCAACCAGATGCTGACGATAAACCCGGCGAAGCGCATCACAGCTGACCAGGCTCTCAAACACCCCTGGGTCTGCGTAAGTCTCTTCCTCTCTTACACAGTCATTTGTACTGCCATGTCCAGAGGGCTTAGCTGCAGAGGAACCCAGAGTATCTGAAAGGTTTCCAGTAGTGATTTAGGAGGTTTTTGGGAGGCTGATCTTCAGCAAGCTGACATTGCCACGCTAAGGAAGGAAGGAAGAAAATCCCTTATCCTTTGAGTTTCTTGAATGCCCATGGTTTCTAGTTTCTCCCACATCTGCTCTTCCAATCCCTATCATCCTAAAATATCCAATGGAGTTTGGCATCAGGCAAACTATTTCAGTGTTATGATGTTGTATGCCTCTGTCTCAGTGCGATATTGGAACGTTTCTGCTGTGCTGCAGCTCCACTGGCTCTAAACTTGAAATCAGCAAAAAGCCTGCTGCTCTGTGAATGCAGTTTGTTCCTCACCAGACCCCACACAATATCAGTGGTTTTCGTCTTCTGCAAAGTTTGCAAGAGAGTCCCAAAATGCATCTGGGAATGAGCACGGGGAGGGCAGCAATGGTGCACTTCTGGCTCTGCAGGATGAAGTGGTTCTACCTAAGTCTAACCAGATGCTCTTGTAATACCACGACATACTTCTGCTTTCTAGGAGGTGTCTACAGTGTTCCTTTGCATGTTTGTTCTTGAGACACTGTGGTGGTCTTTTCCTTCTGCCACAAAGCAACAAATTAACAGTTTAAGCTAATGTGAACATAAGAGTAAGGGGAGTGTGGTGTCTGCTGTGAAGCGATGCAAGTTCCTGGGAAGTCAAAACTTCACCCTAGCTGAGGCTTTGCGTCTCTGGGGTGGTTTTTTTGTCCTTGCACACTGCAATCAGTAGCAGCTCCTGTACATTTACCTTCTGTCCCAGTGTCTGTAGCCAAAGCTGTATGGATGATGATAGCTCACTCCCTACAGAAACACAACAGGGCAGTTCAAGAGTCTTTCCTTCTCTGAGTTAGGGGAGGTTGATTTCACTCCACAGCCGTTTCAGCCTCTCACCCAAACTGTCTCCTGTTGTTTCCATTTGCTTCACAGCACAACACAGTGTTTTATTTCTGGAGATGTATTACTCCTCTGAAGTCCTTGTGGTAGGACACTGTAACAGTTTGAGATGCCCAGTTCCTTGGCATCACTGAGCTTCTGAAGGACATGTCCTGACTCTGTAAGCCCACATTGAACAGTGGGACATCACTGTGTCACTCCTAAGGAGGCTGGATGAACCCAAGTTGATGAAGGACAGGTTAGCTACGTTCTGCCTGTACCACAGCAGGTGACTGGCTTTGACAGGACCAAGGCAGAAACTTCCCATGAAACTAGCTAGCTATGAGCATGGTTTACAGGTCCTTGGGGTGTTGCAGATCTGATCTCTCTTGCAAGCAGGGATAAGGTAGTGGAGGATTTGTACACTCCGATCTGTTGAGTTTAGTAATTCACCCCTGTCCTTGGAAAGGGAACTCAGGCTTGTGGCTCCATGCAAGAGCAACAGCTACTACAGCATTAGTCTCTGGTTTCCTCATGTGCTCTCAGTGACTGGCAACTCTTCTGGGAAGTTCTCTTTTTACATCTGCTGGGCTGCCAGCCTGCTGTGGGTGACAGGTGTGCCCAGGTTTTTGCACTGGTACGACAGAGCTGGATGAGCTCTTCTCTTACACACTGAAAATCTCTTTCAGTTGCAAAGATGCCAAGGCCTCTGCTAGTCAAGCACTTGTACTCAGACAGTTGCCATGTCCAGGAAGGCTACCACTCACTGGTATTCACCTGCTGCTTGGAATTTCTTCTTAGAGCCATAACTAACACAAGCCAAATCCCCCCTGTAGTGCCTCTAACTCAGTCCCTCGTGGGTATGTGTGTTCATTTGGCTGCCTTCTTACTGTCCTGACCCATCTGTGTCTCCGAGAGACAGAGGGCATTCAGTCACAGAGGTTCTTGGGCACAGTCCTGTAGCAGCCAACCTGGACTTGACACGTCATGCTGCATTGGGAAGCTCTTTAGTGATGAGCTGGTGAGGGTTTGCTCTTGATCTTTCGCTGTTCCTGTTTTTCAGCAACGATCCACTGTTGCTTCGATGATGCACAGGCAGGAGACTGTGGAATGCTTGAGAAAGTTCAATGCTAGAAGGAAGCTAAAGGTGAGTAAATGTTGGTTTGCCTCCAGTTTGGCTGTAATTCTCTGCATTTCAGGTGAATGCCTTCCCAGCAACAACGTGTCTCTTTTTATTCATGATTAGTTCACTAACATTAGTCAAGTCCTCTAGTACAGGTTACTAGTGTATTGAGGAGCTGGGTAGCTTCTTTCTGCACAGGTGTGTGCTTCCCATGCCTCTCCTGCCACATAAACATCCCTTCTACTTTCTACAAGAGAGTTGAAGTGGAGCATCTAGTTCTGAAGTCCTGGGAGTTGTTTTAGTTGTGCTCACTCTCACCTCTCAGTGATAGTGTCATCAGTTGCCTGTAGCTGGGGCAATGCCTGGGGCCTGTGCATGAAGCAGTTACCTGCTGTTTGCAAGCTAGGAAGCAACTCTGTGTGAACATGACTCTTAGTGCCACTGTAGATCTCCTAGGCTGTCCTGCCTGGCCTCTAGCTGCTGCTTTAGGAAGGCAGGACTCCGAGCAGTCACGTAGCCACATGTGGGAACCTCAGATACACCTGGGCTTTCAGAGATAGTATTGGGATACCTCTGCTTTGCCACCTGGCACAGTGTTGTGTGTCAGGTCAGCCCAGCCGCGTCCAGCAGTGAGTGACACTGGCTGTGACCCCTGCTTTCTGTTCCCTACAGGGTGCAATCCTCACGACGATGCTCGTGTCCCGGAATTTTTCAGGTAAGTTCTCACTGTTCCCATCTCTTCCTTGGTTTGGTTTTGGGTGAGGGAATCAGGGGATATGTTGGCCATTTTAGGGGTGAGTAGGAAGGGAGGAAGCTTGCTAACAGCTCATCGCGGTGCGGTGGTGGTCACTTTGCCTTGGGTGGTGACCAGTGTGAAATAGCAAGTGACTTGTTTGGGGAAGAGCACGTAATGTCTTTGTGTGTGGCATTACAGAAGTGAAGTCAGCTGCCACAGCCCTTTCATGATGGTTGTTACTGCCTAATCATTTCTTTGGGAAAGTCTAGCTGGAATTTGTTGGCTTACCCATCTGAAACCAGGACTCAAGAAAGGTAGCAGTGATTGCTTTAGACCCGAGGCAGGAACACAGAGCAAGGACTAACACCGGTGAGAACAGAGACAGGAGCTTGGGTATTGTATTACTTGGACTCGTCAAAAATGGGTCTGCAGCATCCAGCTATTAAGAGTTTTCCTTCTTGGAGTCTCAGAGGTGGTTTTCATCCTTTTAAGCTTAATAACTGGCAGTTTGGCTCTCACTCAACTGCATTACGTAGTGCACTTACTGAAAATGCAAATCTCAACATGCAAATCAGGGCTTTTTGGAAGATGATTGTCTTGGCTCAGCACATCTAGGTGATGCAGTCTTTTCTGCCTTCATTTCCATTTGGGTGGAAAACCTCTGTTGCAAGTGCTTTTGGTTTATGGGATTGTTTGCTTGCTTTGCCTTCTTTGCCATTTTTTTCCCCCCCTCTCTTAAAAGAGGCAATCACTGAATGCATGAGTCAGCTTATTTTTGCACCTGACAAGGGTTTCTTTCCAGTGAAAGCTTGCTGTATGGATTTTAAGGGACGATGAATGAAATGTGAGTGTATTAATTCCATCTGGCCATTTGCTGATGATGGATACCAATGCTCATATTCTGGGTGATGTTACAATAAACTTGTAATTGAAATGAAAGCCTCGGGGAGATGATCCTGCTGGCATTCAGAGTGTGCAGTCAGGCATGTACATCCTTTGGTGAAACCAAGGCAGCATTTGTAACCTCCTGCATGGTAATTATAAAAAAAAAAAAAACAAATTAAAGGGTGTAAAATGAAGCTGCAATTAAGGAACAACCTTCATCAGCTCGAGAAGGGATTTCTGTCTTGGTTCTGGCTTTCAGATGAACCTGTGTCCATGTCAGGGCTCTGCGTGGCTACAACAATTTCTCTTTGGTTTGGCTTGAAAGGCACAGAATAATTTTCTCCATTCACCTGGCTCAGGATTGTGCTATTACAGGACTTGAAAATTAGATATTCTTTTCTGAGAATGATTCTGAAGTACCTGTTTGAGGAGCTCTGGCACAGTGACAGGGCTTCCACAGACCTGTATGAAGCTTAGCACGTTCTTGGGCTTTTCTGCTGGTGTGACCTGCTTTTCATCTACTCACCCGACTAGTTGTTATTGCACTTAATTGATGATACTGAAAGAGGGGGGTGATTCTTTTTTTTTTAAACAGCAGTTTTAGATTCATTTTTAGTCTGCAAATGTTGTCACTTCTAATGAAGCTGCAGAAGTGCTTGGGTAAGGAAACCTCCTGTGGCCCAGATCCCGAGTACGTGAAATGCCTGAGAGAAGGCTTCTCCTTAATGATGTGTGACCTATACATCCACTTGTTCCCTGAGCTACTCTTGAGGAGGGAAAGGCTTGCTCTGCTCGTTCGTCTCTGTCTCAAGGGCTGAAGCTGCTGAATCCGCCTCAGTGAACAGCTGAAGAAAGGGGAATCCTGGGTGACCCACAGTGAGTGCAGGGTTCTCAGTATCACTGAGTTCTGCTCTGAGCTGTGATCCACATAATGAGAGGCTCTGAAAACCTGTCTAGAAAGAAGTGTTGGCAATTCAGATGCAAAGCATCCCTAGCCTCTGAGGATGGCAGCAGTTCCCAGTACTGTGATGTGTTCTGGAAGTGGGGAGCTGAGTAACTCCTGCTTCCCTTGCAGGACTCTACGTAATGTGAGCTTGACTTCATCATTTGTAGTGTTTTTAACTTACATCTTTTCATTGCTGCCGTTGATATGTATAAATCCTCTGGAACTGAAGGATAAGTGCATGTTAACTGGAAGGAGAAAGTTCTAAAGGCCATGTGGGAATTCTGAGCAGAGCTCAGACTCTTTCCTGTCATGGCAGGCCATACACTTGTGCTGGAAAAGCTCTGCAGCTGTACTTGTGTTCTTTCCCTAAGGCCCTTAAGGGGTTTTTGTTTTCTCTAATTGGGTGACACTGATTGTGGGCTTCTAAAAGCCCCATTCCCAGCAGCCAGAGAGCTAGATTTGTGAAGAGAGAAGCTTCTTCCTGCCTGGGGATGCAATCTCCTAAAAGCTTCTTCACAGATGTTTTGAACCAAGAGGAGAACGAAGGCTCATGTGACCCTGCTATCAACTAATTAAGCACCATAGTGCTATCTGCAGGAAATATGAGAAGACTTCTTTAATTCTATTGTCATTGCTGCCTCCTGTCACACACTTTGTAATGTGGAGTTCCTTCATTTGACAGTGTGCTCTTGGCTTGTGATAAGTTGTGTGCTTTAAGAGTCTGTGGCAAGTGTCCTGTCTCCTTTTATTTTCCTCTCATTCTCCTTTTACAAAGCAAAAAAAAAAATAAAGTTTCTGTTCATTTGTGAGCAGCCTGTTGTTTGCTGGGTGCCTTTTGCCCCAGGTCAGTTCCTAAAGGTCAAGGAAGGTGACTTGGCTCCTTTCCCCAGTTAGGGTATATTCAGCAACTACATATTTGCCATTTGTGGTCCTCTTTAAAAGATTGTGTCTCAGGTCAGCTGTGGGCTGCTGCTTAACAGTAGATCCAGTTGCACTCCTTTCAGTGTAAGTTAGGAAACTGAGGCCTGGTTATAGTCAGGGTTTGTAGCTTCTGTCCACGCTCTGGTAGGTATTCCCTCAGCTGTGAGAGAGAACACTACCATCTAAACTTTGCTATGGGATCTTTAGAGTCACCCCAGGGTATATGCACAGGGATGCTCTTGGGTGCTCACTTGTGGCTTTTGATGTTCAGGTGATGCCAGCAGATGCTGGTGAGATCTGCATTAGCTGACAGAATACATCAGTGCGGTCAGGTGAATCAAGTGATTAATCACGTGCAATGAACTCCTAAATCACCTTCTGAGAAGTAAATGTAAATTGATGAGTAGCAGAAAGTTGGCAAGGTTTGCAGATACTCCTAACAGAGTCACTCTGGTCTCGCTGAGGACTAGAAGCCCTCTCACTTAGAGGGGACATGTTCAGTGTTGCTGCTTGGCTGTTATTGCTCAGGTGCATTTCTGAAACAGTGCTGTCATTTAGAGGGCAGAGGGACTTAATAGCAAAGTGAGATTAAAAAATGCTAAGTCCATTTCTCAGTAAGAGAGACAGTCCCCGTGGTAAGTTCTGTCAGGCAGGTGTCCCGTGCAAACGGATTGTGTTAGTGCTGGTCTCTCACTGAGCACACGGCATCGCTGAGCCATTGTGATTGCAACAAGTGCCCAAAGCAAGTCTCTGCAGAGTCAAAGAGAAGAGGGACTGCTGAGACAAGAACCCAAGTGAGGGCAGGGAACACAAGTCAACAACTTGTTTTATCTGGTTTGTGGCGAGCCTCAGAAGTGACATCAGATTGCCAATTAATTCGCCTGCCTTGCTTTGAAGTGAGACTGTGAGGATGACAGACTGCACCTCTGGCACTGGCAGTTCTGGGCTGATGTGGTACAACTTTGATTCTAATAATCAAGTCTCATCAGAGTTCCAGAATCTTCCATGAGCATCATGAGTCAGGCTTAATATAAAAGCAACCTCTGTGTTATCCCTGTGTCCCAAATGCTCTTGGGGAGCTTAACTGAGATGAGAGATGGAACTGGGAGTTGTCGGCTGGGGACAGGGCAAATGCAGGGCAGGCTGCTGCTCTCTCCAAAGGAGTGGAGCTGGCAGCAGGCTATGTTTGGAGTGGATATTTCAGCCCCTGTTGGAAACTCCCTCCTCCCCTCTGGCTCTGCTGCATCCACAGTGTCTGGTGTTTATCGCTGATAAGTTCAGCACTGGCGCTTTGTGTTTCTGCCAGGAGTGTTGTCCAGAGCCCAGGTGGTTTCCTGGAGAGGCCAAAACTGAGAAATGTGGGAAGAGGGAGGGGGACATGGAGTGTGTGCAGGGGAGGCCTTCAGTGTTTCTCCTCAGAGATGAACTGGAGGATGCCTTGTTAAACCAGGAACAGAACTGGGCTTTTAAGTTACCAGGTTAGCAGCCTGTGCCTTTGAATTGCTTTGTTATAGAGGAGTGCTTCACCAAGAAGAAGGAATTTAATCTCTTTAATGTGTAAAGGAAGTGGGAAGGATATTGAAAATCAATATCTCATGCCTGGAAAACTGCAGAGCATGGGTACAAGACCCTTTATTGAACAGTGAAGAATCTGCCTTCACGTGTCCTTGGATTTTCCTTCTCCTCTTGTCTCTTTGCTAAGCTGCGTGTTGGGGCTGCTGCCTGGCTTCTCAAATTGTTTTCATTACAGGAATCCTTGTCTGTGGCTTGACATAGAAATTCCTCTTGCATCCCCTTTAGCTTCAGTCTCATAAACCCTGCAGACTGACCCGTGGGTAAATCTGCACATCATCCTCATGTGTGCACATTGAAGCCCTGCATTGTGATGTGTCACATCCACATCCCCTGCATTAGGATCTTCCAGTGTTCTGGAATGCTTTCTTAAAGCAGGAATGAGGAGAAAATCCTGATTTGGCTTTATACTTGCATTAGACAGTAGAATTAGGAAGATTAATTCAGAGATCATAATGAAATGCCATAGGGTGACACATCTTTATTGTAAGGAGATGCTGTGGTGGTTTGCACCAGCTCACTGATACTGCCTAGTTAATCCATACCTGTAGGCTCATGTGGTAGGGAAGGCAGAGTGGAAAATGCTGCTTTTTGGGCTAATGTTGCTGCTTCTAGGGAGAGTCTCAGCACTCAGTGCTAGAGTTGGTCAGCATGTCTTGAAATAGAGGACTGTAAAGTCTGATTGAAAAACAGGAGCTCTGAAGTCTGATTGAAATAGAGGAGCTCTGAAGTCTCCCTGGGGTGGTGAAAGTGGAAGCATTTTTGTCACAGGTGAGCACTACCGAGGATGGGTGACCCTCTGCTATCAGGGTGCATCTGAGGAGTGACTCAGCCTGCTTGCCAGGCCCCTTGCTGTTGGAGAGGGATTAACAGGATGGTTGTCCTTCTGCAGTCTTGTGCAGTTTTGAGGGAAGGGGAGAGAGAAAATAGTCTTGAAACCAAAATCTGACCTTCTGCTTCTCTCCACAGCTGCCAAAAGCCTGCTGAACAAGAAGTCAGATGGAGTGAAGGTAAGCTGTTTCCCATTTCACTCTCTCCCACCATCTGAACAGAAGGCAGCTGCCTCTCTGAGGCCTCTCCCCTTCCAGGGTAAAACCACAGCCCTGGCTTGTGGCTGGGATTGTTATGTTCAGTGTATTGTTACAGAGCCCTGGGTGGGACCTTAATGTTCCCTATGTGCACCTTGTACATCACACAGCCAGCTAAGTACAGTATTGTACCAGCAAGATTTCTTTCTTCTTTCTCTGAAGTATGAAGAACTGGTCAATGCTGTGGGTTGGAAAGGCCAAGGACTTGCTCAGGTGTGACACATGCCTCTGCCTAGTCTGTTCTGTTCAGTGTTTCTGGGTATCAAAGCTGCAGAGAGCAATTGTTAGTGACTGGTGATACCCTATGGAAATCTCTTTGTCTCCCCACTTGGACAGATGCTGAAGGTTGAGCTGGGAAGAGGGGTGGGGAAGGAGGAGCCTCCAGGCAGAATGGAAACTGAGTCTTGTGTTAAGAGTTTGCTCCACGTCCCTGAGGGCCAGGCACTCTCCTATTCCCTTCTGAGGTGAATTATGGTTTGTCCCCACTTCAATGTCACTCTGTGTGTGCATGGTCATCCTTTAGTTCTGGAGGTCAACCAGGCCCTTCCCAAGGCTGTGTGTTGATGCAGCCAGTAGCTCTTCACAGTCTGTGCTGGAGTAGAGATAGGTATGGGCTTTAGAGCACTATCTTCATCTGGCTGTTCCAAAGGATAACTGGGAAAGTAGGGTTTGGTTTATTTGCTGGCATTACCATTTGAAGTCCAAAGCTTTCCTCACAGCTGTTAGGTGGAACAGTTCATCTGCTGGTTTTGCACGGGGGACAGCCTTCCTTCTCCCCACGCTGGGGATTCACACACAAGCTGCAGAACCAGCACACTTGTTCTCTCCTGCTCTCTTAGCCCTTGTCTGCCTTGATGAGGCTGTTTCCAGAGGGCTCACAGTTCCATGCAAGCTGCTGGAAAAAGAGCTGTTTTCAGAGAAGCTGTGTTTCTTTTGAGGACTGCTCTGGTAAAACCTGCATTCTTGCAGTTCTGCTCTGTTCTGCCATAACAACATCCAAATCTTTTGGGATTTTTGACCAAACTGCTACATGAAACTGCTGTTCTTGCCCTAGGACACTTGTCTTTGAGATGTGCCTGCAGGAGTGGGCTTCTGTGCCTTTGCACATGTCTGCCTCTTGTACAGACATGGATTGAACACGTGCACACTAACACAGCAAGTGTGTTTGAGTTGTGGCATCTATTGATATGGAAAACCTTACAGTAAAATCCCAGTGGAATAAGAATAGATGATCCCAAGTGTTGTGAACGGAGAACCAGCAGATACTTCAAAATCCCAACGTGGCTGGGGAGAAGCCACTGCAAAAGCAACACATCTACATAGCTTTTGTTGCCTACCCAGGAAACATTGGCTTTCTTCTCAGGATTCTTCCCTTCCAACAGGCTCTCAGGCAGTGGATCAAAATCTTCCAGAAGGGGACAGATGATGCACACTCAGGTTTTGAGGCACAGCTTCCTGGTCATGTAGTTACAAGGAGACCCGTATGTTAGAGACTTGCAGCTCCAGAGGAAGCTTGTGGTGACTGGTTCATTGGGGAACACATTGTGTTCCTTCATGGAAAGGGTGAAGCTGGATTTGTTTTTCTGGCTGATTTGAGGTGTTCTTCAGCTTGTCACGGTGTATGTTGTTCCTGATTTTGTATAATTGAATACTCGTGGTAAAGGGGGACACAGATCAGAGAGCTCAGCATCCCCTGCTCAGGGTGCAGGGGGTTGTCCTCTGGGAACCTCTTCTCTACTCTGCATGACACTGCAGACGTGCAGTCAACGGCCTGCATGCAACTCCCCTGCTCCTAAGCATTGGAGCAGCAGGAACTCAAGTGGTGTCTGCGAGGGACATCACACTCTCTCAGCCTGGGCTGAGGACCCTCAGGAGTGGTAATTATAATTCCCACTTTCTCTCTCCAAATGACATTTGCCTTCAGGTGTGGCTTTTGAGTCCTCATTTCTATTCATTTTGAAACTCAGAGTGAAATTCCATGTTTCTTCTTACAGCTGGTGTTTTGAGTAACCCTCTTGCTCAGTAACACAGGCTTAAAAGTACAACTCTCTTCTTCCACTGCTAAGGTGGGACAAGACAGAGAACAGGTAGTGGGCTGTGTCCATTTGTAGTACATTCTCTTGTAGGATTGTAAACTTGGAAAAAAACAAGGAAACTTGTAATTTGGCCCCCACTGATTTTCACATCCCGGGTAGTTCTGACAACTTTGTGCCCGTGGTGACTGGTGAAGAGCATCTGGTCTTGCGTTACCTGTAGCAAGCCACGATCTCCTGCCCACTGCAGTAGTACAGAGCACAGATACCATGATTTGAACCAGATCTTCAGCTTTGTGGCATCCTTTTCACTCCCACTTCACACATAAGTAGATTCACATCAGGTGTAGGTTTAGAGCAATCACTGTATGCTGTACTTTTAGCTGTAGCCTGCTGATGACCACATGCCACATGCTTAGGCTGCTGCTCACGTTCCTTCCAAACGTGGAGACTCCTGGGCTGTTTGGTGCTTGAGTTGATTGGTTGGTTGCTTGGTTGGTTAAAACCTTCTTGGAAATCAGTTCCCTACAGACATTTGAGAGAAGATATGTGTCTGTTTCTTCACTTGCTGTATCTGGTCAAGGGTGACTGTGCTCTGTGAGAGTGTTGCCACAGATACTCACACAGTAGATGAGAATGGAAACAGTTTTTCTTCCACAAACTGACGTTCACAATAGTGTGAAAATTAATGGCTTTAAGTACATTGAGGGTAAAAAAAAAAAACCCTGGCCACTTTATTTTACTTTCTGCCCAAGGTAACTTTCCCATCCTTTTGGCTGGTGTTAGAGCTGTGTGTGCTGAAAATCCTGCCCTATGTGGCAAATGCAATGGGAATTTCTATTGCACAGTATTAGGCACGTTTGAAGTGAGGCCTAGATGTTTTTCTGATGCTTTATCGCCAAAAAGTGCATGAAAGTGTGTGTTGGTGTGTGTCTGATGCAAGGTGCAGCCTGATGCTGTGGATCTGATGCAAGGTGCAGCCTGTTGATGTGTGTCTGATGCAAGGTGCAGC
>WBNH01001222.1:191714-220706 GCA_013401255.1 Urocolius indicus | reverse complement strand
CAACCTGCTCCCGTTCCTCTCGCGCCAGTCGCACCCTCTTGGTGTGTGTCTGGAGCAAGGTGCAGCCTGTTGCTGTGGATCTGGTGCAAGGTGCAGCCTGTTGGTGCTGATTTAGCAAAAATGAGAGAAGAATGATACAATAGCCATATGTGGTGAAAGGAGCATCCAGTGTGAGTTGTGTTGAGCTGATGTGTAAGAGAAACCTCTCAGTTACTGTTTCTGTAGAAATTGGCTTTCATCCTGTGCTGAAGGCAGGCCAACACACTAAAGCAATTGGGATGCATACATTTTACTTACATCAGGCCATTTTGGGAGGAGGCTGAGAGCTTAAATCAGGAGAGGAGGACAGGAAGAGAACACTCTTTGTCATTCCACTATGGATGTGTCCACAGCAGGGTTATTTTGATAAATTTCCATGTGTATGACCCTCTCTAGCAAATTCCTTTCCAAAATCTATGTGAAGCATTCCTGGGTTTGGTTTTGCACTGCTGCTTCTATTTCAAGTACTAATTCTGCTAATTGGTAGATATTTCATCAGCTTGGCACTTGAGAACTTTTCCATTATCTTAAATAATGAATGATTTAAACTGACTTGAATCTTAAATTGTCCCTGCTCACTTTGGTAGTGCTGCACTCACTTTCTTCAGGCAGAGTTTGGATCCGAGCTGGTGGAGTAGCAACAAGGAAGGCCCAGGTTTTCTCCCCAAGGAACATGCTTTTCTGCTTTCAAATCCAGAAAGCGAGGCTAGAAGATACTGGGTGAGGAGTTGCAGAGCCATGTAACATCCCAGTGCTATCTTGTGGCCACCACTGTAGGTCCCAGGTATTCTATTTCAAGATTCTAAATTTATGAGCAACGTTCATTGTGTGCAGCTGCCACTTTGTAACTGATTTTAGACAGCTTCATGTGAAATCTCCTTGCTTTCTTATTCTCCTTTCTGCCTGCAATCTGGACTTGCCATCCACTGCGAGATGAGGGAGGGGATAAGGAATGGCTGGGGCAGACACCTGGGTGAAGATGAAGGACATTTTATGCTGAATGGCCTTTCTCTGACCTTGTCAGGCTCTGGGCTACCATTACAGTCCTGCTGTTCACTTTGTTTTGTCTCTGGGCAGCACTTCAAACAGTCATGGTCCCTTTTTCCCAAAGAGGAAGAGGAGCTTCCCTTCCCAGTGGTGTGAGAGGATGCCTGTTTGCAGTTGTAACGAGGCCTGTCAGAGCCATCTGTATAATCAGAGTTCAGCACAAAGTCCTGTTTTTAGTTCAGTATTTAAGGAACAGTTCTTCTCTAAGCTCTTCCTTATTTTTCCTTCATTCCGAGCACTTTGGTTCCTGATGAGGGGATTCACAGTTCTATCCATGATGTTTTTCAGGCCTAGTGTCACACACTATGTGAAGAGTAACTTGTGGAGGATGCTGTGGCACGCAGGAGGTTTTAACAGCGTTCACCTGCAGTGCTCTGCAGGAGATCTTGATTTGCTGCCTTGTCTCTCTGCTGCATGCACCCTGTTTTCTTTCCCAGTAAATGCTGACTAGCAGAGCTGGAATGAGAACTCAGCTGAAAGAGTAAAAACCCAGATTTTTTTTTTAGTGTGCCATTGTTAATGGTATAAAAGCTGCCCTTAGGTAACTGACTGCAAAGAGCTACCGAGGACCATTTGTTCTGCTGTTGGTAAGGAGTGTTGCAATAAGGGTGCACTGTATGCCTGGTGAGTATCAGCTTTCCCTGCCCTTTGCACAGTACAGAGTGTGTGGGGAGGGCAGGATGCTCTGGAAGCTGGCATGGCTGTTGAGAAGGCAGTTTGTGCAAGCACGGCTGGAGGAGAGAAGGCACAGTGGCAGGGGAAACCGTCAGGGAATCCTTAGGAAATGTGCAAGGGTCAAGTACCATCCGTGGAGTAACCAAGAGGAGTTAATGCATCTGGACTTTTAATGATCTTAAAGCCATGCTGGTTCAACATTTCTGTGGTGAAGCTAAGTGAGAGGAGCCCAAGCTCACTGGAACAGCACATTTTTTACACTGCACTGTTTCACGCGAGTCGCTCGAGGAGCGCCTCAGATCTGTTGAAGTGCTGACATGCAGTAAGACATTTACCCACCTTTGATGCAGTCACTGTTTTCAATGCACCGCTATAATGTCTAGAAATTCCAGCTGAGATCAAGGGTCCAGTGTGCTTAGTGCTGTAGCAATGCCTAAGCAGAAAATCCCTGCCTCTTAGCTTACAATTTGTGTAGACAAGTTGACAAAGGGCAAGAGAGGAGATGGACTCACAGAGGTGAAATTGTTTACTCAGCATCACACAAAAGGCCTAAAGCAGAAGCCAACATAGGACCTCAAATCTGGTTCAGACTGCTTCTCACTCATCTGCTTTGAGTTTGACTGCTTTTTTCCCCCACTTCAACTCCTGGAATGACTATACTCTCTATAGGAACATGACCTGCAGCAGGCCTGATGTTTTAACATAGATACATTCCCACTATCAAACTGGGTGTAGGAGACAGAACCACAGAAAGCTATTGTAAAAGGATATCCATATCCTGAACTGTGAATGGAACCTCGGCTGGAATCGCTTTCCTTCCTGTAGCATCTTCTGCTACGTGCTGTATTTTCTGTAGGCGCTCAGAAGGATCTACACTTGCCATTCCTAGTGTTGCCTTCTATCACCTGATGACTTCTGTTTGTTGTTACTTAAAGCAGCAGTCTTCCTCGAGTTTCGTTGTAGAGAATCTGCTCCCTTTTTGAGATGAGCACCTGGGTTTCACAAAAATACAGAAACAGAACTTGAACAAACATCCCTCCCTGGGTTTGGGAGGAAGAGGTTGTCTGTACTGCTTTGGGAGGCTGTTTTGTCACTCGGATGTAGGGAGCTCCTTGCAGTGGTCAGTGAGGTGCTTCACCACAGGCTATCTGCCTGCCTTGAACGTTTTGCATTCCCTGGGACATCTCTGCACTGCCTATAAATACTTAGATATGGAGCTGTGGTATGTTAGGGAAAGAGGGCTCTCTAACTAAACTTCTGTTGTCTCACTTTGCGAAGTTCCAGTCGCGTTGCAGAAGAAGAATAAGTTTTGCTCCCTCAGCTAGTCGCCTTGGGAAGGTGCCACAGACGGCTCTGCTGCAGCTGAGGGGACTGGGAGGCTGATCTGCTTTCAGTACTTTCCTTGTGTATGTTTTGGCTTCAGTTTTGATGCTTTAGCACTTACTGACAATGCCTCATGTTGGCTTTATCCAACCTGTCTTGAGTTCTAAGAGTATTTTCATGCTCTGGTCTTACCACAGACCTCACTCTTCACGCTTTACATAGGGCCTGGGTAGCTTTACTCCCCCTCTTATTACAGGAGTAAATATTAGCCAGTAATCATGTGATCTCTGGGATTTCTACATCATGTCACGTTAATAGACCAGCACTGTTTTAAATTTAGCTGATACTCTAATGAAGTTCCAATCTGCAGAGGGTTCTGTTTCCTCCTGTGTCAGTGTTACTTGTGCCTCTAACGTAGGAGGGTGGCTGTTTTCTGTACAGCTTGGCTGACTTTCCCTTCATGTTGAACTTTCACTTGTGTCTCAACATTTCCTCCTGCTTCTCTTGTTTCTGGAACTCCCTGGAAAGCTGTATGAACTTCAAATGAGACTGCTTTCCTTGGAGATAAGTTTCCCTGCAGGATGCATACAGCCTGTTTGTCTACTGCAGCTTCCAGGGTATGTTAAAATATAAGCTGAAGTTTTGGAGCAGTTTCTCAGCTGGTGGGAATTTCCACTTGTTCCAGTTAAAAATTCCCTGCAGCAACTGGGTACAATGATTCCTCTGGGTTGTTGGTGCTCTAAGCATCATATTCATGCACTGGTAGCACATCCCATTTTAGCTCTGCCTCGAGGAAGAGCTCAATTGTCCTACAAGAAGATGAGCACGTAAACCACATCATGGCAAGCCCTTGTGTTGTGCCTCCACGCAGTGGAAGATTTGTGAGCCCAATTTGCTAGTTTGAGTCTGTTTGTGCAGTGGCTGCGTGGTTCTGGACTGTGTGGTGTGATTAGGAAGGTGATGCTGGGTGTGAGTTGAACATGGGCAATTGTGCTCTCAAAGACAACGCCAGTCTGTGTGTGTGCTTGAGCTGTGGTGTGAGGACAGCGGGGACGAGGGCAGTACTCAAGGTGAAAGCTGTGAAGGCTCAGTAAGTGGATGAATTGAGGGAGGTAGAACTCCATGGCCTGTACTGATTTCAAGGGCTGCTGCGGAGGTGGGCTGTGGTAATGTGCAAAACTCAGAGCTAGATAGCTGAACCCATGCCATCGTGGGTTTTGGGCCATGCATGCTGCTCTGTGAGCTAGACTCTGTAGTAAGCAACAGAGAAGTAATAGCTGAGATAGTACCAAAGGAGAAAGTGTATGTGGAGAGAGCAGGGGTAAGGGGTAGGATTGTAACGCTGAAAGATTTGCCAGGATGACACTGAGAGTGTAGTGAAAGAGCAGGGAAGTGCAGGATGAGCGTGGATTACTGGAGAGTGCAGTTTGGTGTGAACAAGGTCTTTTGAAGATGCCCAAAGACCAGAGCCCAAAAAGCTTGTGTAGAGTGTTGCTCCCTGTTTGTTCTCCTCCCAGCAGCTGAGAAAGGTGTTTTGGCTGTTGAGAGCCTCTTTTGTCTTTCTTGCCTTTCCTCTGTGTCTGAGCACAGGGGCACCTTGCCTCTCCAGTCAGCCTCAGTTTCTGTGTGAGGGAGCTTTTCTCCTCCCCATGCTGTGCACCAAAGTTCCCTACCTGTTTTTAGCCCTTGGGGATGCCCCTCCTTCTGTGCTCTCCCCTCCACCATCTGATCCTATTTGCAAACACACCTCTGCTTCCTCCAAAAGTGAACACATGAGGGTTACCTCTTTGGCCTCCCTGGGGAAGCTGCATGGGATTTTGAGGTGGGAGAGCACACGGAGGAACCCCTTTACATCCCACACCTTATGCAGATGTATTCCTCTCCGTGTATCAGTGTGTGGGGCATCTGTGTTCTGACCTGGATGTCTGAGTGGATGAGGATCTTCAAGCCTGCTCCTTGCCCCGGTGTGTGGTCGTGTTCTTTAACAGTGACCTCTCTCTGCACCTCCTCGCGTGTCTGTGCCTCTCTGCTGCTGCTTGTACCTGCCCTAGGGGAACGTTACTGGCAGGGGGGCCCTCGCTGGCACACTAATGTGTGAATAGTTTCTGTGCTTTTCTTCTCATCTCCTCTCTTCCCTTCTCTTTCCCTCTCTCAATGGTGTGTCCAGAAAAGGAAGTCGAGCTCCAGTGTGCATTTGATGGTGAGCACCTCCCGTAAGCTGCCTGCGATTCGTGCGTCCGCCATCCTCATGCCATGCACGCTCGGCTTGTGCTCATCACCCTACATAGCATGTCTGTGCAGGGGGGCGGGGGGCGTCCTGCACTCAAAGGTCCGTGTCCTCACTCAGAAGGCCCCGTGATCCTCTGGCCCCTGGGCCGGTCATACAGTTCCCATTTTGTGCAGAACATCAAGCTGCTGGCAAGGCAGTTTGAGCTTGCCCGCTCTGAGTGTGAAGCGAAGCGAGGCAGTGGCTCTCTCGGGCTCGCCAGAGCAGGTGGGTGTCTTGCCTGGACACGGGGCTTCGTCGTTTTGTCGCAGAGGTACCAAAAAGAGGAGCAGGTGCTTTGGCTGGCGTCGATGCCCTCACCCTTGGTGGGAGCCCTGCAGCGTTAGAACAAAGTGGGAGAGGCTCCAAACGCTGCAGAGCCCGCTGGGGCTCGGCTGTTGGGGTGAAAGGCGTGGGCACGGTGCCGCCGGGCAGCTGGGAGCTGCCGCTCGCTCCTGGGCTCTTTGTGTACTTACAGCCAAGGTCTGTCAGAGCCTGCAGAGTCCCAAACGTCCCTCAGTCCCGATCGCGTCTGTGTGTCCCAGCATGACCACGTACCCAGTAACTGCCTCCCCTGTCCTGTCCGTGTCCTCCTTTCATCCATCCCCATGGCTGATGTCCATAGGATTGGCCAGAGAAGTAGTGTCAGGTGTGCTCTAAGGGAGCAAAGACAGAACTGGCCAGTGCTATCGTAAGGAGTCGTGCCCAGCCTGTGAGATGGTGCCTTTGACACCGAGATACAGACAGTAACTAAGGTACGAGATGAGTTATTGCATATCAGCTCCTTCACACACACACACACACACACACACAGGAGCAGCTGAAAAAGTTTCTTCCCCTATTGCAGGCAGGAACAGGAATGTTCAAGAACTGAGAAAGCAGAATTTGTTTCTACCTTTCAATCTGGAAGATATTTCTCCTCCTTCAATGGCAGCTTAAAACTATGTAAACACAAACAAGTAATCCCAAAATACGGCTTGGGAAATCTGATGGGGGGGAACTGACTTTGCACCAGCCTCAGCTTTAGGCAACTCCAGGGGAGAAGTTCATTGTGCCTTTCTTGCCTTTCTTTTCTGCCCGCTGCAGGCATTACTGGAGCTCCCTCTGCACGTTGTTTTAAAGCAGCTGGGAGGTGTAAACCGTGTGCTAACCTCAGAACACATGGAGGAATGGGTGTCCCTAGTGATATGATCCCCGGTCTGTTGTCTTTCCCTTGCACCCTGTGTGTTGTTTGTGCCTGTGTGTCACTTGTCTGGCTCAGGAAGCGCTGCCAACTGCTGTGCCAAAACTAATCATGTTACGTGGATTTTTAAGAAGGGCCTGGCACCTTTTGAGATGAATTTGGCCTCTTTTAAGTTGAGGTGTTCCTCTGTGAATTACCGAGGCTCATAGCCTGCCCCACAGCCGTGCTGTTGGCTGGCAGGAGGACGGGAAGGAGGGCTACGAGTTGGTTGTGCCACCTGGGGAGGCAGGAGGCAGGGGAAGGAGGGCTACGAGTTGGCTGTGCCAGCTTTAAATCTAGGAAGGTCAGGCTAGTCTTCTCCAGGGAAGGGCAGTTGGTGAAGTGGCCACAAGATGCAGGAGTGTGCAGGAAGCTGAGCACGTCACAAACCTCCATGTTGAGAAAGAGCTGTGGAAAAATGCTTAGGCTGGTCAGCTACCTCTGACTTCCTTGAGACTCAGTCCTGGAGTAAAACCTGGACCAGCAAACACGATACTTGGTGAGGTTCCAGGCTAGCAAACACAAATCTTGGTCTTCTTGAGTCCCCTGAGTGGGGAAGGGAATGATGGATGAACTGTTTAGAGCAGCCTGGAGGGTAGGCTGTGTGCTTTAGGGGTGCATGGGTATGCACTTCAAGGGCATGTCCCACACTTAACGGCTGCTGTCAGCTTCTTTTGAGAACAGTGGCTTCCTGGATGGGGTTTTTCCACCCCCCACCTTTGGTCTCAGTTATAAAGCCTTCCAAAAAATCAGAAGCACTTTGGTATGGCTTTTATCATGCCAGCTTTATCTTATCACAGAGGACTCAGGAAAACGGGCTGTGCTCTTCTCAGTGGAAGAGATAGATCTCTGTGTTAGGATCACTGTTTATGAAGCAGGAGAACCTCTAGTGCCATGTGGAGGGCTGGACCCAGGTGCTGCCAGACCTCTTACATCCACAGCAACCTGCCATTTCTTCTGCCATCAGGCTGGAAACTCATAGAGGAAGCAAAGCTCTCAGAAGGCTTTAGTCTGACGACAGTGTGGGGATGTACAGGAAGAGGCAGTAAGCAGTAGTTTGGGAAGTGTTTCTCCTTTCTTAGCTTTGAGGATGAGTGTGTCATTATTGGTTTGTTTATTTTTACATGGACTTCATTCCTGCCTTTCTCTTCGACTTCCTCCCCTCTCCACCTGCCCCATCTTCCTCTTCTGTTTCTCTTCTTCTCCGGAAGACATAGCTAAGTCAAGGTGTGCTGCCTACGAAGACAAACTCAGGTATTAGTAGGTGTATGTGAAGTCTCAGCCTTGCAGGATCTCTCTCTGGTTGACATGATTAAACCTTTGGCAGATGTTTTTGAGCTCATCGCTTGACTTCTGTGTTCATTGTGGGGGTTGCTGGGTGATGAGGGCCTGATGTTCTTGCAGTATGAGTTGGCACTCCCCAAGAACAGTGGAATTGACAGCAGCTGCAGTGAAGCCACGCTGCTGGGAGCTCCCATCCAGTAGCCTTTATCTGTTAACCAAGGGGTTTGAGTGAGGCTCCTGCAGCGCTGATCTGGACATTGTTGCTGGTGTCTGGCAGCAAGAGAGCTGTTTACCTGGTGTGGGGCTTACACAGCAGTGTAACTTCTGGGCCTGGTTCTCCAACAACTGACTGGATTTGTGGGCTAGGAACTATATACTAGTTCTATACTAGTTACACTAGTATAAGCTACACAGTTTTGGCTTCCTACAAACACAGACCTCGCTCACTTCTGCCGTACCTGATGTGCTTTACTCTATGAGATGTTTCTTTGCAGCAAACTGGTGACTGCTTCACTGTAGTGCTGGGTGAATGCAGGAAATGGAGATTTTTGTCCTTCTACCACAGTTGCAAGAGAGACTGAAGAAGGGGAAAAAAGACACAAAACCACTGGTCACCATCCAGAGGACTTGCTCCTTGGGGCACTACAGGGTGTGCTCCTTCTGTCCCACCCCCATCTCTTCCCATATTTTGGTCCTGAAGTCTCTTTGTTCAGGTCACAGCAGGGACACAACACACCATTCCACACCTTTTTCTCTACCTTTTCTAGGGCCGATTACACTGCTTTTATTGCATCAGTAGGTTCCCTGGGACCCTCGGCATCTTCACATGCCCAGGACTGTTCCTGCACACTTCTGCCCTCCTCAGATACAGCTCCATTTGTCCCCTGTTTGAGACTGCACCATGACTGCTGTGTGTCTCTCACTTCTGTAGTCTCTTTCTCTCGGGACTGCTGCCACCTCTTATTCTTCTTCACCCCATACTTTATTGGTGCTCGTTACAGGATTCTCCCCATCCCTTTGGGATGCAGCCTCTTTCCTTTCCATTTTTCCTTCCTTATAGCTCTAGCGGTCCAAGCACATTTGGGTTTTGGTCCATCCCTTACAAAATCCGTTGTCTCTGAGGGATGGATGATGTCCAGCGACCCAGACATCTCTCCTCCTCCCACCCTCTTCCTGGTGACCCAGCCCGTGGGGAGGGGAGGGTGTGAAGAGACGGTTGGGGTTGAAGCAATACTGTCGTTTTTCTTGCTGTCTCTGCTGCCCAGCAGGGGAACTAAAACCGTGTTTTTCTGTCTCAGCCACAGAGCAACAACAAAACCAGTATAGTAAGCACTGCAAAAGAATCACCCCCAGTGCAGACGTCCATGGTATCTTCCCCAACCGCTATTTTTTTTCCCCTTGTTTGGTTTAATTTTGATCCTGTCCCTCTCCCCTTCTCTCCTTCCCCCTCATTCCCGAGTGCCGCTTGTGCTGCTCTGTTTCAGCTTGTGTTTTGGCTTCGTTCTGTCTGTGTTCTGTGCTGCTGTGGGGCCTGATAACACAGGCTTTGGGGTGGGGGTGCTGAGCAAAGCCGTGGTTGGAGTGGGGGATCGCAGCTTGCCTGGACTTCCCCATGTGCCATCCCTGTATTATAGTTCTGTATGTCCCAGTCAACTGTTCCCGCTGGCTTTGGGGAGGCTGGTTTGAAGAAGGGAGTGGAAAGCTCCGTCCACTTTCCCAGCACTCAGGAGATGGAGGATGGACTTCAGGACACCACAGAGGAAAGGGCAGGCAAAGGGTTTTTAGAGGAATCCTTTGATGGATCCCTTTGGCCCCCTCAGTTGTGTGGTTGGCCCTCTGCAGCTGGCTGGCTTGCTGGGCTAGCGTTTTCTGTTTGGGCTGTGTGCTGTGGGCTTCATAGGGTGCCCAGGGCCTTGTCTGTCCAACAGCCCAGCTCGGTGTGGACTGTGCCTCAGCATGCTCAGGGCAGTGGGGGCACACAGGGAGATGGCCCAGCTCGGTGTGGTGTGTATCTCAGCACGCTGGGGTGAGTGGGGGCACACAAGGGGATGGTCCAGCTCAGTGTGGTCTGTGCCTCAGCGTTCTGGGGTGAACAGGCAGCAGTGCAGGGTGAGACAGAGGCAGATGAGCGAGTGTTCAACACCACGCCATCACAGCCCAGGGGGCCGTCGCCAAGCCCCTCTGCGAGAGGGAGAGCACTAGATGGTGCAGGATGAAGTAACGGATGATGGCAGGAGCTGGTTAGCACCCACAGGCCGGCTAGCTGCTCTTTGTTGTGTGTCTCTAGAGAGCTGGATTTGGCAGGTTTTTTTGAGGCGTGGGGGTGGGATTGGATGTTTTTGTTGCTTGTTGCAGGGCGAAGAGTTCTTTGGGACACTTCATAATTTTCTGCTTTCCCTTCACTGGCTTTGATCATGATGGTTCTGGGACAGAGGCAGCGTTTCTAAATTATTACTTGCTGTGACTGGAACTGGATCTTATTTTGGAGACTTTCAGAAAAACGTGCCTTTTTTCACAGCCCAGTTCCCTTTCCCGCTCCTCTCTGAAGTGGCAGTGAGGCGCTCTGCTTACTCCCTTTTCGTTATGGAAATTATGAATGTCCCTTTTTTAAGGGTAAGATACCCAGCAACCTTCCCAAAAAACCTGGGAGACAAAGGCCCCAGCTTAGTGCTATCCTCCTCCCTCCGAAGCGTACTGCAGTGAGGATGCTGCTGAGGGGTCCTTCCTCCATGAACGGCTACAGAGGGTGGAGACCGACTGCTCAGTTGCCATCTGGTGTCTGTGGCAGCCTGGCTTACTGGAGGCAAATTGGGAATTAGGGGCAATTGCAGGGAAGCTGGGGGCTTTGTCTCCTTGTAAGTGCAGCTTTTAGTGCAGCGTCTCTCTTCAGGAAGCCTTCTGTGCAGGAGGTGTGTGCGTGTCCACGCGAGCACACGTCTGCTCTTTGAAGTTTGTGCTTTGGTTTATTTAGTTGGGGTTTTTTTTTCTGTGTCAGTCACCTTTTCTCCACTTGATGGGGAGTGAAAAAGAAATGAGTGAATGCTTTGGAACTAGAGCTTAATGATTCTTCCATCCTTTCCTAGGAGCCTCAAACAACTGTTGTCCATAATGCTACAGATGGCATAAAGGTAAGGGATGGGAGTGTTGCCAGAGAAAGCTCCGCTTCTCCCGTGTTGTTCTCGTCTTCCCTTGTCTTCCTTCGATTCCTCCTTTGCCAAAGTCTGGTTTGTAGCATGCTCCTGAATCCCGTGCCAGGACACTGGGAGGGTTGATCCAGGCAGTGGATCTCTGGAGGAGGCTGAGTAGGGACAACTGTTCAAACACGGTCATCTCTTTCCTGCTGCGGTGTATAATCGCCACTCTTTCGTGTGTGGGGTGGAAGAGAAGACACAGACACTTACTCACTTCTCTCTTGTTTTTTTTTTTCTTCTGGAAATGGAGCCCTGTACCTCTGAGAAAGCCTAGGAGCCCTTCTTTAGCTTCTTGTGGCTATTCTTCCTCCAAACAGAAACAAGTCCCATTTGATGTCATCTGACAGAGTTTGGTAACTTCTGTCCTTGTAAAAGTTCTGGGTAGATGGCTTGAACGGCTTGAACATGCAAAAGCTGAGCAGAGATGCTGCTAAGCTTTGATTAATGGCCTGCTTCCATCCAAATCTTCCTTGTATCGTCCTCTCCCTGCCATCCCTGCCAATGTTTTTGCGCTTTTCCCCATCTGACTTCACAAAACAATCCCACCTGTTGACTCCCGCTCCCGACTGCTGATGCCTGGTAATGCTCTGTTCTGCCGTGCAGGGTTCCACAGAGAGCTGTAACACCACGACTGAAGATGAGGATCTGAAAGGTAGGTGGTTTGCCTGTGATGTCTGATACGGTTCAGTGCAGGCAGGGGATCCTGGAGATCCCATCACTGCCTTTAACTATCTTCCCAGAGGCCTGTGTCTGGCTCGGTTCATAAATCTGCTGTGCCGCTGTCATCCCTGTCACAGCGGAGCCGTGTGTTGGGGAACCAGCTGGCGTGGCCTCTGTGGTATATAACCCCTGTTTGCCCTGAGCCACTTTGGTTTTGTCTCGGAGTTGAGAGTTCTTTTTGTTCCAAATCATAACGTGTTCATCTCCAGTCCCTTTTTAGGCATGGAAGACCCCTACCAGACCCCTGAGTTTTGGAGTCTGGTTGTGTTTTTGTGCTTCCCTGCAGGTTACAGGGAGTTGAAACCTCTCTGTTACTGCTCAGTCTCCCTTCTCACTCCTTTCTGGGAATCTCCTTAGTGATGTGCACGTACCTCCTCTGTATTTTTTTCTCTTTGGGTCTATTTTTGTTTCTAAGATGAAGATCATTCTCAGCCTGTCTGCTCTGAATGGAAATTGTTTTTCCCGTCCTTGACTTGTCAGTAAAAGGAGAGGCTAAGAAGAGATTTCACACTTCTCAGTGACCATATCGTAAATATTCTGTGCTGTCAGGAGCTCCAAGTTCCTTATCTGCTCCTGTTGTCTGAGCAGCTGTGCTTTTCCTCATCTCCCCCTAGAAGGACGAGCAGCCGTTTTCCCAAGTGAGCAGTTCGGGACGGGTGAATGCAGTTTGCATTCTGAGGCAAACGTGTTGAACACTTTGCATTTTTAGGCAAGGTGTTCTCAGTCTCCCTGTAGCCAGAGTTACATATCCAGGGAAAAATCAATGCTGACCCTGCGGTGCAGCAGCAGCGTCACCTCTGTCAGCTGGGCTGGTTCCTGATGCGTTTCCCATGGCTTATGGCAAGCTGCTGGCTCCTCTTCTGAGGTGTCACAGGGAGCAGAGGCACATGCCACTGAGTGAATGAGCTCTGCACTACAGCTTGTTTCAGACCTGACCTCGTTACAGGACAGGATTCTAGCTCCCACCTTTTTGCCACAGAGTAATCGGTGGTTTAAGAACCTAGCTTTGAGGGAAGGCAACTGGTTGGTTTTGATAGTGTGGTAATTGGTTTATCTAATCTCCCCTGGGTACCCATCCAGGACAAGTACTTGTCCAGAGCCTTGTCTCCTCTGACAGCTTTTGTTCAGGAGAGGTCCCAGGCTTGAGCCAGTTGAGCCCAGTCTTTTAAGTCAGGAACACAAATGCTGTGAGGAGAGGAAGGCTAAGACTGGAATGGAAGGTGATGGGGAGGGAGAGCAGCTGGCCAGGGCTAAATCAATGAAGAATTTTACAGGGCTACATTGCTACTGAGTTGTAGGGGTTTTTTTAATCAGAGGCTAGAAAATGTTGGTGTGATTTTAATAGAAGGAAGCATCTGAGTGGTGGTTGGGAGAGAAGGAGCTTGCACAGTAATGGTTTGTGCTGTGGGCAGCTCTGGTAATTCTAGCCCTTCAGTTTTAAGTGTAGCAGTGTTGCCCAGTGTTCCTTTCCCACTCCTGCCCCTCTGTGCTTGAAGCTAAGCCAGCACTCGAGCAAAGCTTCAGTAGACCAGAAGGTTTGAGGGTGTTGGAGTTGTGAGCGTTCTGTGTAGCTGTGGCTCTGGGACGAGGGGAGCGCTTGTGCAGTTCCTCTGCCAACTTCTCCTTCCCCATGGACGCCGGGTTAGGCAGCTCTGTGCTGCTGTGGTGTAGGAGACACCAGTCCTGAGCCATCAGGGACAGCTGCCTCAAGGATTATGTTGTTTGCACCGTGGTGGGGCTAAAGGCAGTGCCCTCACAGCCCTCTGTCGTTCCAAATTGCACAGCAGGTCCATGTTGTAGAGCTGTCTACTTGGCTTTGCTCTGGAGGAAACTCCTGCATGTTTTGTGCCTAGCATTGTGGTTTCTTTAATGTTCTCCTGTTTCCTTTCTCTTTTTTTGTTGACTGAACTTGCGTGTTCTGTTTGTGTTTGTGTTTGATTCCCTGCCATGCTAGCTTCCCCTCTCTCCACCGGGGACGGCAGCTCAGTGCTTGAAGGACGGAGGCACAGTGAGAGCAAAACACAGACTGAGTCCATGCAGTCCCAGCTTTCTCTCTGTTTCTCAGCCAGTAAGTCCAGGGGTGCAGTGCTTCACGGCATCTTTTTCTCACCCCTCCTTCTTCCACCTTTCCCATTTTTCCTCCCCTGAGATTTTTTCCTTTCCTCAACTTCCTTCCAGAACATCAATTATTTGGGTTTTTTTTTTCCATTTCCAATACTCCAGAACAAAGAGAAATCATCTCCCTTCCTGCCAGACACCTTCCTTTGCACACCAATTTTCCCAACCTTTCCTTGTTTAAAAAAACAAAACAACAAGCCCCGACCAAACCAGAAGCTCATCCCAGCTTATTCCATTGCTTTCATCTGGGCCAGACCCAGTGTTCTCTGCAGAGATGCTGCCTTTCAGGGCTTCCTTGGGCAGGCCACTGCATCTCTTAGTTTTCCTTTGGTGAACGGGGTCAGTGGTGCAGCTCTGCTCACGGAGGGGCTGCGTGAGGCTGCACTCAGCCTCGCTTGTCGAGAAGTTCTGAGCACCCCAGACACAGATGGTGCTGGGGAAGCGCAAAAGGACTGAAAAACAGATCTAACAGACTGTTTCAGGGATGCTTTGGAAGGGAGGTTGTGGCTGCTGGAAGACCCCATAGCATTTCTGAATCCATGGTTAGGTACTCTGAGTGAATATCCTTGGAAAGTGTTGGCTCCAAGGGGCATTTCTCTGTCGTGAGCTTTACCTCGTGTGTCTGCCGCGATAGCTCAGTTACCGCCTGATCTTTCCTGAGTTGGCTTCCTCCATAGAGGAGCCTGTGGCTGAAAACCTCTGAAAATGGGTGTGAAAAAAAAAGCTAGTAGGTTGGAGATAGTCTTAGGTGGGCTTCCCCCTACACAGACATACCATTCTGGCTACGTAAGGACTCTTCCACTATAGCTTTAAACAGTGTGAGCTGGAAATGTCTGGACCTTTTGCTTCTGTTCCACTCCCTCTGGGAAGGAAGGAAGGAACGGGCATGCCCTCATCTGTCTCCTGCTGGCTTCCTGCCCTGGCTTCCCGCACACAGCACCAGTAGTGTAGTAATGCTGCTCTCGGAGCCTCTGCTACCTGTTTTTTAAGGCAGCTCTAAGCATATCAAACTGCTGGTTCATGAGGTGCCGTGGGACAGGTGTTTTGCCCAGCCAGAATGGAAGGGAAATGATCTCTGCTGAAGTCCTTTTTGCTGTGAACTGTCCATCACTGCTTTATTAACTGCCTCCTCTTGCTGATAGCAAGGCCCTGCTTGGTAGGCTGAGTAGTGCCAAACCGCTTTTCTGCCAAGCGGGACAGCATCCTCCCACCCTGCCACCCTCCGAGTCGAGATTTGCAGTGATTTGGATGCCCTGCTTGCTTTCCCTTTCGCTCACATCTCGTACTTGGCCTCACGCTGCTTAGTCACTACTCGGACGGGTGCTTTAGGTCACTCCTAATGCCACCTCCAGCAGCCTTTAGTGCGGTGTTTCTGCACCGGTGTCGGACTGGTCGCCTCTGAGCAGCGTCTGACCCAGCTGATGTGTGGCAGGGGGAAGGAAGGAGGTTGCTGGGACGAGGATGTCTCTGTGTGCCGACCGGGTTTTGGGGCTGTGTTGTGTGTTTTGTACTTCTCTGTCGGTTTTTATTTTGCTTTCTGGTTTGTGGTTTTGTTGGTCTGTTTATTATTTTAATTGCTTACATTTGTTTTGCAGCTACACAGTCTTGTGAAGAGAAGCTTCTTGCCTGGGACAGCCCAGGGCAGACCTTGGAGTTAGAGCGTGCTCGGTCGGAGCCTTTGCTAACTCCAGTAGTCCCCTTTGTACTTAACCGTGCACCGTGTAAGTTAGCAGCTGGGGAGCAGTAGCGGCGTAGTGCAACTCGTGATGGTATCACCGTAGATGTAAAGCTCTCCCTTTCCTCTCTCCACCTCCGCGCCCCTCACCGCCCGCCCGGGGACGGGACGGCGCCGGCTGCACGGAGCGGCGGCTCCCGCTTGGGGGCGCCGCAATGCCTTGGCCGCCGACGCGGTGCGGTGACGGCGCGGGGGCTCAGCCCGCCCTCAGCTCTCACTGCTCTCAATCCGCCCTCAATCCGCCCTCAGTTCATCCCGCCCTCAGCCCGTCCCGCCCTCCGCCCTTGCTCGGCTGGCTCCTGCCTCAGCCGCGCCGTTCCCGGTGCAGCCGCCGCAGGCTCCCGGTGGGCTGCTGTGACAAGGACGCTTCGTGTGTTGCACGAAGCAGCTCCTCTGTCCGCGCAGGTCCGGAGCGCCAGGAGACCCCCCGCGGGTTCATGGAGGGCGGCAGGCGGGAATGCCTTTCCCTGAGACGCCCCGAGGCTCCATCCCTGTATAGACGTCTTTCAAAGTCTGGAAGTGTGTACAGCCTGAGTGGCAAAACCAGCTCCCGTGCTATTAAAGGCAGTTGTCCCCTGTCCCAGATGTTTCCATGAGGTTATTGTCTTGTTGCTGTTCGGCTGCACTTATCCATGGTGGGATGAGATGCACATGAGAATGAACATGGGAGTGCGGTTCAGACTGGCATCTTCTAGCATTTAGAGTAAATTCATCTTGACTTGGACATCTAAAGATAGTAGATTGGACTTAACCACCGTCCCCCTAACGATAAGCGTTTGAGATGCCTCGGGTGGCTGGTTCCACTTTAGGTGCCTGCATTTTAGATGTCTAAAGACAGATACATTCCAGTTCTGGTGGTAGGAATTGTAAATTGTTCAGTAACATTGAAGACGACGTTAGAGCACCTCCTAAATGCTTGTGTAATGTGCGGGATATTCTGCCTACGGGGGAAGTGTAGGGGAAGGCTGAAGAGATGTGAGGGTGTGCACCTAGGCTCAGACATAGTGCACATAAGGTTGTAGAACTAGGGACTGGCTGAAGCAAACTGCCTGAGGAACAGAGTGCTCACTAGTACCTGGCTAGGAACTGTTCATCCAACCCATCCATCTCGCTGTGGTTGTCTTTCTAGCTTGTGGAAGTCATCCTCACATATCCTAGTTGCCTGGTTGCAGCGTTCGTGATAGCTGAGATACCAGTGATGGCGATAGGCAGGCTGTTGGGAAGCTTGGTCTGTGTGGTGGCTGTTTGTATATATAAACTACTGTGGTGAAGGGTTTCCAGAGCTTAAGCTGACAGACAAGTGCTTCACGTTTGCACATTCACTGATACTCATTGGCCAGACTCCCCAGAAGCATCTCAGGCTGCCGTTCAGGACACCTCTGGTGCTTTAGACCTTTCTAGAAGAGGAGAATCTGACATCCTTTTATTTTACTTTCTCCCTGCATCATGGGATCACCGTTCCCCTTTCATACCACCACCCCCTACTCTCATGTGGATGGCTGTTGTGATTGCATATCTCCAGAATGCAGGGAGCAGCATCCCATGAGATCTAGAGTAACGGTGCTCTGCAGATTGCTTGTAGGAAGTACCCACCAGCCCCATCTTCCCACCGAGGTCTTGCACACGGTTAAACTGCTCTTTCTTCTTGTTCCGTAGTGCGTAAGCAAGAGATCATTAAGATAACAGAGCAGCTGATAGAAGCCATCAACAATGGAGACTTTGAGGCTTACACGTAAGTACAGGTGGCTTGTGACAGGTTGTTACCAGCTTGTGTGCAAGTAACATCCAGCTCCTGGCTATGAGGAGTTGTCGTGTAGGGATGTGCTTTTTAGCTGCCAACAGTTAGGAGTGGGCACGTGGCAGAGTGTCGAGTAGAAGTCGGGTATCAAACAGCAACAGGAGTGACAAGGAAAACGTTCAGGCTTTGTAAGAAAAGTTGGGGGAAGGGCAGTGAGATTTGCAGAAAGAGAATGAAAGAAAAGCCAGAAAACTAGAGGCTTGTTTGTACGTGAAAGGCCAACTAGCAACAACTCCATGTTGTTCCAGTGCCACTGAGACCTCCAGGAACTTGCTCTCTGGAGTAGGGAAATAGGGGGATACAGGGTGTGAGTCAAAGGCCTTGCTGGTGCTTCACTGTGTGGACAGCTCTTGGGCTCAAATACAGACTATAAACATGTGATGCTTTTCTTTGCAGAAAGATCTGTGATCCTGGCTTGACCTCATTTGAACCTGAAGCACTGGGGAACCTGGTTGAAGGAATGGATTTCCACAAGTTTTACTTTGAGAACTGTGAGTGGGTATATTTGGTAACACCGACAGCTTTCTCTCTTAATCCTCCCTCGTGTCACGTCTTGGGGGTGAAGTTGCCCTTGTTTTTACCGGCTGTCAGAACCAGCAAGAACTTGCTTGTTCCTGGGTTATAATGCATTCATAAGAGCCAGCGTGTTTTCTCCCAAAAGCCTTTTTCAGCAATGATTTCAATTCTAACCCTCAGACTCTTTCACTGTAGGCTTACAGTTTGCCTGGTGCAAACGTTTTGTAAGTAGGGACGGCTGGAGCTTTAAAAGCTTGAGGCACCGGATTTCCTACTGATAGGGAAATGGAAAAAATGAGCACATTTGCATGGAAATAACATGTATGTTTGGGCCAAACTTAAAGGTAGCCATGCACAACTCAGTCACATCTTCACTTTGAGCTTTCCCTGGACAGTTTCAGAGCTTTAACACTTGATGAACCCATTATGTGGATACAAGAGTCGCCTTGTCAGCATGGAGCCAGAAAAGGAGTTGAGAGAAATGCTGTCATTTATGCTAGTGGGCTTGCTTCCCCTCCTGCATATCTCCACAGGATAAGATGATTGACATTTAAATCCTCAGCTGTTCCATTTGTTTTATTTTGGGGGTTAGGTCAAGGTCCCTAGTATAAGCAATTCCTGGTGCTCCCACTATGCAGAGACTTTGTCTCTCTCAAAAGCCTGTTCTGGAGTGATTTTTTTTTTTACCCTTCTCTGAGGCTCCTTCAGGTTGAATGCAGGCCTGGCTTAAAGATCCCCAGATTACTGACTCCTTTGCAACAGTATGCTGCGATTTAAAGATCTTTTCCTATAACTGAAGCAGCAGCAGCATTGATGCTGAGAAAAGTGGCCAATGTGCTTTGCACAAGAAGTGGGAGCAAGGGTCCCAGGGGATTTTATGCAGTAATAAGTGTTCAGTTTCTGAGGAGAAGAACAGGTGATAGGAGAAAGAATTGCTTGGATTTTGCTTGGAAAACTGCAGGAGCAGTTTTGATTGTATTCCAGGATGCAGTGGGAGACGAGTAGAATGCAAAACAGAGACTGGAGGGTGTAGGGGGAAAGCTATTCCTTCTTTTAGTCGTAAGGTGAAGCTGATGGGTTCGCATGTTCTGGCAGTGCTGTCGAAGAACAGCAAGCCCATCCACACGACCATCCTGAACCCGCACGTGCACGTGATCGGGGAGGACGCGGCGTGCATCGCCTACATCCGCCTCACGCAGTACATCGACGGGCAGGGCCGGCCCCGCACCACCCAGTCCGAGGAGACCCGCGTCTGGCACCGCCGCGACGGCAAGTGGCTCAACGTCCACTACCACTGCTCTGGAGCTCCTGCAGCACCTCTCCAGTGAGGATCAGATACGGGTATGGAATGTGGCAATCCCTCTATGCGGCAATTTACTACTCAGGGCTGTTTAGGTGGCTGCGAGGGAACTATATCTCTAGTTGTCTGTAAGGTAAAAGCGTGTGCTGATCAGTTGGTGTGCCTTTCTCTAAGCTCTGGACTCTGTTGGAGGAGCTGCCACTCCTGATAATTAGGAGTTCTGTTGCCAGCACAGTGATGTGCTACCCTTGTAGCAGCAGTGCTTCCTCCCAGGCACTCAGCCCTGCGCTCTCAGATAGAGCGTTGATCCAGAGCAGAAAGGAAGCGTGTCTCATGCTGTGCACAGGTTGGCTGTTTCCCAGCTGTGAGGGATCTGCCTTTACGTGCTGGAGGTGATTTCACAGAACTTTTTTTGATGGGGACGTCATATTCTAGAGAGAGTGTTGTAAAACCCGTACAGAACAATTTCTGTGCCGCAAGGGTGAAAGCTTATTCATCTAAATTTTACTACCACTTTTCTGACTAGCAGAAGCTCTTTAGTGTACAGTGTTGAGAAGACTCGGAGGAGAAAAAAAGGTCTAAACAAATAGCAACATCAGAGGATTTAAAATATCCCCAATTAGCTCGTCACAATTCAGCATTGGAGGGAATTTTGGTTATGAAATTTGACACGGAAGGAACAATTGCTGCTTGTTCCTGAAGGGCAGCAGATGCATTTGCTCGTGCAGCATTTGGGCATTCTCATTTATTGCCTTACTGGTGTCTTTTAGTTAGATGTGCAAAGCCCTTCTGCCTCCTTTCATCTCATGCTGAGGTATACGTCACGTTTTATTTTAAAGATGGCAATTTTCTAATGTTAAGGCCTTTTTACTAAAGATTTTCTATTTAAAAGCAAACACAAAACCCATCTACATCTGGGGGAGAAGCTTTTTTTAACGTGGCCATCTGAGGATGAACCTCTCTAGTTACCACTTGAGTCCTAATCTTGTGTACTAATTGAGGCTGAGCCAAGAGCAATTTTTATTCTTACGTGTTGTGAGGGATTCAGCCTTACTGAAGGCAGTGGAAAGGAATGTGAACTACCACAAGCAAACTGCAGAGGTCACAGATGGAATTTGAAGCAAAAGCCAGTTGGGGGCACCAGAAGCAGAGAAGCTTTCAAGAGAGAGAGCTGGACAATCAGATGAATTTCCAAGGAAGTAAGGCAGTGAGGAGGATAAAGCCTTTGCAGGGAAACAAAAAACAACTCGCTTGTATCAGTTTTCATCACAGAGGTGTTGAGGGAGACTCCTGACCTGGATTTAGTGCAAAAAAAGATGCAGAATAAGTTAGTAAATTGATGATTGGTACTGTCTGGTTGGCTATGCCTAGGAGTTCTCAGGAAGCTTAGGGATGCAGAGCCTTAGCTGCTTCAGAAGAGGTGTGTTTCCCTCACTTGGCTGCTGAAACGTTGCACCTCCTCCAACAGTATGTGCTGGAGGGTTTCTGAAGAATGCAGAGCAGAAGCCATTTCCAAACCACAGAATGTTGGTTAAAGCCGTATTTTTAAACCCCTCTATAAACTAAATTGAAATATTTGCATGCATTTCTGGATCCTGAAGGAGCTGTAACCACACGCAATTACGAGTGGGGTCAGCCCCATCTGAACACACTGAATCGCTTTGGAGCAGCGTTGGCCCATGTGCAGCGAAGGGTGAGGATGAAGGAATGAGGTGAACAAGAACACTTAAATAGAACTCGGTGGTTTGTTCTCACCTGGAAGGCAGAGTTCAGTTTTGGGAAAAGACATCTGAAAAAAAAGGAAACAGCAGCTGTAAAAGAAGTTTGAGGTTAATCAGAGGACTTGGGTGTTAAGGAGGGAGTAGGAACTGAGAAAGGAGAAAACGAGTAAGAGAGTTTGCAACAAAGATTTTTAAACTAAGACATGGTAGAAAGAAGATTTTGGCAGCACTTTCAGGGCAGAACACTGTTAAATAAACATGGAAAAACCCCTTAAAACTGAATGGAAGTAAATCCCCAGTCATTTGGCACAAGAAAGTTAGCCAGAAAGAGCTTCTGCTAGAAGCAGTCACCAGGCCTACGACTTTGCAAACTGCAGAAAAGCTCATACATCTGTTTAAATGCTGAAAGCAGTCAGAGACACAGTTACCAATGACTTAAAAGAAAAGAATGCTCCTTCAGTTCAAGGCAAAGGCCGATGGGGAGTGAGGCAGAAGCTGTTCCTTAGGGCCACGGCCTTCCATCAACCCCTGGGAAACTTCTTAGGCTCCCTAGGGTGGCAATGTAAGGCAGTGAGCCCAAGTCTGCTCCTGTCGAGCAAGTAGTTGGGCTTTGTTGGCACACTCAGCCACCTGAGTGCGTGCTCTCCTCACGAGCCCCAGGCTGTGCTGCCTTAGGAAGGGCTTCTGCCTGCACCAAAGAACTAACCTGTGGAGAACACGTGCTGTTAACTGTGTACAGCTAACGTTTGGCTTTGTTTTCCTTCCCTCTCCTTTCTGGGTGGACACTACCTCTTCTCGGCTGCAGCGACTTGTGGAGATACTCAGCTGGAGGGCAATATCTTCTTAGCAAGCAGCTCTGGAGTGCCTGAGTGACAGCAACGGTCATGTCTGTTTTGACATTAACAAAAAAAAAAAAACCAACAAAACCACAAACCAAACCAAATCAATCCAAATTACAAACGGGCAGCAGCCAAATGCACGAAACCCTGCATGCATCTGATGCTCCGGGCGCTGCCTTGCTGTTGTTTTCCATGGATCCATCGTGTCTGTTTCTGCTGTACGAAGGTGTTTTTAAATCCTAAAAAGCAAAACGAAAACACACACACACACACACACACACAAGAGGACATGTTTGTATAAAAAAAAAACAGGAATAATGCTAAATAAATGACAGATTATCTGACATGCCCCCTCCCCCAGGGCTAAGCAAATGGCAGCAGCTGGACATCTTTCTGAAATGAAGTGAGGGGGAAAGCAAAAGTGAAGGAGAGAGAGAAAGAGTAGAGGGAGAGCAAAAAAAAAAAGGAGGCGGCTGGAGCAGCAGCGGATGGCTGAGCTGTGCTCCCCGGAGCCACGGCGGGAGGGAGCATCACACCCCGGGCTGTGCTGTGGCTTCCATCCCTGAGAGGTGGCGAGCAGACCCCAGAGGAGCCAGTGTGAAGACTGGGGTTGGAGAGAGAGAGAGAGAGAGAGAGAGAGAGAGAGGAGGCGCTTCTCTTCCTGTCGCCCAGCAGACTGACTTCAGCCTGTTTGTTCTTCGGTTTCTGCACGGCGAGAACGCTCTGCGAAGCTGGTTGCTCGGCTGCTGGATCCCAAAACAGACTTTTTGTTCATGTTGTTGTTGTTGTTGTTGTTGTTGTTGTTTAAAGAGAGAAAGAAAAAAAAAAAACCAACAAACCGAAATGGGATGTTGGTTTCAAACTCAAGGTGGAAGTAAGGATTGAGCAAAAAATGTGTCTAAGTGGTGAATCTTAACTAGCAGCTCGCTCTTCAGAGATACTGGTTTGAGCAACAGCCACTACCTGGCCAAACGTGGAGGTTTGAAGCCAGCTTGTTGAATGGAACAGAACCAAACCAAACCAAGCGTTGCATTAAGAGCAGAGGTGTTTAGAGGAAGAGGGTACATGTATGGGATTTTTCTTTTCTTTTGTTTGTTTGTGTTTTTCCCTCCCTTTTCCTTTCTAGTAGCGTAGTTTGGGATCCACAGTGCCGCAGAACACGTGTTCCTTAGGAAGCAGACAAAAACCTTAGCGTTACGTTCTTCATGAAGACTTGCACATACACTCCTATATGAGGCATAAATAGCGTGTGGTTTTTTTTTTCTTTTTATACTGAAATAGATGCACCCATAGAAGTTAAAGGGGTTCCCTGGCCTCCTGTTTCATTTGTTTGGTCCCCAAGCACAACAGCAACGGGAGCCAGCAGCCCCAGCCAGGTGCTTCTCCCCACCACTAACCCATCTGATGTTCGTATGTGTCACGTTTCCTAGTGTTTATTTGGGTAATCGTTTTCTGGTTTTTACAGTGATGTTGTAACACACAAAGCTGTCAGATCAGAACCTCAGAAAACCGCAGGGGGAAGGACTCCAGGCCACCTCCCGGTGTTGCCTCTGGGTGTCAGAGGATACCTCATGAAGCAGAGGGGAAAGGGAATTAGCACATGATGCTCTGATGTTCGTCCTTTGGGCCAATTCATCTTCATTTCTTTTCTTTGCTGCAAAAGGAGTCTGTTTCCTTTGCTGGTTGGGAAGGGGGGAGGGGAGGGGGTTGGGATGGGATGTGGAAGTATGTTGCTGACCTTACCAAGGAGGGAGCCTTGTCCCAAGAAGAAAATGGCAGACCTGATGGGATTTGCCCTCGCCGAGAGAAGGCATCACTTGTAGAAGCTGGAATGGGCTTTTACCTGAGTTTCTGTCTACTGCTATTTGGGGTTTTTTTTTGGATCTTGAGAGGGAGTGAATGTGATTGCACTGACAGCAGACTAAGTGTGCAGCAGCCTTTTTGCAGACTACAGAAGAGGGGAGAGCCAACTGGGAAGTTTAATCGTTATTTAACAGGAGGCAGAAAACAAAAGCTGTCGCACAAAGCGGAGCTGTCGTCTTTTGCAACAGAGAGCCCTCTGCTCCCTTCCCTAGAGAGCTGCTGTCCCACACCAGGACTAGACCAGCAAAAGCCCCAGTGAAGGAAAAAGACCATCCACACTTCCCAGGTTTTGTCTGAGCAAATACCCTTTCCTTCCTTCCTTCCTTCCTTCCTTCCTTCNCCCTCCCTCCCTCCCTCCAGAGCACCCCAGGGAGGAGTGTGGGGGACTGAACCCATGGCGAGGCGGGGCAGGGGGGAGGCAAACACTAGACTTGGTTGTTTTGAAGCATTTTTAAGACAGCACTAAGCCAGTGAGTGAAGCGGAAAAAGTGAAAAAGCCTTGATATTTTATTCAGATTTTCTTTTAAGCCACAAGGAGAGAGCGAACAGGAGATTAAAAAACCCATAAACACAAACCATCATGCATGCCTTCTTTTAGGTCCGACCTTCCTTGTCTCTTTACCTGATAACTATTAGTAACTAAAAAGAAAACCCTCTGTATTAAGTACCTGCATCTTTCAGAGAAGATGTTCAAAGAACAGAGCTGGTGGGGTTTTTTTTGGTTTTGCACAGTCTTGGAGACAAACTCTCTTTTGGGGTTTTTTTTGTTTGTTTGTTTGTTTTGTTTTGTTTTGTTTTTTGTTCCCTTTTAAGTTAATGAGAACCCTAGCTTGGTATGGCCATTATCAAACACAGCTGTACACCTTTAGCGTTCTTAATGTTCTCTTAAGGGGCTAATATAAGCATCTATATAATATATATTATAAATATCACATTTTAAACAGGAAATGGAAGGCATTTGATGCAGAATTTTTGCATGACATAGAAATAACTAAAGTTAGCTAGTGTTTGTTTGTTTGGTCTGAATGTTGGTAGAACCTTCATAGCTTTGTTACAATGAAACCTTGAACTGAAGATATTTAATAAAATAACATTTAAACAGTGCACAGCTTTGAGTGTCACGGGGTTTGTTTTTTTCCCCTTAAACCCTGAGGCAATGTGGGATTGGCCCTTCTGGAATAAGAATCCACAGAGCTCTTTCTTTTGTGTAGGTAAATCCTGTGTCTTTACAACTTGGTGTTTGAAAAGGAAGGAAAGGTAAGTGGTACAATGAATGAAAAAAAACTACTGGTGTTAACAAAAAGAAAGGGCCAACAGAACCTGTTAAAATGAACTTTATGGCATCTCCCTGGCGGACCGTGGGATAAGAGGGAAATGTTGCTTCTGTTCCTGATAGCCTGTGCCAGTTACTTCTTTTCTTGCTCTTTGTTTTGCTCACCAGTATTTCAGACTCTTACTGGAGCAAAAGCTGTCTTGCCTGGGTTTGCCTGATATGTAACACGCTGAGCTCCAGCTGGGTGGCAGCTCTGATGTGTGTGAGCCAGCGTGTTTTGTGTCCTGGAGGGGTGCTCCCGGGGAGGCAACGGCTCGGCCACTTGCCCCTACACATTTGCCTAGTCTAGCAGTGGAAGTGTGAGCTTCTAACACGTCGAAAGTGAGTTGGATTTAGCCTGGCTTGTTTCTGTACTGCCTCTTGTCACTAGCATTTCATTTCTGCTCCCTTGGGTGGGCTTTGTTCTGCTCAGGCCTTGGCTGCTTTGGCATTTTTATCTCCCACCTTGCACTGGTGGCACCTGAGCCCGTGGTGTCACGTCTGGCAAAGCTCCTCCCGCGATGGCACCAGGGCTGAGCACTTCGGGCAGGGGCTTCCCTCCACTCCCCTCCACTGGGATGCAGCTGGGAAGCCTTATCCCCCAAAGAGAGCTCGCTGTGCTTAATCCCCTTTAACTGCAGCAATTACCTAGCAAATAGGTGTCAGTGTCTGCTGCTTAAAGAGATGATTGCTTCTGCTGCCTGAGGAAAATTGTCCTTAGTGGTTAAAGGGAGAAGGGAAGAGTTTTACAGCCTGTTTTACTGTGGCTGAAGACAATCTGTTCCTGGCCAGGAGAGATAGCTCTTGCTGTTACGCTAGCAGAGGTTCTGCTATGCTATCTGACATCCTAGGCAGTAATCCTTCATCAAGGTAAGGTCTCCTGAAGCAGTTAATCATATCTTAATGATCTCTGGAGAAATGTTGCAGTGTAATCTGATGGCACTATGGAAGATACCCATAAAGTTAATGGTGATTTCCCACGTTCTTAGCAGGTGTTTTAACCGGGAGGAGAGCAACTTAAAGACTCGCTGCAAGCACAGCAGGCAGGCTAATGCCTATGTCGAGAATATTTATGTAGCATGTGCACGAGGCCTTTTGGAGAGTTGCTGTGTATGGGTGTGATTTAAGTACGTTGTTAAAAGGTGATGGTGCTGCCCTTAAGCTGTGCTGTGTGCAGCTTTCCCACTGGCAAGTGCTCGGTTAGTCACCCTCGGGTATGGGCACTGGAAAACGAGGTAGAATCTGCTCCAGAAAGGGTTTCTGCCCTGTGTTTTCATATGTTTTAGTTGACAGCGAGGGTTGGGAATGGTACTTGTGAATGTGGGGTGTGATAACTCCAGTGTTGAGCTATCAAGCTGAGATATTCCCCAGAAACTTACATGCCACACATAGCTGGTTAAAATCCGTTTTTCCTAGGGAGGTGGCATTTTGCCGTAGTCTTACCTAAGCCTGTGGCTGAGCATGGTTTGCCAAGTTCCCTCCCTCTCTCCCAGCAGACGCATGTGCACAGAGCTGCTTGCTCGGTGGGAGGCCTGTGATTGATGGCAGCTTTTATTTGCACTCAGAGTTCCCTTTAAAGGAGGATGGCTCTGCTCTCACTCGCAGAGCCTGGCAGCATGCTTTTGGCCCGTAGCACGTCTGAGATGCGGGAAGAAGCAGAGCAGAGTTAGACCTCGAGTGTCAGTATCCGCTGCCTTTTGCTACAAAACCTGTTACCTTCACTTATGTGTGACTGGTGATGTGGGCAAACGGACAGAGCTTTGAGTAAGGAGAGGAGATCTGTGATGTGTCCCTGGGTTTGCTCTAGCTGTGCAGTGACTGCAGCAGCCGCTCCTGTGCTCCCCCTGCTTCAGCTCTCCCGTCTGCCCCTGCAGACAGTGGCACCGACCCCTCTAGGTGCTGGGGGAAGAGGCTGATGAGCAGTGATGCAGGGAAGCTGGGTGGTATTGCTGCTGCCCGTCACATGGCTTGTTGTGGGGAGAGGTTTGGGACTGCAGCCTAACGCACCTGGAATGCTGATTTACTAGGCTTGGGTATAAATTTAATTCTGAAGGGGGAGAGGTGGTCCTTTGGGGGCACTTTAAGGGGTTGGAGTGGAGGGTGATGTATTTCTCCCCTGAGACCTTCAGTGCCTGAGCACTCCTCACCTGCAGGAGCAGCCTGTTTGCCTGCCAGGGAGGAGCTGTGCCTTATGAAGAATCTCAAGCAGGCAATTTTTTCTATACTTAACAAGTGTTAGAAAACAAAAAACACACACAGTCATGGGGTTTGAGACATCCTAGCCACACTGACAGGATGCAAACCATTAACTGTACTCTGCCATATCTGTTGAGGCCTGGTCTGCAAGTCCCGTGTCCAGTTCTGGGCTCCCCCAGAGAGAGTGAAAGGCAGTTGTCCCTAATTGGTAACACTTTGCATGACTTTACTCACTGTAATGATCCACGAGTGGATGGGCAGGATGATATTTCATTCACAGAAAGCCTTTTTGTCAGTGCACGCCCCCACCAACTGCTTATTGGTAGGGCTGGGGTTTGGCCAAATACTGCCTTGCCGTGATTGATGTCTCCTTCAGGTCTGTGTGTCAGAGTGTAGCGCTCCTACCAACAGAAACAGCCTGGAAAAATGGCATCTGGGCTGTGCTTCAGGGGCCTTGTTTACACTGGAACACCCTGCAGGTTGTGGCAGTAGCCAGAGCAGTGCTACTGCTGCAAGGTTATTCCTGTTCCAGAAAGCGATTACTTACTCGTGTCTTACTGCACCTTTAGAAGTTCAAAATGAACTGAAAAGCCTGCTCCTAGGAGAAGGATACGCTCTGGGTTATCTCTTACAACATCAGCACTCGGGGCGGTTTGGAGCGGGAGGAGGCTGGTGTGGGGACAGAGCAGAGGTGCAAGATGGGTTTAAAGGTGTCTTGCAAGCGAGAAAGACAATGACGGAGGGATCGAGAGTTGTGGTGACACAGAAGGGAGGCCGGGGAGTTCTGCTCGGGTGGTTTGAGGGGCAGTTGGAGAGATGGGGCATATTTTGGGGTGGCTTTTTTTCCGTTGCAGATTTCCAGCTGTGTGTTGAACTGCAGTGTACAACGCACGCTCGTGCCAGTGATTCCCCTCCTTTGGTGTAACTGGCGTTGCTTAGACTACCACACTCCTGGTTTTACACCAGATATCGTGGTGTGGTTGGAAACAGTAAATCCAGTTTCACAGGCTGTAGGACTGCATGAGAAATGCCCTGAGCACGTGACCCGAAGTGGCTGAACTGCCACGGCTTCCCTCTGAGCGTGGCCGTGGTGGGAGCAGCTGCCTTCTCAGCCTCTGCTGAGGACGGGGGTGCCATCCTGACGCAGAACGGGCTTCTGAACCCCACGAAGCTGTGCTTGCTCACGGGTTTGCCTGCTGTACTTTGGTCGTTTGATTCACCTGCTACCTCGGCCTTCACGGGCTCTCAGCAGCAGGGTCAGTGGGATGAAAGGCCTGGTGTAAGTCAGCCTGAAAGCAGTGACGGTAAAGCTTTTCCAACAGAAGGCCAGGTTCCCATGCAGCCAGTTTACATCTTGTGCTGGTTTCTTGGAGGGCTTCCTGGGCGAGATCCCCAGCGTGCCAGCGATTCCCAGGCTGTGGGGGCTTGGAGCCAGGGCTGCCAGGGTCCGCTGAGCAGCGGCTTTCCCTTTGCTTGCCTGTCTGCTGCCACCAGCCCGTTGTGCCAGGTGCTGCCGCGGGTCTCACCCGTGCTAACCCGGCACCACTTTCCAGCCCTCTGCAGCGCGGCGGTTCTTTCTGCACCGCCGCTTCACCGGCACGGCCACGCTAACACGCGCCGGTCCCTCCCTCCCTCCCTGCTGCGGTTGTTGGGGGCACATCCCTGTGCCCCATCGCCTCCCCGAGCCGAGCCCCTTCTTGTCCCGGCGGCGGGCGGAGCTTGGCCGCGGCCCCTCCCCGGGCGGAAGATGTCGGCGGAGCGGCGCGGCGGCGGCTCCCCCAGCGGCCGGAGGGACGCGCAGCGCCCGGGAGCCGGCGGGCCGGGGCC
>WBNH01001222.1:149167-191208 GCA_013401255.1 Urocolius indicus | reverse complement strand
CGGCCCCTGTGCCCGCGGATGCCCGGGTGCCCGCCGGTGCCCGAGTGCCCGCGGATGCCCGTGTGCCCGCGGATGCCCGTGTGCCCGCGGATGCCCGTGTGCCCACCGTGCGGCCGCGGCCGGGCTGTGTGTGCGGCACACGCTGCTGCTTGGCCGTTGTGTGCAGCCGAGGCTGACGGAGGGTACAGCCGTGGTCGGGAGGAACGCACAACGAAAATGATGTTATGCAGGAAGCGCCGATGGAACGTGAGGAGTCGTTCCAGTGGTATTTCCCATGCTTTAGAGGGTAAAAAACAGCTTTGCGGCGGTAAAGCGATACGTAAAGCGCCAGACGCCCCTGTTTGCTTATGCAAGAGTGAATAAACTCTCTGTGGCCCGAATTAGAAGTGGGCAAATGTCATGTATCTGAATTTAACCACACGTTTGCAACACTCCACACTGGGATTCCTTGTGACCAGAGAAGCGTTCGGGGCTGTTAATTGTATGTGCATTTCTCATTGGGAAACGTAACCTTGCTGTTGGTGGCAAAGAGGCAAACTTGGATTGTTTCAGCTGATGTGCAGTCAACTCCATCATCTCCAGTAAATGGGATGGGAGGTTTTGGGTGATGGCAGAATCTGGGCAGCACCGGTACAGTGGGATGCCTGGTGTACAAAACCACCCTGAGAGCCAGAAATAACTACAAGCTCAGCGTCAGCCGCGGGAGTTTCTCGGGCTGGGTGCCCACACGTGCTCAGGTTCCCCGTGTGAGCTGGCTCTGCTGCCTGCCAAGGCCAGGATGTGGTCCCAGAGCAGAGGCACTCCATCCCCAGTGGGTTCGGGGGGTGCTTCTGCTCTGGGCTTCACAATGCAGCTGTTTTTCATGGCACTGAGGTTACTGATCCAACTCCTGGTAGGCTGGACCTAGGAAGGCTTTTAGTTTGTACTTGACGCTGCACAGAGGTTGTTTGGCTGTGTGAAGAGCTGGGCTGGGGTTAAAAGCAGCCTGACTCTGCTACACCAGCGTCGAGCCTGTGGAAAAACTCTCAGCTCAAATCTGGCAGCCACCGTAAAGTGTTCCAAAACTTTTCCACTGTCAGACTGTTTGTTCAACAGTCAACAAGTACATATCTCTCAGGGTCACTGTGCTGCATGCTTGCTGCTTCCCCTTGAAGGTTTTCTTCCTCATCCCAAATGCCTCTCCTTTCATTCATTCTTCTCTTTTAGCTCCTGCTCCTCCCCTCAGTCCGTGATACCTTTTCCCTTGCTGCTGCTTCTCAAGTGTGGTTTCCTAACGTGCCTTTTCCTCTCCTGTCCCAGTGGTTTTTCAGCCCTTGGGTTGGTTGTTTTCTATTTTTTTTTGTCTGTATATGTGTTTTTGAAGTAAGAGGTACCGGGAATTTCAAAGAGCAGCGAAAACGAGCAGCTGCACAGCAAGGACTCTCCAGAAGCTGTGGTACCTCTGTCCACATCGAATTTATCGCTCCAGTTGCACAAGTTCCTCTCGCTCTTGGGTAAAGGTTCTGAGAGCTGGTGTCAGGAGAGAGGGCAGGGGCCATCCTGCCCCTCAGCATTGCTGACAGCATAGAGACAAGAGTTCACGGGGTCATTTTGGTTGGAAAAGACCTTTAAGCTCACGGAGTCCAACCGCTTAGCTCAACACTGCCAACCCACTGCTAACCCACGGCCCTCGGTGTTCAGGGGCATCTGGCAGAGCAGTGGGATTGTGAGGCAGAAAAGTGGAGAATCGCTGGTTTGAGGAAGGGGGCGATGCCTGTGAGTGTTGATGGGCACGTGGGCTGGCACACAGAGACGTTTGCAGCAGGCTCAGGTAGTGCAGCGACGGTGCTGGCTGCTGCCTGGGTTTTGTGTGAGGACTGCTCTGCATCAGAGCTCACAGAGGTGACCTGGTAAAAAACACTTGAGCCTGGTTTTGTGTTGGCATTTACAATTATATCACTCATTAAGAAAAAAATGAAAAGGCAGTGGGGAGGAAGGGGGAATAGCCATATGCAGCTGAGGCCTGGATGTGTCCTGAACCACAGCCTGTCTCCTCATCCCTGAGCCTCCTTTCCCAGCTTGAAATGCCTATCTCAGACCTCTCCCTGGTATATCCCGGGGTATGTGGCAGTTCTCTGAGCAGAGCTGCATAGATAAGATAATCCATTGCGTTCTAATTGGCAGAGTTGTTTACACATGATCTCTCGCTCATTTTCCTCTTCTAAAGGAATGCATATCCATCCCTGATTACAGCCTGGGTCAAAATCCCTCAGCACTTGCAGCAAATCTCTTCTAATTGGTCTCATTTAGCTCTCAAAAGGTTGTGTTTTAATTCTGTCTCTTCCGAATCCTTTTCCCTAGTCTGTAATGTAATTTATTACAGGGTGTTTTATAGACAAGGGAGCAGCCTCTGGCTGTCAGCAACCTTTGCAGTGTATCAAGTTTAAAGCTCTCACCTTGAGTTTGTGGGTGGAAGGCAGCGATGCTGCAGCAGCAGCACACGAGCGGCTTGGGGACATGGGTACTGGGTCTGTCCCAGGTTCTGGGGGTGAGTGGGGTGACTGTTCCCGTTTGTGCTTGCTCTGCTTCTCTGGCCTTTTTGCAGCTGCTGCTGATGCGAGGGTCTTGGAGTTCAGTTTTCCCCCTTCTGTCTGTCTCTGCAATCGAATGAAAATACATCTAAGTTGCTGCTGTGGTCTGTGGCAGGCTTTGGGCAGCACAGGATTGGTAGAAGGCTAATGCTGGGAAGGTATTTTTAGAAGGCCCAGGGCAACGTTATCTGTCTTTATAAAATGTGTTGTGACTTTCCTGAAGGCAGTTGCTTTGGTTAATTGGATGTAATGGGAAGAGGTGAAGCCCTGTGCTTCATTACGCCTGCACCCAGGCACTCAGCCTCTGGCCTGTGACAGCACAGCCTGCTGAGCTGATCTGCCACATCTCCAGGTGCTCTCACATCGGCTCTGGAAGGCTCAAAGGCTGGCCTGCTGCTTTTTTCTTCCCTTCTTCAGCTGTGCCCCCTGCCCTTACACTGGCTATTATCCCACTACAGCAAAATCCAAAGGGAATAAATGCCCCTGCAGTTGAGATCCTTGGGCTGTGTGGTACAGCAGAGAAGGTACAGGAAGACTCTCGCTTTGCTGCTCCTGCTCTGGAGGCAGGAATCTCCAGCAGAGCTGTGGAGCCCAGTTACAGCTTAAATCACTTCTGAAAGATTTACTGGAGTGCATACATCAGAGCCCTGCCTGTTCTTTCTGCACAGCGATATCTGAAGGTCTCAGGCCTCCGGCAATTGCTGTTTGGGGACTGTTTTTCAATGTAGACACATATCCAGAAAGGAAATGATATAGATCACTAGACTGAATCCATATGTGCCCTATTAAAAATGCAGTGGAAATCTCTAGACGTGAGTGATGAATTAATCTCCTGCAGCAGGAAGATCTCCTGCTGCCGTGTGAGCAATGGGCGTGAGGGGGTTGGTGAGGTTGAAAATGCAGTTTGGGCCTTCTCAGAGTATTTGTGGGCTTATGCTGGGCCACGTCACACGAGCTGGTGTGTTGTTTTTTTCACAGAACTGGTGTTGGCTTGTTTTTTTAAAGCTGCCCAGACTCTCCAGACAAGGACAGGGATGGTCACAGCCTAGCGCTATAGATAGACTGCTTTTGGATTTGTTGGGTAAGATGAGGAGTGCAGAGTGAGGAAAGGCAGCTTGACACGGCGCTTGCTTGTGTGCTAACACCACCAAGAAGATGCTCAGGAATACCTGTGTTGTTCGAAGCGTCTGTGGCTGTGTGTAACCGAGGCTGTTCCTCCTGCTGGGGCTGCAGCGGTGGACCATCAACAGTGTTTGCAGGCTGAGGTGTTAACACCTTCACTCAGCCTAAAGTACTGCACGCTTTCTTTCCATGAAGTGAGCAAGAGTTAAAACTAACCGTGATTAAATAGCAATGTTTTGGGGTAGGGTTGGTTTTTTTTCCCCAGTATTAAAGGAGGGTGCCAGGGAGAGACACGTTTTGGTCTGTGTGCTCGCAGGTACCTCCTCAGAGAGAATGGGCTTCCACAAAGGGGGAGAGAGTAGAATATGAAACTTCTTGTGTTAAATGGCATCCCAACGAGTCGTAGCCCTCTCTGAGGCTTGGGATCACTGCTGCTTTTAGTTACTGATGTGTTTCTTTCCCCTGTATTCAGCAGTTCCCTCGGAAGCTGGGTTGGCGAGGCTGATGCAACGAGGAAGGAGGAAAGAGGGACAGCAAAATGACAATTTTATCCCTTCTTAATCTCTTTTTGCAGTTCTGGTCTGCCATCTGGTCAGTCTGTTTGAAAGCACACAAGCCCAGCACCCTGCCCTTTCTCCTCTGCTTGTTTCTCCAGTGTCCTAGATCCTTCGTTTCTCTACCAGAAACTCTCCAAGGAGACGGCATTCCTCAGAGCGAAGGCTCTCATGTCAGGGCCCTTGGATTATGTGACAGAGCAACATCTTTTCCTTTGATCACATTGGCCTTATGGTTCCAGATGATTCCATCAGCCTAATACTTGATTGGTTTTTCAGCCTGTCTCTAATTAGTGCTAATTTGCTTGGCAGCACTTTTGAGGTAAATCACGGCCCGCATGTGGGTTTTTGGAGCTTTTCAGCAGATCTTGATGCTTGAATTTTCAATCACTTTTCCTCAAAGGAAACAGTGGGATGACAGGGCTTAACTGTGATAGTCTCCAAATACTAGAGATCAATTTAGGAAAGAAGGGGAACTTGAGATTTCCTTCAGAGAGGTTAGAAGATCCCCAGAACGTTTCATAAACGTCTGCTTTTGTCTTAAGAGCCTCTTGCTGAACAGCTTTCCGTTAGCTCTCTAGCCCTTCCCACTGCTTTAAAGTGCATGGAGAAATTCCTGTCAGAAAGGGCTTTTAAAGCAGTTTCTGTCATCTCTTGGATGATGAGAGTTGGACTCATGTGTCTACATATGAAGATCTACAACTAAAGTGTTCTCACTCTGAGCCAGGCACCAGAAACTCCCTTTATGTGAAGGGTATGTTAGGGCGCAGCTCATTTCTGCCCTGAGGCAAATGTCCACGTTTGGTGAGGTAAATCATATTCTGGAAGTCTTTTTTTTTCCACTGAACATAATGGAAACTGAGGGTGTTAGTCCAGATGTAGAAAACATCAGCAGTTCAGATGCCTGAGCAGAACGTGGGTTGAACACCTCCCAGGCTGACACTGACTTGCTCCTAACCCAGGGCTGCTTTCAGTGGAGTGGTTTTTTATACCTTTACTGATAATACATTTATCTCTTCTGATCTTAACTACCTTGCCTGTCTTTAGAGCACTTTTTCTCTAGCGTTTTAGAGAGGGTTGTGGGTTTATTGAGGTTTCTTTGTACCCCATGCTGATGCAGGGATTCTGTGCCACTCGTGTTATTCCAAGCTTTTGCAAAGGCTGAGTGTTGGGGAATGCTTGGTGGCTGTGCATTGTCTTTGCCCTTGCCCCTGTGGTTAAGCTGTTAACAGCCAGGCTTCCCCTGTACCTGCTAACTGGGACCTCAGTGTGCTCATGGCCAGACGTGCCTGTCCCAGCAAAGTCAGGTCAGGTCATGAGCAGGTCTTTATTTAATTCAAAACCTTAACCACTGAGATTACAGTTGGCCCTGTGAGCAAGTGGAATGTCAAAATGTCAGGTAGTGGCTTATGATTTTAGTTTCCTGTGAAGAGCCAGGCTTCTCTCCTGCACGGGCTGGGCTTTGCACAGCTGGGAGCTTTAGCTCTGAACCAATGGTGAAGTCAGACTTGGAGTGGCCCAGTGCAGTGGCACTGGGATGTGCCGGGATTCTTGCTTCAGATCAATAACATAATGTCACAGCCAGTTGAATACCTCATAGTATTTTAATGGCTTATGGTGAATGAGGAGCCCAGTAAGACTGGGGACTCTGTGCAGTCTAAGTAAAGGCAGAAATTTTCAGTGGAGAAAGGCTAGTGTCTTGTCTGACTCCTTAAAATGTCATTGCTTGTGTCTTGTTTGTGTTTCTCTTCTGGGCATCACTTGTGTGGGGGGGGTCTGTTTCAATTGCAGAGATGTCTTTGAAGTGGCAGTATTTGTGTCAGCTGCAGAGCTACCGAACTGAAGTCACTGGTACCTTGCTGTTGGTGAAGTGCTTGTCCTTCAGTTACCGAGGGCCACGCAGGCGTTAGAAAAAGCAGGCAGAAGCTAGGGTGGGCATTGCATTCGTCAACACAGAGCGGCTGTGCCTCAGGACTGCTGCAGCTCCATGTTCCATCAGTTTGCAGAACCGTGTGAGCTGTCACAACGTGGAATCGACCTTTTCAGTGAGACAAAGTGGGATCCTGTCCCAGTCCTGCAGGCACACGGAGGCAGATGCATTTCAGTGCCAAGGCCTGGCATAAACTGCTAGTCTGCGTGTCTGACCTGTTGTCCAGAACACCTCTGAAACACCAAGCTTCTCCCTGCCCCCTCCATTTCAGTAACAAGTACTGTATTTGAATTTGTTACTTGTAATTCCATTGTGTTTATTCATTTGTGATTAAATGTTCTGGATTCAGTCATCAATACTTCAGCTCAGACTGCATGTGCTTTTTACTTACGGCTGAGTCATAATCATCTTCCCCATAAGCAGAGATCTGTCACTGTCTGCTGATTTAGCTTCATCTGCAGGCTTTCATCCTCGTCCTTCCTTCATGTTCCTGTTTCAGATCTTGTGCTGCTTGTGTCAAAGCCCGATGTGAGTAAGCCCACTTCCCTGACCCAAGGCTACCACCAAAACATGCTGTTGTCCTGAGTTAGCGTGTCCAGTATCCTGTAACCCTGCGTGGAACAAGGGTGTTTCCGTGGCCCAAGTCCATACAAACATACAAACACTGAGATTTCTGCAGGCAAACTTGCTTTGCCTCTAACAAAATATTGGTGTTTGCCTTTCCCTGCGTTGCTTTTAAGTGCAGATTCCTCCCTGAGCACACGTGACCGTACAATGCCTGTGGTCGCCCACAGAGCTCAGAAGCCCCTTTTGATCGTGCGTTGCAAATGTGGGCAGGTTAAACACAAGCCAGCGTTCAAGGACTGTCCTAATCGCCGTTGGCGATGAGTACAATGCTTCTCTGATGTTGTTACAGTTAAATCTTTTGCATGTTGGAGAGCTATCGTATAATTATTTGTGTGTCAGTCCTGACTTCTTCCCTCTGAGGGGTTGTGGAGGCTCTTTCCTTGGAGGTCTTCAAGACCCTCCTGGACACGTTCCTATGCGTCCGGATCTAGGTGAACCTGCTTCTGCAGGGAGGTTGGACTGGATGATCTCTAAAGGCCCCCTCCAACCCCTACCATTCTATGATCGCTAGATGACAACTTGGTGAAGATGCCCTTTGAACAGAGTCCCTCTTGGTTTGGGTGTAAGCTGATGTCCCGCTGAGGAAAGCAATCCAGTCCTATACTGACCCCTCTCAGTATTGGCACAACCAGTCAGCAAGCAGGGTCAGGAAACTGATGTGGAAGTTCAAATAAACAGAAGAAACCACTCTGTCATCATTCTCTAGGAGATAAAAAGTTACTTTTCAGTTGATCAGTAAGAAACCCAGTCAGGCTCAAATGCTTTAGTACTGGCATACTACGGAGTGCCTTGGGGACAGGATGAGTTGGTGAGGTGCCAGGACTGCTGTCTTGGGAGAAGAGGAGAGATGGGACCACCTAAACGCATTCCAGATGTTCACCTTGAAAGTACAGTTGCATGTGGTGTGAGCTGCAGAGGAGTCTTGTGCTGCTTCTCTGTCTCAGTCCTGCAAAGTTTTTAAACTGTCAGGTTTATCTAGGTTAGGCTGAAGTACCAGTGGTGATGCCAGAAACTCCAAAGGGCTGTCAGGAACTGGCAGCGTGGTGAAGAGCCCAGCTGCCTGCCCAGCAGACTGAGCCAGTAACTGCAGACCTCCCTTGCTACCTGTTCTTTTCCACTTCTAGTTAGACACTGGATTAATTGTTATATCAGTGATTTTCTCTGAGGGGAAAGAGTGAAGAAATCACAGGAGTAGCTGTTTCTAAAGGAGACACATCCAGAAGGGGAAAGCAGTCTCTTTGGTCAAGGCTCAGGCCAGACCTGGGGTCCCAGGCTCTGCACTGTGTGTGCTTGTGCCCTCCTCCAGGGCCTGCCAGCTTCTCTGATGAGCAGTGCTGCATTATCTTTATGTTCCTGTGCAATTTACTAAAAGACATAACGTGTTATGTCAGAAAATAGTTACGTTTCCAAAAACTGGCTCTTGCTTTTGGGGGTTTTTCCATCCCTTGTTAAAAAAAAAAACAAAACCAAAAGAGATGTTTCTGTGTTTTCCTCAACATCTCATCCTAGCACTCTGCCACTGACAGCCTGACCCATGATACTGTTCTGGACAGACCTTTGGGGACTGAGGTTGTTGTGAGTGCTCAGGGTCCTTCCCCTTCCTGCAATTCTGTCTTCCTGAAGTGCATCCTGTGCAAGGGTGAAGATCAGCAAGAGGCAGCGCTCAGAGGCAAAGCCGTGGGAATTGATGCAGTGTCTGCCCTGGAAGCAAGGCTTGTTCATGAAGGGGTGTATGTCTTGTAAACCACTTGGTCTTAAAAGTCTGCATTGAGTAGTTTTAAAAATGAGCAAACTTTTACAGATAGATCAGTATTCAGACAAAGCCCCCTTGGTACAGAGGCTGGGTGTAAATTGCTAATGCCTGATGCTGTTTGTCCCCGTCAGTGGGCTTCATCTGGGGAGAAAGCATCAGGTAGGGATGCAGAAGCTGGCTGGTCTTCAAGGGCTAGTGGTTTAGAAACCTCATGCTTGCTCTACCAGGCTGGGACTGGTGGCACCAAGCCTCACAACAAGTGTTGACAGCCCTACCGCTTTTGTGCTGCCTTTTGGCGCTGGTGTTACACTGTCTCTCTGCTGGGCTATCTGTAGCTTTTTCTCGGGCTGTATGCAGTTTCATCTTCCTCTGCAGTGCTGACCTTTGACCAGAGTTGTCTTCCAGGGTAGCCCTGAAACTGCTAAGGAGGCAGGGGAAGTGGCTGCAAGGCTTGCGAGCACACGTGCCAGGACTTCTGCCAGAATGCTGTGAGGGACCTTTCTGCCAGATGCGATGGGGATGCCCTTCCAGACACAGACACTGGGGTATCATCTAACCCTTGCATTTCTGTTTCCTACCATGAATTATCAGTAGGTAATGTTATTTTAGGAAAACCTTGCCGTTTAGCTTGGTTCCACCCGTCTTGAAGGAAAAGGAAGGAGAAGCATAAAGATACGGTTTTGGTTCCTATAAAGTTACAGGAAGAGATTGACTGCTGCGGTGAAATCCATCCTGTGAATGTGAGGAGGTTCCTTACCCCTTTCTCCTCCCTCTAAGGCTGGTTTCGCTGAGACCACAGAAGTACAGGCCAGTGGGGAATACAAGAAAAAAAAGCAGAACTTAGTTTTGTCTCGTACTGCTGTGAATCCAGCTCGGAGATGGGGCTGTGCTGATGCAAAAGGCTTTGTGCTGCCACTGTCACCTAAGAGCGGGGGGTAGGAGAGGCCACATCAAAAACTCTTAGCAGTGTTTGTTGGGCTTGGACAGGCTGAATTCTAGGAAGCAGTACATGAGAGCAGCGAGTGGAGTGGTTGGTCCCATGACGATGCCTCAGATACGTGTCTCCTGGGGAGCGAGCGGTGTGGTGGGTTGTTTGGCTTGGCCATGCTGCACAGGGTCAGCGTTGCTGTGATGCTGGTAGCACAGAGCTTATAAATGACTACTGATTTTTTTTCAGTGCTTTATGATTAAGTATTCAGCTTGAGGCATTTTGTTAAAGGGGCCTCATTACCTGAGCAAGTGCCAAGTGCTTTAAATATTCTGTGCTCTGTGTGTGTAACATAGCTCATACTGAGCATAGCTAATCACTGCTAAGGCTTCAAATCCTTGGTGTATAGTGCATCTGGGAGCAGGTAGCTAGGAGCCTGGTCAGAGGAATCCCCTTCCTCCTGTCTCTTAACTGAATAAAAAGCTCTTTCCCGACACAGATTGCTGCTGTTTCTCCTATAGTGTACAGAGCATAGCAATATGTGGGCAGCAAACTAATGCAAAGTGCTCTCCTGTCTAGTGTTTCGTTGTTCTTTCTGCCTGAGGCTTTGCAACCTTGGTCTTTTTTTAGTTAAAAGTCTTTAAACAATGGATTATCTGTTTTCACAGGCTTTAGAGGATTTGAAATAGCAGTCACCCCTAGGCATTTGGCTCGAGATTACAGCAATAGATGCATTCATCAGAGCCCCCTGGCCCTTCCAAGAGCCAGGCAGTTGTAAGATTACCTCTACCATATTCTTGTGCTTCTAACTCCAGTGAAGTGTGTCAGCCTCTTAGGGATCTGAGGTAAGCCCTCCTGACCACTTGCACTCAGATGGTTTGTGAGAGAGGGGTGAAGCGTGTGGTGAGGTTGAGAGCACCCACAATAGGGGACCTTTGTTCCTGCTGTGTTGTTGGCATTTGCTGCGTTACCAATCTGGGTTTTGCAGGAGATGAGAAGCCGGTTTGGAGAGGCAGCTTTGCCTTTTTCTCCCCAACAAAGCCCAGCAGGCTTGAAAATTTCATGTGGCTTTAAATTTTTCAACTTGACCTGTAACTTTAATCAATATTGATGTTTCTGATAGTTGGGTGCCAGCTGCTGTTTCTCTGAAGGATGGTGCTGGGACTAGAAGGCTCCACTGCAGAGATTACAGAGCAGTTGCCAGCCAGTTGTGACCTGTGACGTGGCAGTTGGTGCGTGCGAGAGCGCTTCCCGGTCGCGCTGTTCAAACAGGGAGCGCAATGTTTGTCCTCTGTTACCATGAAATCCAGAGCAGTTTGCAGATACCAAGCACTCTGCTGCTTTGCGTTGGAGAGAGATATCAGCTGTCAGGAGGAGACTCAAAAATCAGTTCCAATTAAAAGCTACTTTTCTGAGGCAGTTTGTTTCTGGTTGGAAGAGCCGTTTGTGGTGTGATTTTTCACGGGCTGCGCTGGGCACAGCGGGACTTAGTTTCTTCTAAAGAGCAGCTTTATCTCAGGAAAGTTCACTGCACAGAGAGGTCTGTGATGTCCATACATCTGAGGTCCTGTGAAGATTTCCACCCCTGACAGACTTCTCTTGATTTCCATCAAGTGCTATTTCCCAGCCTTCTGAGCTGTCACACCACGTTATGCCGCAATTAAATGCCATGTACTGATTGGCCACTGGCCTTATCAAAAGACCCCCTCCACACAGGTACCCACACAGGAAAATGAGAACATTTGGTTCTGTGTGGAAGATTTTTGTGCTTTGCTTCATTCTTCTTTCTTCCTTCTGACAAGTAAGTAATGATAAACGTTGGCTAAATCACACCTTACCTTTGCAGAGTGCATAATACACGTTGCCTTTGCAGTGGAAAGCTTGGAGCTTGCTGTCCAGAAAAAGAAACAAGTATTTTAAGCATTTCTAGGTAGAACTAAGTCGACTTCAGCACTTTGCCACATACGTTTTCATCAGAACATGGTGGAAGCACTGAGTCTTTTGGGCCAGTACTTACAACGATGACGGCATTTTCTACTGTAGCTTTAGTCTTTCCCTCCACACCTCAGTTCCCCTTCCAGAGGAAAAGCAGTTTCAGTTTTAACTTCATTTGTTTAGTATGTTGGTAACTTACCTAAGCAATGTAGTGGATTTGTGGCTGCACTCCAGAGAATGGGGATATCTGTTTTTCTCTAAGGTGGATAAGTGGGATAGGGGAATGGGTATGAGTGATCATGAACACAGTTATCTGTTGCTGTGGTTATGACTATCAAACGGAACAGAATCCTGGAATGGTTTGGCTTAGAAGAGACCTTAGAAGATCAGCCTGCAGCCTGATCCTTACAGATGGAAGCCAAAGCTGTAAGCTGTGGGAAATGAGGACTACATCTCTTGATAAAAGACATCTGATTCTAGGAAAGGAACGGGGTCCATAGAAATCACAGACGTGCTGAGGGGTTAATTGGCTTCTGGGTGCTAATGAAATGGAAAGTATTGCATCAGGAGGTTGTTGCATCAAGAGGGTACAGCATCTGCCAGCTCGTGTTGCCAAAGGGGAAACATTAGACAGGGAACTGACAGGTGACCAGCAAGGACGGTCAAATATGGCACGAGGAACACGAGAAGGTTAGAATATAGCTGGTTAGGTGTGAGAGCCAGGCTTTGGAGGAGAAGAGATGAACTAGCTAAGATAACACAGAGCAAGAAGCAGACACAGAGGCTTGTAGCAACTTCTTGTGCTACAAGATAGCACCCAAGCCTCTGAATCTGAAGAGCTGACTGTCAGAGAAGATCTAAAACCTCACGTCGGTGCTGCTTCCATTCTATAGTTCTGTACTGAGAACGACCACGTCTAGTTGCAGTAAGCTGTGATCAGCTCAAGATGCCCCTGTGGCAGATCGGGCAATGGCTCTGTATGTGGATACACACCACCACATGCAGATACTCAGAACCTTGCAAGGACCAACACATGCCAGAATGAGTTTTGCTTGTACAACCTTAATGCATCCCCCTTAAATAAAACAATTTCTGACTTACGTGGATCATGAAAGCTCATTCTTTTAATAATTCTACCAGCTATAGCTATTTTATTGCAGTTACTCTAGGGAAGAAAGCGTGCTACGGATCGAAGGGGTGGGGGTTTTTGTATCTACTGGTAGTAGTTGAACTTTTGGGTGGTAACAGTGTGAGTTTAGCAATGCCTGCTTGTGTATTAATTCTTTTTACAGTTGTACCAGAGCCGTGTGTGCAACTGGCAGGCTTGAAATGCCAGATTTTGGGAGCTGAACCTGGTGCATTCGTGAGGAATTCTTCCCCATGTCTTTGAGCAATAATGAGTTGCGAAAACAGTCGTACCTTGAATTGCTTCCTGTGCTTTGTCCTTTGCTCTTCTCCTTTGTGGCAATAGCATTTGTATTTGGGCCTCAATGACAGCAAAGCTTTGCTACCATACAGGGTGAAAAACCCATCAATCTAAGTGCTTTTAGGGAAAAAGGAAGTGGAGAAGTTGAGAGTGGGAGGTCCTGTGAAACAGCTTAATATACAGCTTATGAGTCAGTGATTTCCTTTCCTTTTGCAGTCATCTTGTCCAGGTGGGATCTTTTCTTTTTCCTTATCAAGCCAGCCTCTTCTTCTGCCCTGTTTCTTTAGGGGAAGAAGCTACAAGGATAAATGCAGTGGTCTCTGCTGCATGTCCTACCAACCCAGCTCACTGAGCACCTTGAAGTTGTCTTGCCAGTGAAGAAGTGTGCAGCTTCAGAAGAGATTCTGACATGACAGATAACGTGCAACGACTTTAGGCAAAACAAGTTACTCTGAGTGATTGTGAGGAAAGCCTTTTAGGCTCGGGGCTGAGGCAATAGTGCAGAGAGTTGTGGCTCCCTTTTCATCTCAGTGGCATATTGCCACAGGCATTTTGGTAGTCAGGCTTTTTCCAGTTTCCTTCTTAGAGGGACATTTCCCCCCCCTCCGCCCTTTTTATGATTGTCTTCTACATCAAGAATTCTGTGTTATTTTTTCCAGGAGGATTACTCCTTTTGCAATTTATGTCTGTAGGGATTTAAATGTGGGGGCTCTGGGTGGAATTGCTGTGTCTCCTGTACACTTTGACCACCTTTTGTTACGTTAGTCCTGTGTGTGTGGCTCTTGGTGACGTAGCCGAGCGGTCCTGCGATCTGGCACTTCACTCTTCAGCAGTCCTGAACGAAAATCTCCGGTGTGACCAGCGGTTCATTAGGCACTCTAATTAAAGCAGACCCATTTTTCCTAGTTGAAATCCATGTCTTGGCACTGAGGAGACCTGGAGGTTAACAGCCAGTTGATCACCGTGTTAAAACAAGAAATGCTTCACTGCTGCTCCGTTCAGAGGCCTCCTGATTGTCAGACTGCTGCTGGCAGCCTGCCTGCAGGTTTCGAGGTGTCTGCCTCGTCTGGGACTTGGTGGAAATTTGTTAGTTCTCTGAGTTGTGATTGGTGTTTAAATGATGTTTTATTTCCACCCCAGAAGGGAAAAGGCGGTCCTTGAGTCTGGAAGCTCACTACATGGAATAGCCAGCACACAGACTGAATGGAAGTGATGGGCCATGGCTGTCACTGCCCGCTGTCCCGTGGCTCGCAGGGTCTTTGAGTTTCTGAGGGCTGCACAAGGCTGGTTGAGAGGGCAGCTCATCTTCCAGAGCAGAACATCAGGGTTGGAGACAGCCAGGGGCTTTGCTGATGGATTTAGAAAACAAATAGGAAGTGAGTCATGGTCCCGTACCTCTGTCAGCGACACACACAGGAAAATGTCGCTAGATGCGGACTTTCCATATCAAAGAACAAACATTGTCAGAACTGTTGAGGCCTGGAAGAGAAACTCAGGCAAAAGAAGGAAAATGGATATGGAGAAATCCTCTTAAAGATGTTTTTAAAAGGAACTTAAAGGGGATGTTGATTTGTAATCTCCCTTTTCATTGTGCACCCAACATTGAACTGGAATCTTTTGAAGCTCTAGGTAGTTTTTCTGTGCTAGAACTTTTTTGGGATCTAGTGGAAAATGTCATTGCTAAAATGATGGCTTGCCAAGTAGGTGTCACTGGACTGTGTCACATATTGACTGGAGGCATTGTGCAGAGGGAGAGGCAGCAGTAGCTGCAGAGCTTGCAGGGAATGGAGTCAGGCAGGTGGGATCATCTTCGCTTACAGCCCGTGTTGACAAGGAGGAAGTCAGCAAATACCCATCACGTTCAACTTCTTAACATTCAGTAAGCATGACAAAAACTGCTGTTTCACTGATGTTTTGGTCCGTGGCCAGTTTGAATGTCTCTGTCTCATCCAGATTGCTCACTCTTTGTCATAACCATCTCTAAAAGTGCCAACAGACCTTTTTTCATATGTCCCGAAATCACAATGTCATTGGTACTTGGTCACTGCCAGCATCAAATGACTGGAAATCACGACATAGGCTTCCATCATTTCAGAATTAGTGGTGATCTCACCATTAGGCCTATATTTTAAAATCTGTAAAATCATCTGGAATTATTGTTCTAATAAACAGAGAGACGATTTGGCTCAAGTGAAGCCCCAGTGGCTAACACCAGGGAGATAATACCAGATCTCTTCAGCAGTACTTGGATATCCGTCCAATGTTTTCCAGTCATCAATACAAGAAAAACTGAAATTAAATCAAGAGTACCTCTGATGGATGGCAAGCTATTTAATCTATTTCAAGGCTACCTGGAATTGCAAGAGATGAATTACTGGCTATGCGAGGCTTCTTGATTTGGAGAGTGAGTCACAGGCTTCTCATCCAGGTTCTGAGGTGATGCAGGGGATGCCAGCCAGGGGCTGGCTCCAGTTTCCATCAGTAGTTCTGGCCAGCTCAGGGCAGAAGATCCCCTTCATGGCAGTAAAAAGTATAAGGAAATGCCTTACTGAGCCTGCTCTAACAGTCTGGGGTGGACTAAGAGGACAGGTTGCTGTGTCACTCTCTGGGTGGGTTGCTGGGTGTATTCCTTTCTGTCAGTTAGCTGAGTAACATCTTTCAGTAATTTTCACTGCCCCATATCTCCTCTAGCCCCACCGTTTCCTTCCATGTCCTATCCCTTGTCCTCAGTGCTGTCATCAAAATGCATTCAGCACTGCTAAAACCAGGATTTGTGGGTTTGGTAGATCAAAGAACATCCACACTGGGTTTTTTGTTCTGCTTTCCTGCAATTTCTTTTTGTGCTACAGTGGAAAGGATCATGGCCATGCACATGTGGCTGGGAAGGATATGTGGAAGTGAGAGGCAAAAGCTGGTATTTTCTTTCCCTGTACTTTTTAGGACAGAAACTAAATGTAGTGAGTCTTAAACAGATGGCTGTGGTGTCGCAGAATCAATATTGGAAGAAAATGAAATTTGCCTCTTTGCTGACGACAGTTCCAGCCCCATAGTAACAGCAGTAATAATAATAGGAGCATTTACGGCATATTTATGTTTTAATTCTCAAAGTGAGGTACTTGGGAAGGTCACATTTTTGGTTTTTTTTTTATTGTGGGAAAGATCAAGTGATGTGCTCGAGGTCATCCAGCACAGTCAGCCAGTGTCTTGAGAGAACATGCAGGACCCCTTGCCTTCCAGACAATACACTTCCATTTTAAACCATGCTGACTTGCAAATTCTTGAGCATTTCCTTCAGAACTTCATTGCTTGGGTTTTTGTTGGTTTTTCTTTCCTTAATTCCAACCTCATTGTTTGTAAATGTTAACTTGCCAAGGGGAGATAATAAAAACAGACTTGCATTCCTGACCAGTGTACTGCAGCAACAGGCGTGCTATGGAAAACCTCCACCGAAGGCCCTCCTGAGAGTATTGTTGTGAGGAGAAAGGTGCTGGATGCCAGAGAGATGATGAAGACTTAGCTGAGAGGAGAGGTTTTATTTATACAGCTGAGCTTCATCTTGTGATATTAATAGCCTACAGGCATTTCTTTTGGATAGAAGGGATGGGTTTCTGTATTTAGCTGAGGTCGGTGTGCTGCTCTTTCTGGCATGAGCCAGAAAATCCCATTAGCTGTTTGCATACATTACCTTATCTTTACTGGGAGGACAGTTTTGGTTTCTTCTGTAAATCATTCTGATGTTGCCAGATTGAAAGCTGTGTGTGAGAGACACGGGATGACAGGAAAAACTGTGATACCTCACTCAAAGGTGGTTGGGTTGCGCACCAGATCTTGATCCACAGCAGTAGAAAAGTTGATGTGGCCCATGATGTCCTCCCCTCCTTCTCTCAGGACTCTGCAGACGTGATGGACAGCAATTTGAGGAGTTTATGGAGTGTCCCAGTTGCCCATTTCCCGCTGGCTTTTACTGCTAAGTTTCTGTCCTCTGACTGGAAGTAATTGTACCACATGACACAAGTAGAGTTGGCACTTACCACATGATAATTTGTGTGATGGAGGCAGTTTGCTGCTGTACTGCAGCAGTGTGTAGTCTGGAGCGAGTGGGATGATGTGGGTTTTTTTTCCCTGTTGATGGAGGGAGAACAAGACCTGGGATTCTTCACTGCCTCCGTAAAAAAACTGGCATCTGCCCCAGCTTAAAGATGTATTAATAGCATCCTGATCTCTTACATGCATGGTTGGTCCTGTTGCCTGGATACAAACATAAAGTGATTAGAGAGTTATCATTAATATAAAACGAACAAAATAGGTCATAAAAGTACCTGGTTTGATGTTTCTCCTGTGCACCCAGCGTGCACGTTGGTACTTGTCTCTTTTGCTTGCCTGTTGCAGGTCGTGCTTTGCTGTACTGCTGCCTTAGGCTTTTCACTCAGCTACAACTAAAACCGCTGTGATATTTTCTGCCAGCTCTCTCTCTATGTTTTCTTCCCTGTCCTTTGAAATAGACCCCTATCAGTTTTTCTTACATCATTTGTACTCTTCTATAATCTGTTACCTTTTACATGTCTTTGATCAAATGGTGTCTTGTCTTCTCAGCTTCTTTCAGTATGCAACTGTATTTTTAGTTTCAGCCGTGCTGCGTTACCCTTCTCAGTAAATACATGCACTGTGCCACATAAAGAAGTGTTAAACGGTGCTACAAAAGCCCCTTGTTTTTGAACATCTCCCTCGGGCCTTGTCATGGATGTGTTGGGGCTCTGGGGAGATGTCCCTTTCTAACCTACTTTCTGGTTCAGCTGTTCTCTTTTCCCTCGTTTCCTGCAGCGGTTGTGATTTTCTTCAGGAAAATGTGCTCTCACTTGTGCTGCCACTCTCATTTGCAGGCTCTTTCAAGTGTAGCTGAAAATGTCGGATGGGGAGGGGAGGGTTGGGAACGTTTCTCCCATTACCCCTCCGTTTCTCACAGCCTGTTCACATATCGAAACGCCGTACTTCAACATAAGGGGGGTGGTTTTTCCCCCTTTGCAGGTGTTGTAGTAGCACTCTGATACTTTTGCTTTAAGGGTTGAAGTAACTAAAGCAATGTTTGAGTTCTCGTGACTCGACCAGCTGCTGAAGCCGGGCTGCAGTGGCTGACTTCTGAGCTTGCTTCGGTTGGGAAATACATTTTTCTCTTAACCCCTGCCTGCGTAGGCCTTTGGTGTGAACTATCAGAGAAGGAGAAAGAATGGTAACAGTGATACTACCGGCTTCCCAAAGTCAAGGCAGCAAAGAATGAAGGTATTTCTTGCTGTCTCAGAGAATTGTTCCATGTTGTTTAGCCCTCAGTGTTACTGGCAACGGGTGGTTGGTGCAGGCGTCTTATTCCATCTGTGTAATTTGTGATTAGGGAAAGGAATGTAGGAGGACTGTTTGGGGGTTGATGTGCTCTGTCACTGGGATTAGAATCTTTGACCTATGTCCTTTGCTCTGCTGTTCATGTGAACTTTGGTGGTTTGCTTCATCTCTGACTCAGTTCTGCTTTGGTCAAAGTAGGATAATGCTTGTAATACTCTGGTGCTGTCTCTGTTTCTATTGAGAAGGGCAGGGACTGTCTTTTGTGAGGTGTACAGAGATCTGATTATATTCACAAATACAGTTGTGTGCTCATGTGTGTGTTTGGATAGACAGAGAATATACAGAGATCCTAACCTCAAACAAAGCCTTTTGCTGTGTGCTCTAATGGAGACAGCAATGAGAATATGGTTGAAACAAATACGATGTTTTCTCAATTGGTCACAAAATCAACTTTGCGTTTTTAACTAGGTGATGGTTTTAGCTCTTGCCATAAATTCTGTGTGATAGCTTTCAGAACTCCCGTGTCCCTGAACAAATGCATAAAGGAAAAACGGCTGCCCATCGGTCCATGACTTGATGTCTTCGATGTCATGGTTCATTTTATGATAAAACCCAGTCTCCTTTTTGGCTTACTTTGCATCATAGAATGCACTTAGGAGAAATTTAAAAAAGGGGATGACGAGAATGTCATATCCAGTCAGGGAAGTGCTGTGTGATCCAGTTTCCCAGCAGTACCTGATGATCCGTCGTTTTGGAGGAAGTGATAAAACCTCCACGACAGCCAGTTATGTAACTATGAGTGATAGTTTCAAAAACACTTGAGAGATTTAAGCACAAATATCTCAAAGATGTCAAAAACAACCCAGGCTGTATCAATGGCTGTCTCCTTTGTGTCTGCAGAAGCTAAAGATGTTTCTATTTTCATATTTACTGCCAGCTTTTCCTGAGGTGTTGCTGTGATAATGGATTACCCGAGCGTGCGTGGCTTCTCCCTTAATTCCTCCCTTTCCACTTCAAATCACTTGCTTTTAAATTTCACTGTGTGTTTTGTTGTTGCTTAAGGTAAACGTCTTGTTGAGGCAAGATTTATCAGCTGCACAAATATTGAACGGCAAAGGCTAGCTAGATAGTAGGCTTGTGGAAAAGCAGCAGGTCTTGCAGTGGATCATACCTTGTACACGAGTCAGCAATGTGAATAATGCCAGCCCGGTATCTCTCCTGTGTACCAGGGACTGCTGCAGCTGGTTTCGCACACTGTGTTTGAGGAAAGATGAGGACCAACTGGAAGTAGCTCAGGAGAAAGCAAGAGCAATGAAAACGTGATCCTGTTCACACGGAGTAAAACACTGGGAGTAAAGGGCTTAAATTGCAGCATTTCAGTAGACGTCAGGGAGAAACTTTGCAAGAGCACAAGCAGTTAACCAGCAGGCTGGAGTGCTAAGGGACCTTCTGGGCACTCTGTCCTGAGAATGCTTTAGATGTCACTGGTCTCTCCTGAAAGAACTTCCTTCCAAGCCTGTTGTCTGTGATTTCAGGGGTACCAAAACTGTTTCAGTGCAGTTTCCCTTCAGTATTAAGCATGCTCTTTTCGTCACATTTCCTTCACTGTTTTTCTTCCTGCTAAATAGAGTTGCAGCCAAGGTGGACTTAAAAACACACTAAAGGTGGAGATAAATGTTAATGAAGTGTATGTTAAAGGATGTTAATGCATATAAAGTCAACATGATTTTTTCTAAGGGTCTTGTTTACTTTTTCACCCTGCTGATCAAATGACTGTTTTCAGGGAGACACAACATAAATTCTTACAGAACAGCTACGGGTAATTAAATAATACAATTATAAAATTAAATAATTAAAGACTTCCCTCTCTCTGGTTTTGATTTCATTCTCATTTTCTGTGCTGGTGTGGCCCCAAACTGCCCAACAGCTCTCTAACCCACATGAATCTGTGCATTCAACCCACCTCACTGTAAGTTGTTTTCAGTTGGAATTGTATTTCTGCTGCCTTTTGCAACTATTTAATAACAACCCGAAAGGAAAGGGATGCTAATCTTTTGAGAACTCCACCAGTGCCCTTCTTCCACGCTCAAAACTCATCAGTGATTCTTGTTTTGTTTCTCTTTGCCTATTTTCCCCGCTTGTGACAGTACTTTGTTCTTCTTGCCTGCACAATGACTTGAGCAGCCTTTTGTGAGGGACTTGACCAAATCTTTTGAGAAAGTTCCAATAAACAATGTGTTCTTGTATTCCTTTACTCCATTGGGTTTTTTTTTTTCCTAATCCTTGAAAGAATTCAGCTCCTTAACAGATCTACCTTGTGTTCAATTCATCTTGTCCCCTCAACTATGCAGAAATCTTCAGCGTTCACATGCTCAGGAGGTTTCTCCTTCCCTCTGTTCTTGAGAAGTCTTCAGGTTTTAGCAGCCTTCCTGGTTTACAGGGTTTATATGCCGAGGTGATGCTTAACAAATGGGGTTACAGGATTGGTATCTTGTGGCTGTTTTTCAGTAGCATGAGCTCTCACACAGTGCCACTCTTGCCCTGTCCCTGCATTACCTGCTGCATCGTGCCATTACAAGGATTCGTACAGGTGCACGGTGCCCTAAATATTAAACTGACAAATAACCTGACTGGCCACAGTGTGTGCCAGGGCCAACGTGTGGCTGGTGATGGTATGGGGAAGGGAAAGAGCTGCTGCCTCCCTCCCAGCTGTGTATCCTTCCTGCCTTAAGAAAGGTGAGATTGGCTGTTTTGGTCTTTCCCTTTTTACCATTGGGTAATTGAGGCTGAGCGCTGGAGATTATCAACAGAAAGTCAGAGAAATGGGAACACAGTGGTGCTGAACAACATCACCTTTAGCTGTGTGGAGGAGGCCTTGTCTCATGTCTTACTGAGAAATGGATGTTTTTAACGCCTTTATTCCAGACCGAGTGTTTTATAAACAGATTCTAAGGTGCTGAATGTTGGAAGTGAATCAGATGCAGACAAAGGCACTAACAGGGAAGAACTAGAAATCCTAGAAATAATGAGAACATATCAAACTTGGGTATGTCCCAATGGTAGGGAGGCACTGGAGAGAATGCAGCCCAAAAGCTTTAACCTGAGATGTCTTTGTGTGTGCACCAAGCAGAGTGTAACAGGAAAGCACTAGTGTTTTGCCAAGGCACCAGGTGAGTGCCTGTGCAGCAGATAAATCGGTTTGCAGGTACATCATGGCAGCAAAAACCAGATTAATACGGGTTAGTTATTCAAAGTAAAGACAAGTTCCTTCTTGGATAGTTGTGGGACTTAGCAAGCACACAGGCTTGAAGTCTTGTTTCTAAGCAGATGTACAGTGACTGAAGGGAGGTGAGGGACGAATGACAAGTGAGTGCAGAGCAAGGAACAGACGGGCAAGCATGCCTACCTTGGCTATGTGGTAACGACAAGTGTAGCTGAGAGACGTGATAAGAGTCGACAAATATTTGAGAGCCACATACTTGAAAGACAAGAAACTAATTGATTTAGTAAGGTGAAAAGGGGCATAACTAGAAACAAGGGAATGAGATTACAAAATACGTTACAGTATGGAATAGCCTGCCCAAAGGAAAGATTGGAAGCACAAGTATATAAAACATAAGACTGGTAGAAAGGACTGGGAAACAATCCAACACCAAAGAGTTGACTTTCTGGTGAAAACAGATTGAATAATTTAGTAAGTCTCTTTTACCCATTTAATTTATGTTTGCTTTTGAGGTATTAGGGCAAGTTGGCAACCTCTCTTAACTCTTTAATTTTGCCTCCCTAATGCTTCCTGCTGATTCAAATCTACGTTATTGCGTACTGTCTTTAGAAAAATGCTTCAAAAAGGAACAGCTGGGCAAGGAGCGTACAAAGATAGACGGGGAGAAGAAAGGCAAATAAGCTTTGGGAAGGACTTTCAAGAACACTGTCTTGCTGTGTTCTTCCTAAAAGCTGTAGCTGCAAGTAAATGGGAGCAAATATACCAGAGGTAGAGGTCTAGCTGCATTGTTTTGTTCCCGTATGCTTGTAGGTGGATGCTGGTGAGGGAGCTCCCAGACTGAGAGTTACATGCGGTTAGTGGGATGGTAAGAAAAGAAGCAAAACCTTTCTAGCATAGACAATGCAGCAGAGATTTTTTGTTCCCTTGATGAAGCAAAGCACATCTTGATTGCAGCCAGAAAGCCAGTTTGACTGCATCTGAGAGGATGGAGAGCAGCCCATAGGTGCTCCATTTGGCTCGTACCGCTCAGTGGCTTCAGGTGTGTGCCAGGCTGCGGTGTGGCAAAGGAAGGCACCGGGGAGCTGTGTGGAGCCACTGCCTTCGTCTCTGGCTTGTGAGAGGAAGGACGTGGCTGTGCTTGGCATTTGCTGGCTGACTCCTGTTGGCTGGAGAGCAGCCCTGGGATTAATCTGAGATTATTTAAAGAATTTGGAAAGCGTACCAGTTTTGGGGTTTTGCTTTGTTAAGCAAAAAGCCACCGAACCTTGGTTTTCAAACAGCACTGAGAGAAAGCGAATTGATGGTGCCCCGTTGCATTTCTGTGCATGGTCTCTACATGCAGTCTGCACGGGGGTTTAAGCTGCTGTCTGAGCTCTGGTATCGAGGGCTTCATCTGAGCCTGCGTGTTCACTTTTTTATGACGAGTGAAGGTCTTCATGTGAGCTCTAAAGCAAAGCTCTCGGTGCCATGGTGGTTGTGGAAGTTGCAACCGTGGTGCGCTGTCAGCAATTAACACGAGCCAGGAGGTTCTTAGCATGTTCCTCCCCTCCCTGCTTTTCCTTCTCTGTAACAGGGGATCAGTTTCAGTGATGAAGAAATGTCTTGACTTTGGCCAGTGTGGTTCTCAGGAGGCACAGTGCAGCCTTGTTGAAAAGTTTGTGTTTAGAGCAAAGTGGTTGTTTGCCCGGCCCGTGTGCAATGATCTTCGTACCTGTGTAACACACAGCACTCTTTGATCTTTCTTTGCTGTGTATCTCCACTCCAGAACCGTTTCACTTACGGGATTGTTTTTTTTCCCCCCCTAGCTGGAGGGTGTTCTGTGAGCCTGCCGTTGTTGACTTTTGCGCTGTGTGCTGGCTTCTGAACAAAGGTGCTGCTGGAAAGGTGAGTACTTCACTTCATTCCTCTTTGATGCAGATTTACGTTCAGAGGCAACCGATAAATTCAGAGGCACCAAAAGTGTCGCCATAAACCATATCTGGGTTTGCAATGGAGAGAATCTAATCTACCAGCCCATAAAATGCTGAGCGTCAGCCATCGATGCAATGTTAGATTCTGGTTTAGTGTAAATTGTGTGGTGTTCTGCAGCAGTGCAGCCCGGAGCAGCTGAAAGGTAAGCGTGTTTCATCTCTTCAGCAGATCCAAATGATACGAAGCTAGAGCTAGAGAAATCTCTGAGACCCTGAAACCAAACAGCAATAAAAACACAATTGCTACGTATGACCAGCATGGAAGGGGAGGTCTGAGAGGAGTGTACTTCACTACCTATTTCTTAGCTAGTTGTGTGAATCAAATTTCATGTCTGCAACATCAGCTGTCTTCTGAAAGAAGACAAAGTACCGGAGTGGTAACTGAAAGAAAAACAAAACAGGCTTTTATCAGATTGAGAGGCTACTTGCAAGATGGGGAATAAGCTTAATACCTTGCTCTGCTGGGAGTATTTAGCAGGAATCCCTCAAAACCTTCCCCTGCGGTCAGCGAAATGCTGAGTGTGCCAGGCAAGCAGAGGTGCAGTATTGGGAGGTGGTGGTGCTGGATGGGGGTGTGGGACACGTGGAGGTGTTGGGGTGTCCTTTTACAAGTGTTTCCAATTGGCAGTAAATAGAATAAACCGACAGAGTGAAGTGCTTTATGGTTGAGAAATAATGTCTGTGTTTTATCTGAACACAAAATATTGTTTATAGGAGAGTATTTTTACTGTAAGGAAAGGTAGATGAAAGTGAATATGTGAGACTGTAAAGTCTGTGTTGGGCTGTTTTTCTTGAGACTGCATTAACCATCAGAAAGGGGAACGTCGCCCGTAAGGTTTGAAGATCCTTCTTCAGGAGCACCCATAAAACTCCTGTGTTGTCAGGTGTTACGTGTCTATTGGTCTTCTGCAGACAATTTTCCTTACATGTGGGCTGTATTTAAAAATACTGGTGTTATCTACCTCTACCTGTAAAATCACTTAGTTACTGGTTGAGTATTTTAGGAACCAAAGGGAGTCACGGTTGAAGCATTGTAGAAACATCCAATTGTAGCCTAAAAAGGCTTATTATATACAAGGAAGTACATAAATACCTTGTCTTCATGAAGAAAAATATCTTGGAATGCTGAAGATTAGAAGCAAATATTGCATATTCCATTGGAAAGCTGGACTTCTACACTTGATAGAACTTGAAAACGCTGAGATGCAGAGGTTGAAGTTTTGTTGGTGACTTTTAAAGTCTGCTTAGTTTGTCCTGTAGTAACTTTTTAACAGAGCTAGCACTGTACCGTGTTAAGAACAATGTTGTTATTAATATTTATTAGTTGCCTGAAAGTGATTAAGCATCGCCTTGCCTTGCTTAAGACAGACATGGGTATTTGTTAAAACAGAAAAGGTTGGAAAAGATCCCATTCTGTAATTGTAATTTGGATTGGTTCTTTGAATCCACTTGTTTTACGAATCAGAGTGTTTTCACAGCACACCTTGCTATTGTTCTGATCTGGAGACTCTTGTCTTGCCTCAGAAGATTTGTCTCCTGGTGACAGAAATCCCTATTGATGTGCCACAGTTGTGTTTCCAACGTTACAGGAATATTTCATGGGGTTGGTTTTGGGGTTGGTTTGTTAGGTTTGGGGGTTATTTTCTTTTTAACTGTAGTCATTTCAAAGATGTCCACTGAAATTCAGAGTTTATCTGGGAAGGCAAAGCGAGTCTTGTCCTGGATTGTCCTGTACAGATAAACACACCTGGTGGAGCGAGATCTTGTCCTGTGGTTCTCTTGCTTTGTGACATCTGTGAGAAAAACCTTTCTCACTAAGGACGCCTGTAATCTCTTCAACAGAAGGACACTAAAATAAGTCAAATGTGTGTCCCTGACTGACATTTGGCACACCAGCATGAATTGAATTAGAGCTTCCAGTTGAGTTTGGCATGTTTCTTCTGTCAGGAAGCAGTAAGGAGCAATCATGAGGAATACAACATGCAGAACAAGCAAGGAGCAAGCTTAATAGCAAGATGTGGCAGGTAGCTGTATGGATCTGGCCTGGAAGGACTTACAGTTATGAGATTGTAATTTTATTAAATAATAATAAAGAATAATTCTCTGTACCTGCGGGGGTTGTAGAGAATAATTTCCAATGAGATTCAGTTTAGCAATTACCACGGTACTCTTGAGGCCGAGCATCTTTGGTCATTCTGCTGTTAGCAGCTAAATCATGTGAGACTCAGTGGTACAACTGAGTTGGAAATAGCATTTGGGGCTTTTTTTCTCTAAAACCTTCTGTTGTAGACAAGGCCCTAAAAGCAAGCGAAGCTTATATGTTGAAAAGTGTTAGGGCAGTTACTGAGGATACTTGTGTTTTTGTGGTTGTCCTCTAGAAAGCATTGGGTTCCTTAAAAAGAAACCACCCATCCTCCCCAAGAAATCAAACATCCCTCTAACAAACAAACTCCCTTAACTGTTTTTCCAAATGTGAAGGCATTTCCAAGGCAAAGTTTTGGACCTCTGTGTTAGGAGCACAAAGTGCTCTTCTGCTGAGGAACCCTGGGCACGTGGGGCTGTGTTATCAGCAGCTGCCTGCAGCAGGCCCTTCCTGCTGAGGGATTTTTTTTCCAGCAGACTGACATCTCCCTCTCCAGTAAGCAGTAGCATGGCTGTGATTCCTTTCAGATGTGCTGGCTTTTGTGGACTGGCGTATGCGGGGGTGAATGTTGCATTGGATTTGGTGTCTCTCCCAAGCTGGCAGGATTGTTCTCAGCTGTCAGTGACTCACAGTAGCCGGGTTGCTGTCTCAGAGTTTGAGTTAATGGAATTTGCAGATCAGTTTCCCTGGAATTCTCTGGCAGTGATGAAATTTCCCATGAACTAGGAAGAGCAGGAGAGATCCCACAAAGTTGAAGCTTCGAATGTGTGTTGGGTCTGAAAAGCTGCTGAGAAGTGCCGTCCTTCCTCAGTCCTTCCTGAGGATAGCTCCTTGACAACAATTATGCTTTCAGGTGTTTCATTTCAATACACTGTGCTTATTGCTGAACATCTCCAGTCTCCACAACTACATTAAACTGCGATAAATGTATGTCACGTGGTGGCCATCTTATTTGTTCCCTACACCAATGGCATCTGGATTTAGAGGTCCTGTTCTCTTCAGCGGGGTAACTCAATGCAGTGCATTCATAGAATGAATGCATTCACTGACCAATAAATCACACTTTATTCTGCCTTTTTTGCTACCTGTTCGTTTTTACCAAACAGCTTGTCTTGGCTCCCTTACGTTAATGTGAAGGGGGACTTGAATTAGCTGGGGTATACCACGTAGAATGAGGACCCAGGTTTGCATGTTGCTTTGGCTGTTGTGGTGGGGTGTGATTCTCCAGGAGAGGTGTGATCCCCCTGGAGAGATGTGACCCCCCTGGAGAGGTGTGATCCCTCTGGGCTCTGACAGAACTGTGTGCTCAGATGTAGGCAGCATGAAGTGCAGGCTCCCAAACAGCACAGAATCAGTGGCGTGCTTTGGGTTTTGTTTATTTTTCTTTGAGGGTGACTGTTATGTGACTAAGAATCACTGTCATTTTCCAAAACAAATACATCTCCTGAAGCTAATTTATCTTGTTTGTGCTCTGTTCCAATCTGAGTATCTGGAGCAGGTTCAGCCTGCTGCAGGGATAGTCGGGACTGGCTAGCCTACAGCTCTCATATATGTACTATAAATAGTATATATTTAGTTTGTGACTAGTGAAGACTTTAGCACAAGTAGTTTAAAACCCCCATTTTTATATTTCTTTATGCAAGAACAAAGAGTTGTTCAGAATTGCTGAGCAGAAGCAAGCCTAAGCAGCCAACAGGAGGTACTTGCTGTTATACCCGAATTTGCCCGGGGAACTTGGTTATTCTCAGGTGTAAAGGGGAAGCAGTGGGACTAGGCATGCATGACTGATGGAAAAGAGGCAAAAGGAGAGTCAGATAGAAGAGATCACAGACTCTCACAATACAACGTGTGTGTCAGTTTCTAAAGACTGGTTCTTTCCGTGAATGGTTTAATTCGGGGTTTCTCAAAACTTTTCCAAAGGGAAGAAATGGCTTATTTCAAATTACCTAACATCTCAGCAAGGTAAACTACAGCTCTGAACTGTCTCCTATATCATACAGTTTCCTGGTATTGATGAGTTCACACCAGTCATTAACAACCAGAGAAACTGCATCCAGATTCGCTGTTTCTGGAAGATGCTTTTAAGTCAAGAATACTGTAGACTGTTTCTTTTACTGAGCCATTTGGGAGAATCTGGATGTAAGTGAATGTTATGCCTAGCATAAAGGTGGTGGATGTGCAGAAATCCTTCAGCCAAGTCCTAAAGGCCCCAGGTCACCTGTCCAGCACTGACTAGTTGGCAAATTGTCTCCCCTACCTGAAAGAGCACCCAGAGTGTGCTGTTTGCTGTGTAATTATTAAGAACAGTGTGCATTTGTTCTTTTGCCTCTATGGTGCTTTAAAAGTGCTTCACAGCCACGTGTCTGTTTCTGTCCTCCCCTAATGCTTTGTGGCTTTAAAATGCGTTTGAGCCATTTTCTTGCTCTTTATTTGCTGAAGGTGAAATGTTCCATCTTGGCATAAGAAGAGGTCCCTCGTGCTTTTGCCGTCTGTATTGTAACTTCAGTACAGCTGGGTCTGAGGTTGGATGGTGGTTTACATTCTAAGCCAGTACAAGTGAGGAAAAGCAGCAGCACGAAGGGGGTGGGTATTTTACAGTAATGTAGTGAGGGGAAGAAAGGAGAAAAACGGGATGATGAAAGGCAAAACATTCCCTGAAATGAGCTTCTAGGAAAGCACAGAGAGAATGTGTGTGTGGTGGACAGGGAGTTGTCTGAAAAAAAGTTGTGTTTGTTCCCTGGAGGCTCCCATGTGCTGTAATTGAAGCAACATGTCAAAGTGAAGTATGTAGGGTGCTTTGGGAGCAGGGGAAAACTGCTGCTTCTGCACACAGACGGCTGGGATGAACCCCATCTCACAGCGATAATAAGCACTCTGCTTCTGCATTGCTGAAGCCACAGCACAACAGAATAACCGACCAACCAAGCTCTAGAGCTGGTGTTTCTCTAAGAATTGCTTTAAGTCTTTGGTTGGTTGGTTGGTTGGTTGGTTGGTTTGTTGGGAAGATAAGAGTAATTGTCTTTGACTTTGCTTCTGATGAGAGCAAAGCAAGCTGCAAGAGCCTTGCTTAATTTAGACCTAAGAAAGAGGTGCCTGTGTGTCTTAAAATCTTTGTTGTGTTGGTGCAATGTTTGGGGGTATACCGACTTCTGTTTGCTGCCTCGTTTGTGTGTTTGTAATGGATGGAAAAGGGATGACTGCAGCACTTTGTCCTGGCAGACAGTTGCAGCCTTTGGCTGTGTGACTTCACGCATGATGCTGCACTGGCAGCTCTCTCCTTGGCCACAGCTCACTGCAGCATTGCCCTAGGAATTCATATGAACTTGAAAATCCTTAGAAGCCAATGTTCCCCTGCTAACACGCTAATTTTGTCTTGATTGTTTTTTTTTTTCTGTAGAGCCTTTACCTTTCGTGCTTTCCTGTTTGGTAAATCACACTCACTGACAGATTTGATGTTCTGATTGTTTCCATGGTGACAGCAATGGCAGAAACCTGCACAAGGAAGGTGACAGCATTGTATTTTCAAGATTAACTACAGAGGATTGGTTTGAGGGGATGGGCATGCACAGTAGATGTTTCCAAGCAGGCACAAGAATATTTAGGAGTACTTGCTTGGAGGTCAGAGAGAAAAGGCAGGAGGACAGAAGGGTTAGTCTCGGTACTTTGGTGTTCGCTTGTGTGGGGAAGCAGTGAACACAAGATCAGCCCACAAAGCATGAGATGTTTTCAGCAACATGTCTCCTTCCTTGCAGCTCTGATTGATGGTGGAATGTAAAAGGCAGAAAACTGCAAAGTGCTAATTACCTTCACAGAAGAGGTGGAAGTTAACATGCCTGTGAGACAGCTGTGACATACTTTTGTTTCACAATTTCTCCCTTCCAAATTCATAACCAAGGTGCAGAAAGCTTTTAGCATTAGAAATCAGATGTTAGTGAGAGCTTCAGCCTCCTCGTTTTCCTCAGGTAAAGTCAGCTGTCAGGTTTTGTTTTCTGGGAAGCAGGGCCATACCCCTTTCATTGCGCATCATGTTACCCATTGTAACAGTAAGGTGCCTGAAGAGAATGCAGGTGTTTGATTAGAGTCCATGCTGCAGCAGAGAAGGTTGGTTTTTAAGGCATTTTATAGGAGAGACAAGCCTCCTTCACACATCCTTTTGTACTAGCTGTTGATGCTCCTGTCTGTGTTGCAGTCACTTGAAGGAGTTCCCTGAATTATCATATATGCTCCCCTTTCTTACATCAACACAGACAAGTGGGGGGAGATCACGTGAGAGATGCTTGTAAGTGATGTTAAATGCTTCCTTTGAGAAGCGTACTTTCCCTCCCCACAACTCTGACAGTGCCTGAGGTGTGTGACCAGCCTTGGGACCTCATGCCCAGGTAGTCCTGCCTGGTTAGAGCCACTCAGCCTGCGCTGCCCTTCTCCAGGTGCCAGGCACATCTCCGGCCCTGGGGAAATCAAGCAGGCTGGTAGTAAGACACAGATACTACACTCCAATTTAACACATTGTTAAATTCGGATCTCTTACGCCTTCCAGCCAAAATATGGAATCATACTGTAAACTGCATTCGTGTTACATCTTATTACACTAGGGAGGAGAAGCCAGCGGCTGGGAACTTGCGTTGCCTTGAAAGTTGCAGAAGTTACTTATTTGTCTGTGCCTGAGGCCTCTTAGGCTACATCTGCATTGCTACAGCAGCTGGGGCTTCCATTATTTTGGTATCTTGGGAGTGGGGTTGCATAAAAATATGTAACTTGCGGTGGTTCTTTATATTTATGTGCAACATTTTGGTCAGATGGCATGTTGAAAAGTGTTTTGATTGTGGGTTTCCCTTCACCCCACTGAAGGGGAAGTTTCTCTGTTTCGTACCAGCTGGCATCATTGTGTGTAAAACTGGAAAGTGGTTTAGAAATCGTGGGAGCAGTTGTAGCAGAATGGCTGCAGTAAATTGTGCCATCTGTTCTAAATACTGTCCTCCTCTTTGCAGAATGATACAGAATCAAATGAAATCATTTTCTTCTTGAGATAGGTTCATTTGTAGATCATTAAGCTGTAGAGATGCTGACTTAGTGGGAAAAGAAGATGTTTTGTCTCCACTACCCCACCCATCCCAAAAGCAAACCCCAAAGCCATTGGTTTTGCCTTATTTACACTGATGGACCTTTAAGGCATAGTCCTGTGTCTGAAGTAGTGTCCTGTGTCCCAAGCACATGCTGGACATACCTGTGTGGCAGTGGCATAATGCAATGTAGACAGAAACAGCCATTTAGGCACACTTCAGTCATATGAAACTTGTGGTTATTTTCTTCACCTGCAAAATGAACTCGTTAGAATTTTCAGCCTTTTCTGTTCCCCCTTAGCATGAAGGGGTAGTGATTTTCTGGATTTTTTTTTATCACTGTTAGTGATAGCAGTTAGTGCTGATTCATTTGCATTGACCCCCCTGCAGGTTGTTAAAAGATGGCTTATATGCAGAGGGATGAGGACGTGCTTGATTTGGCTGGCAGAATCCTTGTGGCTGTTTTAATCTTATACGAAATAGGTAACATCCAAGAGGAAATTGGGAATGGAGGAAAAAAAAAAGAAACCAACTATTCAGATGCAAATTTACCCATTAAAGCCATAAACCATCTCGCTTTGGAGAGTGTTATATTCATTTCTTGAAGTAGAACTTTGCCTTAAATCTTGGAAACGCATCTGCAGAGAAGACAGCATTTCTTGTGCGCCTTTTGCTCCTCGTTCCAATTACTGGCAGCTGTCTGATTTATACTCAGTGAAAACGGCTAATTGTTCCCTTGTAAACTTGTTCAGTTTATGGGAACATGTATTTATTTGCATGAAAAACCTTTGCCTGTGAAATACTGAGGAGCTTTACTGCAGATACAGCGTTTCAGAGTTCAAACCATAGGTGCCTCTAACGCTGTTGGGAAAGCTCTTCCTTCGCTGGCTGGTAGCTCTTACCTCTCCGTGTGTCATTAGTGCTATTTCAAGTTCTTGGATAACAGCTTGAGCTGATTTCATGTGTGTTGGTTTAGACAGCGGTAGCCAAACAAACTGTTGGGGGCTTTTGTAGTTATTTGCTGTCTGTCTCTTACGAAACACAAAACTCTTGGGATGCGAAGGATTTTGCATTTATTCATTTAGTTCCTAAAGCAGTAGAGAGATGGTTAAATGGACAGTGTTGGGTACGAGTTCCTGTTTTATGAAAAATTTTTAAAACACTCATAAAAGGGGGAGAAAAAGCATTTAACCTAAAACACGTTGAAATTTCAATCCCATGGGACTGAGGAGATCTTTACCCCTATGGGGTAAATCTGATCTGAATGAATCATGCTGATTCTTTAGAAGATGTTCCTGTTAAAATCTTATTTTTGAACCATTTTTGGCACACTTGAAGTGTGGAAGATTTGGAGGTAATTTTGCTTATTAGGGGATTATTAGTTTTGATAAAACTATGTACACAAAGTCCATCCCTCCCCTTCTGGGGTGACGTGTCTGCAGTGGGATATGACTGGTGATTCAGTGGCACTCTATGTCAGCTCATTGTGTGCACTCAGTCCATACTCATTCCTGCCTTCAAATGACTGGTGTTGAGAGTAGCTCAGAGATATTTAATCTATGGTTGTCAGTTTAATTTAAGAGGCTTTAGCTTTCCAGAATGCTGCCCTCAGAGTTTTTAGGGCTTGCTGGACAATTTTTTGTGTGTTTTCTAATTGTGGGGTTTTAATCCTTTTTTTATTCTTATTCCCAGAGACCATTTTAATGTATGCTTGGATTCATGTGGAGTATTTATACTCTATTGTCCTTGGAATCTTTATTGTTGAGTGTCTGTTTTGCTACTTCTTTCTGACTGCTGCGTTTCAGCCAGGTGAAACAGGAGCTTCATTCCGTGATGCTCACAAGGGGGAATTTGTGCTCCTTTCACTGTGTTTATTAGAAATTGTCTTTTATTTAGCTGAGATGAAATTGGGGATGTCAGACCAAAAAATAAATGTTGCCTTCCCAGAGAGGATGAACTTCTGACATTGGCAAGATCCGCAAAGCTAACAACTGCGTAAACGATTTCTGTGATGGTGAGTGATTTCTGACCTGAAATCCAAACGGGTGTTTACTCTTCAGGTGGTGATGACAAGTTAATGTGTTGTTTAATCCCAGAAAGAAGGATTCCCTTTAAAAATGACGTGAGCTGTAGCTTCAGAGGCGTAGGAGCCTCAGATGGTGCCTTGTTTTGCCTGTGGTATTCAGTCGTGTAGCTGCTGGCCTCAGTGGGTCTTTTGCCCTGTCAGCTTGATAACCGCCCTTCTTCCTTCTCCAGTGCCATTATTGTGGGGCTGAAGGGTTGTGGTTTATGTGAAGTAAGAGGGCCTCGAGGACCAGAACAGCATCTTATTGAGCAGTGCCTTGTGAGAGTGCTTTGCCAGTCCCTGCATTGTCTTGACTCTTAGCTAGGGGGTTTTGCCGTTGTGTTAGTTCACAGCGTAGTTTAGTTCTCTGTGAGTACCTGTGGGTATGGAGTAACTGATTGACCTGATTTTCCTCACAAGGTTGTGAGCAGGAACAGGAGAGAGTTTAGTCTCCACTGTTTTCCATGTGTGAGGCAAGTCAGGCCAGGACTAGCGTACCTCGCTGTATTAAAACACCTTTCAAGACATCTTCCTCTTGGGAACTCTAAATTTTGGCTAAGTCTCAGCTGTGTTGATCAGTGGATGGATGCTTTACCCAACACTTGTATATTTACTAAGTTTTAATATGTTTATTTTCTTTTCAAATGTAGAACAGGGCTGCTCATTTGCCTGTTTGAAGGTGGTGCTTCAGGGGATAGCTGCAGGAAAGCCTTGTACTGCTGGATCAGAGCACTTCTGAACAGTCAGAACAGGATTTTCAGAGCAGGCACCTACTTGAAAAAAAGTGGATTTAGGTCTATGTTCACAGCTGTGGCAGCAGAACATCTTTTTATTCCCTGAGCAGGTGAAACACAGGATGCTATGATGCACCAATGCCGTGGCACTGGCGATTCACCGCTGGTTCAGGTTCGCTGGTTCACGTCCCTGCAAAGTTGCTGCCAGTGGAAATGGCAGCTTTTGTAAAGCAAGGGCCCTATGGAGACCACCAGACTTGATCACAAACAGTGTCAACTTCATCCTCAGCCAGCCTGAAGCTTTTGCTGTATTCCAGCTTTCGCTATGACACGCTGGGCAGTCCTTTGAATGTTGACTGCGCTGTACTGTTTATTCTTCTGTTTTGGGAAGCTGAGTGAGACCTTGATTCTGTGTGGGCATGCTTCTCTCCTCACTTCAGTACCTCTCAGTAGGGTGCCTTTTGAGCTGCTAGCCTTAGCCAATTCAGAGTAGGTTTCCTTTCCCAAATGTGTGTGTGGTTGGTGAGACACATCCACAGTCCCGTTCTGGTGGCTGTAGGGAAACTTTGCACAGTAGGACACTTGGGCTGGCTCTGTTCTGTTGCAATGCTTTTAGTCAACGTTGATGAATATTGGTAACATTGCCAATGTCTTCCCCCTTGCCTAAAGCATGCAGCAAGAACAGATTTGGGAAAGTTCCCCCTTTCAATCGGTATGGTTTATGGATCACAGGAAGGCAAGTGGATGATATTAGTAGCCGGCAAGTCTTTGAAGTACGTTAGAATCAACTTCAGAGGGAAAGAAAATCCCTTCCTTGAGCCACAGATGAACAACAATGCTTTCAAACCTTCAAGAGGATCAAGGTGAAGCTGGTGAACAGCAAGTACGGAGAAGATGATCCTGCTTTGTGACAAGTGGCGAAAATACCTTCTTTCCTCTTTGTGCTCCCGTTAATGAGGCAAGACAACAAAGTTCTCAGATTGTTCCGTGAAAGGAACGTGAGAAGCTTTTTATGTTAAATATCCCAATAGATGTGGGTAGAGTATGTTTTGAAAGGGATGGAAATATCTCCTTGGAATTCTGAAGTATCTTCAGAAGTGAGTGGAAAAGAGCTGCAGGTGCGTTTAACAGCATTTGTTTGTTTACTTAGACTTATAGGAAGCTGATGTATATCACTCTCAGTTCAGTTGGCTTTGGCTGAGAGAGAGATAATAGAACAGCTTCATTTCTCTTTTTCCTAAACCATGCAACTGAAGTGCATTTGGGAGGGTAAATATGTCCCCTTTTAGTGAGGAAGAGGCTGTCTCTGGAAGGTAGTCTGGAGAACAATGGAGAGTAGCCTCAGAAATGAAGGGACTGCATTAATTTTCCCTCTGAGGTTTCCTTTTGGGGTTATTTTTCCAAGATTCAGAGTCTTGGAAGACAAAGGAGAAAATGAAACACATCTTTTTCAGAGGAGGAAAGTATTTTTCAAAAGCAAGAATGAGTTCACACGGCTTTAAAACGTTTGGGGGTGGATAAAGGCTGAGGTGGAGTGGACAGGAGCGTGGATTGACGTGCCTCAGGAATGGCAAATGAAGTTGTGTAGGAAACCAAAAGCTGAATCTCCAATTGGGTAATGGGAACAATGGAACATGGAAAGAATTTTGACAGTGTTAAAAAACCCCAACCCTATGGTTTTGAATCACATGTGCTGATACTCGTGGACTACTGGGAGAACTTTGCAGGTCACCTTTAACAAAAAGCTCACTGTATGGATGAGGCTGTAAAAAACACAAAGGTACCACCCAGCAGCGTGTCCCATAGGCCACACAAAAGTGAGAACAAACTTGGAACGGAGAGGTGGTGGGTTTGGGTGGGGGAGGGAGATTTAAATATGTCCTTCAGGAAAGAATCTGTGTAAAGAATTGAGAAAGGAGTAAGATGGCAGCGGCAGCAGCCAGGATTTGCAGAGCTTTTCAGCCCTTTGTTTGGTTATCTTGCATAAGTGCTTTAGCCAGAGACTCTTTCAGTAGCTGCATGGGGCCAGCTTGGAACACCAACGTGCATGAATCCAAATGTAATTTCCCTGTTGTGCACATTCTGGCTGTGACAGCCAAAGTTATGAATGTAAAATAGCAGGGAAAAAGAAGAAATAGTTCAGTAGATGGCCAGGCCTGAAATGTTAGTAAGAACTGACTTACCCAGAGCTGCCGTGAGCTCTGCAGAGGTGCTGCCTGAATTGTGAGTCTAGCTGCTTGGTTCAGGGTGCCTCAGAAAGGAGGAAATGTACCCTGTTTGTCTGTGCATCTGTGTGATTCAGCATAATAGAAGCAACAAACGTTTACTTCCAGATAGGATGCAAAGCAGGCACAGAGGATGGTGGTAATTCTCTGCTCCAGTTTGTGGTCAGTGCTGGCACACAGAGTGAGTCGGCATGAGTTGCTTCCATCTGCAGACATGAAGTACTCTACGGGGGTTTCAGGCAGTTCTGCTTTCTGTGGGGCAGTAATCCACAGCTTTACCTAATTCCCAGTGTTCAGAAAGCATTTGTGTTTTCTGTGGGCAGGCAGAATGAGGGATTTCCTCCCATGACATCAATGCACTGCTCACAGAAGGGGCACCTCACAATGGCCGTGGGACAGCTTGTCTCGGGGACTGTTCAGGCGAGGAAAGGACTTCCCCTTCTTCTACATGCAACTTGCACAGCAAAGAGCAGTTGCAAAGTTTACAACTTTCTCTGCTTCTTCCAACATCAGATTTTCCCGGGTCTGTCTTCTCTTTTTCCAACCTCCTTCCATCTCTTGTTACCATGGAGAATGAAATGCCAGTTCCATTCAAATTGCCGGCTGAATAGGTTTTGAGGTTGATGGATGGTGAGAATCTCTTATCCCTCCTTCTCCAAACACCGCCCCTGCCTGGTTCTTGACATTTCACTTGCCAGAGACTGGCAGTCAGCGAGAGGGAGCTGAAAAGGAGGCTGGCAGTGTCCTGCTGAGATGCTCTTTCAGTTCCCTGGATGAAATCGGCAGCCGTGAGAAGGTCTTAAGGACTTGGGTGCAGAGCCTTGTCCTCAAGCTGGCTGAGGCATGAATGCTCACTTGAGTGCATGCTCCTGCTTCCCCAAAGCAGCCAGGGAAAGAAAGATCCCTGAACAAGATCTGCTCCCACTTAACGACTGTGTTTCAAGGGGTGATGTAACCTCGACGGTGTAAAAGGAAAGGTAAGGAATGAAGGAATACAATGCATGCTCTGGCATAACCCGTTCCTCTCGTGTTTGCTTTTGGCCTTCATCATAGTGCCACGTCACAGGACAAGTGGGATTTCTTTCCTGCAGCCTGACTTGCCTGGTTCCCTGGCTGCAAGTTCTCAGGAGAGCGTGTGTTAGTGGGATTCCACCAGCCCCTGTAGGCACCAGTTGCCTCCACACGGTGTTATTAGCACAGTGTCAAAACAGCCTGCTGAAAATGGTGTCTCTTAATAACAAATATGGGGGATTGTGCATCGGGAGAGGCCCGAGACTGAAATCTGGTGTCGTTTGGGATATGCTGAAGTGCATGAAATGGAGCTAAAAAGCAGAAAAATCAAAGCAATGGCAGTGTAAAATTACACAGAGAATGTTCCTGGGCTGTGATTTATTACTTGTCATGCAAGATCATTATGGATTTAGGAGGGAATTTTCAGCTTATGCTGAAAGGCTTAAGCTTGTCCGTTTTACTGGAGGGGTTGTTTTGACTGATGGCCACTTAATGGAGTTTGGGAGCAGTGCATACCTGGCATTGTTTGATAGGTGTGTGGGTTTCCGTTCTGGGAGTAGTGCTTAGTGAAGTTTATGACTTATTCAGACTTTTTTTTTCCAACCAGAAACATTTAACCAACATAAACTTGTTGGGAAAGCATGTTTGTGAGCTTTCTGCTAAAACCTTGCAGTGCCAGCACCCCATCAGCAGAGGAATTAATACTTTAGCAGGTGGCATATCAGTTTGTTTCAGGTTGTTTGTGAGCAATAGTAACTCTTGGCTTTCAGTCCATCTCTTCAGAGCATCGCACTGAAAAATAGTCCCATGCCTTCTGTGTGTTCCTGAACTTACTAAACAAGCATCTCTTTGCACTCTACCACCAACAGCTTTTGCATCTGTCTTAGCTCCTCAAGAGATCACTTTCCATTTGATGCTTTCTGTGCTCTTTGTTGTTGGGTTGTTGTTTCCCTGCTGGGGTTTTCCTACTGTGCAGTAGCTTTTGCTGTTGTGCAAGCCACTTCCAAAGTGCTCATACGTTTCCTCTTTGGCCACTGGTGTGTTAAAAGGGGAATTTTTAATCCCTGCATCAGAAAAGACTCATTTGTATGTCAGTACATACAAAACAAGAATAGATACATGAATACAAGATATGTACGTGAATATACCATTCCTTAATCAGTTTACTGTAAGATGGTAGTAGTATTTTTGACCCCAAAGCCAGAGATTCCCCTGGAGGGATGCACTCATAGCAGACCCAGTGACCCGTGGCTTTTAGTCATATGAGATAATATGCAGGACTTTGATTTCCCAGCTTGAAGCTGGTTGGCTAGAGTACTGCAGAAACCTTTGATTATCAAAAACACACTGAAGCCTTGCTGAAGCAGCTTCTTTTTGCCATAAATACATCACCCATGTTGAAAGTTGAAAGTGATACAGGGAGGAACAAAGACGGGGAGGTCCACTGGGACACAGAATGATGCTACAGTTTGGGATTAGCTTCCTAATAGGCACTCAGCATCATGTTACCCTTTGTGAGGGAGAGGGAAATGGGTGAGCATCTGTTAGAACAGGGTGATGTGGAGTGAGCTGAGCAGCATCAGCAGCAAGGCTTGCATGTGGATTTCCATTTATTCTGTTAATCTTTAGGGTTTTTTTTTTATTTAGCTATTACCTTCTGGATGAAAACAATCGACTCCCACCTGCCTGGGATAAAAGGCACTAGGGAAAATCCCCAGCCTTTCTCTCCCACTCTGTTTGTGAGGATTGTTATGCTAATAATTTAGAGATTGTCATTTTTTTTCTGGATATTTCTGACAGGTTTCAGCTTCTGAAAAAAATAAAACAAAGATCTTCCAGTTTTCAACGTGGGTATATTGAGCTTCACTCTGCCCTCTGCAGTGCCTCCTTCTGTTCCCCCCACCAAGGCTGACCTTTACTTTATTTGATTGGGGGTTTTGTTAATATTTATGTTTTGCCTAATGAGAAATGGGCTGACTTACTAACAACAAAAATAAATGTCATTATTAGGACACATCTGGCAGCTTTTCTGCTTCGTTCCATCTGCTCTTTGCTTAAGTTGTTCTTGGAATTTTTTGTTAACGTTCCACTCATTTTAGATTCAGAGTTGATTCATTTTTCCCCTCCTCCTTTCTCATCTGAACAGTAGCCAGAGCTTGGGGTTTTTTGTTTTTGGTTTTTTTTTTGTCTTGCCCTAAAGTCTCCTGGCTGCTATTTACAGATAGGCAAGTGGAGCAAGATCCAGCTCTAAACCTCCTTCTGTTTGCTAGATGCTTTACTTCACCTTTTGCTCAGTGATCAGTGGGTCTCTGCTCAGAGCTTTCCCAGGCACTGCAGCATGGACCAGACCTCCACTCCTGTCCCTGCTGCCCTGGTCAGTGAGGATGGGCAAAAGCTTTGTTCTCTGCAGCTGAGGAAGAAGCCTTGGGCAGAGCAGCACATTGAAGTTGTCCGTCCAAGGATTTATGAAGACAGCTCTTGACTGATTTATACCTAGCAAGTTATCTGTAGAACCTTAAAGTTCAGAAAATTCATTTAAGTTTAGCTTTTGCCAGGGCTTCCTACCTGCTCTGGTCAAGTGAATTCTTAATCCCTTTATTATAGGCCGGTGTATACGCAGAGAATGAGCATCGTGCTCTCCAGTTGCTCATTCCCTTTATCTCAAGTGTCATTAACTGGAATCTCTCTACCTTTTGCCTCCTGTAAAATGTAAACTGAATTACAGGCATGTAATTAAATCAACATATTAAGTGTGTGAGGAATGAGAAGCAGTGGGGATTTTGATGGCTGTATCTACAGACAGAATATTAAAATCTATGATATCAGCTCTCTGAGCTATTTTCTCTAGTGTGTCGAGAGCACTGGTTGTGGTAAGAACAGTTTCCAGCTGAGACAAAATGTGTTTGTGTGCTAGGTCAGCACAACAGGCGATCATTTCCCCTCACCTGGCGGAGTGGCTGCTCCATAAACCATGTGGCTGCTGGTTAAAAGACTCAGGTGTACAGTATTACTGCTCATCAGGGAGGGGGAGATTTGAATAATTGCTGAATGCATGTGAGGGTTTGACTGGAAAAAATGTGACAGTTTCAGGTACCCTCTGTTTGCTTTTGCCTGTAATCCCTGCCCAAGTCACTCTGTTGCATCTGGCATGCTTGAAATGACCATGGTCAGTGTCTGAGGCTGATTTTCTGCCTGATTTGTTGTGCCTAAATGTAATGCTTGCATCGTCTATAGATGTGCAGCATCTGATTCTCCGAGCTGAGACTTTTTACTCATTTTGCCTATTATACATTATGCAGCTGAAATTCCTGTTGTCTTGCCATAACCCAACTTTTTTAATGTGAATACTATTCCCTTTAACCTTGCATTTCTGAATAGGTGTTCGATGTCACTTTGCCACGAAGACTAGTAATAGCAAACTAGTCTAGTGTGGAATGGAGTTAAATTTGGGTGCAGGATCAGAGATGCTCGATACAATTGGATAGATTTTTGTGGTGCATGCCTCAAGGCCAGCTGCTGGCTATTTGAGATTTGTCGCTGTGAAATCCTCTGCTTTAGTCTTGTTCCAGAGCTGTAGCACTCTGTGCCAATACGTCCCTCCCCATCCAGTCTGGTTATCTTCTGTTGGCTCTGTATTGCTCTTCCCCAACTGTGATACTGGAGTTTTGTTCTGTCAGTGGGGCGAAAAACACAGGAGAGAAGCAGAGGAATGTGTATGTGAAATATTGCTTCTCTGTTCAGGAAAAGTTAACATTTGTCACAGCAGAGAGTTGATGCAGAACAAAGGGGCTGTGATCCCTGCTCTGTGATATGCTTTGGGAAAACCGGCTGAGCACAGAGCAGTATTATGTTGCAGATCAGTAGAGGACAAGCTGTATTATAATATCTGTGTGTGTGTGAATTGTGATGGTCTCTTACACACGGGTTTTTGGACTCAGTTGGGCTAGTTATCATCTGCACTAGCATAACATCAGCTCTGGGCCCAGCTGGCATGGCCATAGGCAGAAGCACATTTCTGTGCCATCCTTCTCTGTCAGCTTCTCTCATGTTTGTTCTCTCTTGGGCCCAGCCCTGTAGGACTGATTAGCTCTCCCTTTATCCTGGGATCTTAAACTTGTGTTTCCATCTATGCTTTGCAACCCCATAAATCGGGCATTGCTTGGAGTTAATCACAAACACTTAAACCCCTGCTCCCACATGTCACCCTGCGACGCCTCTGCTCCTGAGCAACGCTGAGCAGCAGAAGCTGCCTGTACATGGAACAGCATGTTTAGTAGTGACCCCAGCCAAAATACATCATTAACTGGCTTGGCAGAGGTGCTGGCCATGGCACTCAGCTGAGGACCCACATGATGCCATCAGGAGGTGCCATCATGTACTAAGCTGGGAACCGGTTTTGAGAGTCTGTGCTTCAGCAGTTGGCAGCAGAGCCAATGCAGCTCTTTTATTACCTTCACCCAAATGTGCTTTTTCTTGATATCTGGGGAAAGGATTTGTACCGTAAAGGAGGTGACTTCTAGACCTATCTTCCCATTTCCTTATTTTATCTAACAGTTGCTTCCTTCATTTGTTTAAAGTACGGGAGTTCATTACTCTGGATCATGGATCATAAAGAGATGCCAGGAGCGCGAGGCCTTATCAGCTGTGAGCAGCTGTACTTGCCTTTGCATTTTAAATCTAGGCACCTAAAGTGCAGATGAATAACAACACTTGGTTTTCTAGGAGGTAGGATTTTTTTTTTTAAGTTTGTAGAAAGCTGTTGCCTCTGTGCTTAAAGTAAACTAGTATTAGCCTTTCTGGGGAAGGCCACGACCTAACTGTTGGAGCCTAGAGTTAAGGTTCAGGATGGAGAGCATTAAGGTCTGTAATGGTCTGGTGTTGAAATGCTGTGTATATATGGACAGTCATGCTTAACTAAGTGCATTACTTGCATATATTGGACAGCCTAGAGGGTCAAGCCTGATTTCCTTCAGAGTGTCTTTACACTCTGTCACAGAAGTGGCTCTCGGGGAATGCCTGAGGATACTGGGAAGGGAAGAGGAATACACAGAGGCAAAACTGTGTTCATTTTTTTTACCTCTGAATTGCTGTGTAGGCACAGAAATTGGCCTTTCTCATATTTATTTTTTACAGTTAATTTTTGTGTTTTCCATGGGTACATTATTCAGGTACCAAGTTGTGGTGGTTTAGGCCAATATCCACCCAGTTATAATATCACTCCCCCTCCTAAGCTGGACAGGAGAGAGAGAGAGGAATATAACAAACCGCTTGTGAGTTGAGATAAGGACGGAGAGATCAAACTCGGCAATTAGCGTCACAGGCAAAACAGACTCAACTGAGGGAGGAAAAGGTTTGATTTATTAAAGAAACAATAAAAGCAGGGAGATGAGAAATAAAACCGTCTTCAAACACCTCCCCCCACCCCTCCACT